>WWNC01000029.1:15547500-15887610 GCA_011125475.1 Melanerpes aurifrons
GAAGTTTTACACAGAGGGAGTGATTGCCCATTGGAATGGGCTGCCTGGGGAGGTGGTGGAGTCACCATCCCTGGAGGTGTTCTGGAGGAGACTTGATGGGGTGCTTGGTGCTGTGGTTTAGTTGTTTAGGTGGGTTGGATTGGTTGATGGGTTGGACATGATGATCTTGAAGGTCTCTTCCAACCTGGTTGGTTTATTCTATGTTTGTTCTAAGTGGTTCCATACCAAAGGACAGAGAGTTTTACAAGTATGTAGCCCTGGAACTTAAATGATTTTAACATAACCTTGGAAGTTATGGAGATGAGGAGACAATGGGAAACTGAGCAAGATTTTATACTCATAGTTTCATATTTTCATTCAGGGTTGGAAGGGACCACACGGATCATCTAGTTCCAACCCCCCTGCCATGGGCAGGGACACCCCACACTAGATCAGGCTGGCCAGAGCCTCATCCAGCCTGCTCTTAAACACTCCTTGGGAATTCAGTGAAAAACTGAGGTTGTATATGCTACTGTCACAAAATGTTATGGTACTGAGGAGTCTCACAGTCTATAGTCTACTAGGGAATGAATTGAGATGAGTCAATAGGCTCAACATGAGAAAGGAAGGCACAGAATCTCTATCAAATAGCTGAGATGGCTGCAGTGTTGCACTGTACTCCTGAGCAGACAGATAGTGACTCTGCTACACCAGACAGAATAAACTGATTTTGGTTTTCAATTTGAAGAGATCTGCCTCAGAAAACAAAATAAGCCAGTGATGGCTATTTACTTGTCTGATACTGTTCTGAGCCCAGATTTAAATTCAAAAAGCTGGTTTGGGGCAGTGCTGAGTGTTGCTGCAAGGTGCTGAAAACTCCTGCTTTCCTGTGGCCTCACTGAAGGGTGAGGATAGTGGCTGTGGTTGTGGTATTTTGTTATTTGAATTCAGTGATAGAAGTTCCTTAGCGAATTGAGACCCTCAAGCTTACCTATTGCTGTCTGCAAAGAGCAGTTGGCATATTAGAACAGAACGGAACGGAACGGAATGGAACGGAATAGAATAGAATAGACCAGACCAGGTTGGAAGAGACGTTTGAGATCATCAAGTCCATCCTATCACCCAACACCATCTGATCAACTAAACCATGGCACCAAGTGCCTCATCCAGTCTCTTCCTGAACACCTCCAGTGATGGTGACTCCACCACCTCCCTGGGCAGCACATTCCAATGGCCAATCTCTCTTTCTATGAACAACTTCTTCCTAATATCCAGCCTAAACCTCCCCTGGTGCAGCTTGAGACTGTGTCCTCTTGTGCTGGTGCTGCTTGCCTGGGAGAAGAGACCAACCCCCACCTGGCTTCCACCTCCCTTCAGGGAGTTGTAGAGAACAATAAGGTCTGCCCTGAGCCTCCTCTTCTCCAGGCTAAGCAACCCCAGCTCCCTCAGCCTCTCCTCACAGGGCTGTGCTCAAGGCCTCTCCCCAGCTTCATTGCCCTTCTCTGGACACCTTTCAGCAACTCAACATCTTTCCTAAACTGAGGAGCCCAGAACTGGACACAGGACTCAAGTTTTGGCCTAAGCAGTGCTGAGTACAGGGCAGAATGACTTCCCTGCTCCTGCTGGCCACACTGTTCCTGATGCAGGCCAGGATGGAAGCTACAAAAGAGTTCTATACCTTGTGGGATTTCCTAAGTCTGGCAGGGGCCAGGTGTCCATAGCAGTCACTTAACCTGATGAAAAATCTTATTCTACATCCTGTCTTACTTTTGATCCTTTGAAACAAAGCATCTTGCCTAGGTTTACACAGGAAATCTGTGACAGACTTGGCAGCTAAACCCAGATGACCAGATTCCTAGTCCAGCTACTCAGGGGTACTCACTTTCTGGGGTGGTTTCTTTGTAAGCTAGATCCTGATAACTAGCCTGTCACTCAAGTGACACTTCCAGCAAGCTGTAACAGCTCTTACACCAGAAACCTGCATAGCAAACTTGCATTTTGTAGCCATCTTTGCAGACTATTAGTATTATTTGACATTTTGAATCACAGACATCTCTGAATCTTATTTTAATCACAATCCTATGCTTAGTTTGACTTAACTGACCTTGACTCAACGTCCACAGTGCTTAATTTGCGGTGATGTCGTTTATCTGATGGCAAAGTTTCAGCAAGTCATGGACTGCAATTCAATTTCATTGTTGCCCTGTGCTGTTGTGGCAGCTTGACTTCAGCCTTGAGATGTAGTAGGGCACTGTGTCCTTTGAAGGTTTCTCTGTGAGCTGGCTGGAGCTAGAGTCTCCTGCCAGGTTTGGGTACAGCTTGGGAAATGAGGCAGAGCTCTGTCACCCTAAAGGAACTCCAAGCACTGCAACTCTGCTCTTTCCAGTCACTATTTTAGAATACTTGCTATTTCTTTTGAATTTGTTGTGTCAGATTGAAATTAATTGCCCAGAGGGAGAGGGTCCAGCCTGTGAACCCAGCTGTTTCCTGAGGGCCCCTCAGGAAGAGGGCTGCATTTTCCTTGTAGTGAACTACCACTCACCATCCTTCTCTAGGGTCTGAAAGTACCTTCAGCCTCATCTCTGGTAACAGACTGAGATAGAGCATACAGATATGTGCTAGCATTCCCTCATACCTTGGCCACTCTTCTCTCAGTTCAATTGCTCACTAAATCACAGCCTGATTGAGGGTGGAAGGGATCTCTGGAGGTCATCTTTTCAACATCCCATGCTCAAGCAGGGTCACCTAGAGCAGGCTGCTCAGGATTTTTTCATTAACCCTTGGTGACAATGACAGCTGGGAGCCCATGGCAAGTTCCCAAGTCATGTCCAAGAAGAGAGCATTTGGAAAGAGACTGCAGCAGAGTCCCTTGCTGGCTGTAGCACATTGCAGCTTCCCATGTCCCTAGGGTGCTGACAGGACCCTGTGTCAGATGTAGCCTTCCCTGCCTTGAGAAGGAGCTGTGAGACCCAGGCAGCTGATGAGGCAGGGCTGCTCAGGGAGGCATGCCTCTGGGTCACAGTGTGAGGACATGGGCAGCTTTTCCTTCTCACACCAAGTCTCCTTCATAGCATTGTCTCTGCAGAGCTACAGTGAAGAGTTTGTCAGCATGCCTGCTCAATGTTTGCCATCAGTAAAAGGCAGTTGTTAGGCTTACACGTGCCCCACGTACTGTTTCACAGAGACCAAAAATAGGCATGTGGTTTTCTTTCCAACCTTGTGCATCAGCCTGAACAGTAAGAGATTGTGTGCCTTTGTGTTGCATCCCTCTCCTGCATTACTGTAAAGATAGCTGATTGAATGCTAACTATTACTTGTTCTCTCGAAGATCACAACGGGATGCTCCTGAAATCTTTTATTGCTATGTTGAGCCTCTTTGTTTGTAGTGCAAATAACCACCATTGGTATGAATCCTGTGCCTGTTGCAGTGCCTTTCTGCTTTTCCCTTCAGGTCTTTGTGTGATGGCAGTGCATTGTCTATAGGCCATTAAGTAAGGAAGGATTTTGGTGAAGTCTAGGCTATGCATGTCCTGTGTTTTCTTAGTAAGAAGTAGTAGATCTGTAAGCTGCTAAAAAGAAAGGAACCACATCCCTCTCTCATTTTCACTCCTGCTCAGAAGGAGTAGGTTTGGAGTAAAGTCCAAGGAACCTGCAGGCACATAGGCTGCCTCTTTCCAACTCTTGTATTGGACTAGAATATCAAAATTAACAGAACAACATGATAGGAGCCATTTTACTTGTCAAGGTACAGTCTGTGAAGTCTAAATCCCTGACTTTGAGTTCCTTTCCCTTTCTCTCCTTACCAAAACTCTTTGGAATTTTAAATATGTGCTGTTGCTGAAGCTGATGTCTGCATTTTTCATATTACTTTACCTTTTAAAAGCTCTCAGGAAATAACATAGAATCATAGAATCAATCAGGTTGGAAAAGACCTCAGAGATCATTGAGTCCAACCTATCACCCAACACCTCGTGACTAACTGAACCATGGCTCCAAGTGCCACATCCAATCCCCTCTTGAACACCTCCAGGGATGGTGACTCCACCACCTCCCTGGGCAGCACATTTCAATGACAAATTACTCTCTCTGTGAAGAACTTTCTCCTCACCTCCAGCCTAAACTTCCCCTGGTGCAGCTTGAGACTATGTCCTCTTGTTCTGGTGCTGGTTGCTTGGGAGAAGAGACCAACCCCCACCTGGCTACAACCTTCCTTCAGGTAGTTGTAGAGAGCAAGAAGGTCTCCCCTGAGCCTCCTCTTCTCCAGGCTAAAATGTATTCTTCCTTGTTAAATCCAAAGTGTTTTATCAGTCTGCTCAACTTCTCATGTCAAGCAAAGTACATTGTGCCTGAACACAGGAAGTCCAAATAATTATTTGCCCTGAAACATTTAAAGATATACAGTCTTGGACCCCATGAAAAGCTGACATTATAACCTTAGAATTCACACTTGGTGGCAGAGGCAGCTTCAGGGTCACTCTGAATTCGTTTCTGCCTGCAAGCATTAGCATGAATGGCTTTGGTGCAGTTGTGCTCCAGAACTGTGCATGCAATCAGTCAGTTTGTCCTGATAAAAGAGAGTGCTTGTGCTTGCATTTCCACCAGCATCTTTTGAGACAGTAGTTGAATGCAGTGGTTTCTAAACCACCATCATCTGGAGGGAATGCAGTTTTGCATAGTCAGTGAAATTCCTTGGAAAACACTGAAGTGAGAGCTCTGCTTTTTGATCTCTGCTTTTCTGCCAGTTAGGGGGGGGACATGGGCATGGTCTGAGATAGTGACTGGGCAATAGTTAGTTGTCTGTCTCTAGCTGAGTTGGTATCTTAGAAAAAATACTTACCCAGCCTCCTTAGAAGCCAAGGTGCAAGCAGAAAGAGATTGCTGCTCTCAGAGGTCCACCTAGCTTGATGTCCACTGTTGGATAGTAACCAGTGGTACTGCCTAGAGGAACAGCACAAGAGCAGGCTGGAAATGTCACTGTGCTTTTTGGAATAATTTCCTGGCACCTAATCAATTAGGGGGAAAGGTCAGAAGCAGTTTGTTGGTATTTAATAATCCTTTCTGTGGTTTTCTTCTATGACTTTGTCCTTGCACTTTTTGAATCTCCATCAAGCTAAAATCAAAAGCGCATGAGGCCTGTGATAAGGAGACCCAAAGGTTAGTGGGCAGCTGGGTGAGAAGAGCTGCTCTTCTGCTTTTGAACCAGCTAATATAATCTGATAAATCTTAATTCTTTGAGCAGAAGAAAGGGTGAGCACCTGTACCCTGGCCTTTGCTGTGACACTCATGATATTATCACACCTTTATGTCTTCCTTATTCTCTGCCTTCCCACTCTTCCCTTGCTCTTCCCCACCCCCAAGGTAGACATGGGACTACTTGTCATGCACAGCTTCATGCTGAATGTAACTAACAAAGCATGATGGAAAAAATGATGATGCCATTTTTTTCCCCATGTTTTCCAAGTCAGGTGTTTCATTTTATAACAGTTAAACCACAAAGCCCAGTAAAACACAAAGGAGGGGGGGAAAAGCCTTGAGAAGAAAAGGAAGCATCTTGCTCAAAAAATACATCTCTTGAGGCTGTTTTCAGGAGCTTGCTTCCTTGATAAATCAGGATTTTTTTGTGAGTTTGTTCTGTGCAAGGCAATTAACAGTTTTTCTCCTCTTTGGAGAATGGAATTGCCTGTCCCAGCCTTGCCCTTCCTAGCAGCACTGCCAGCTGTCAGACCTGCGCCAGTTCTGCGGTGGGAGCCAGGTCAGACTGGCGGCACTGGCTGGCTCTGCCCCAGCTGTAGGATACCATCTCCAGCCAAAGCCAGGGCTGCATAGTGTCTATATGAAAACAGGTTTCACAATGAAGATGATTGTCTTCCTGCAGGCTTTATACAGATCTCAATACAAGAGGTTTTGTGTTTGCTGCTTCTACTTTGGATTTATACCTTTCCTGGCCTTCCAGTGTCTGAAGGGGGCCTACAGGAAGGCTGGGGAGGGACTGCTCAGGATCTCAGGGAGTGATAGGACTAGGGGGAATGGAATGAAGCTGGAGGTGGGGAGATTCAGGCTGGAGGTGAGGAGGAAGTTCTTCCCCATGAGAGTGGTGAAGCCCTGGAATGGGTTGTCCAGGGAGGTGGCTGAGGCCCTGTCCCTGGAGGTGTTTAAGCCCAGGCTGGATGAGGTTCTGGGCAGCCTGATCTAGTGTGGGGTGTCCCTGCCCATGGCAGGGGGGTTGGAACTAGATGATCCTTGTGGTCCCTTCCAACCCTGACTGATACTACTACTATGATCTCACAGCTTATTAAGGACTCAGGCTAATCATCAGTATAACTCTTCAAGTTTCAGGGTTTTAGACATTTCAATCTGAAAAAAACAACTCTCTTCTTTCTTTTTTCTTTCTTTTTTTCCTGCTTCTTTATTTTTTTTGAGAGTTAAAAATAAAGCATAAAGAGCCTCCAGCTTAAATGTTATTCTCCTTTTGTAATACTAATCTATTACCCAAAACTACAGACAAATATAGACACAAGGCAATTTTAGTGTTCTTAGGTACAAACTGTCAAGTTCAGAAACCACAAGCATGTCATCAGGCCCTTGACTTAGCTTTAATCTCTTTTTATAGCTAACCTGCAGAATCATCCAAACTTCTCCGTGGCTCTGCGGTATTAATTAACTCTGATAGATGAGGTTTATCGGTAAAGCTGAAATCCTGGGCAGTTGAATACGTTATGTAGCTCCTACCTACCATGGCAGTGGCATCCCTTAGAGGCTACCTGAACACTCACCAAGAGAAATTTCTGATTGTGGGGTGACCAAATCTTTGATTCTCTGGTTGGAGGTGTTGCAGTTTCTGTGATCATAGAATCACAGAAGCAATAAGGTTGGAAAAGACCTCAGAGACCATCAAGTCCAACCTGTCACCCAACACCTCATGACTACTGAATCATGGCACCAAGTGCCATATCCAATCCCCTCTTGAACACCTCCAGGGACGGTGACTCCACCACCTCCCTGGGCAGCACATTCCAGTGGCAAATTACTCTTTCCGGGAAGAACTTTCTCCTCACCTCCAGCCTAAACTTCCCCTGGCACAGCTTGAGACTGTGTCCTCTTGTTCTGGTGCTGATTGCCTGGGAAAAGAGACCAACCCCCACCTGGCTACAACCTCCCTTCAGGGAGTTGTAGAGAGCAAGGTCTCCCTTGAGTGTCCTCTTCTCCAGGCTAAGCAACCCCAGCTCCCTCAGCCTCTCCTCACAGGGCTGTGCTCCAGACCCCTCCTCAGCTTTGTTGCCCTTCTCTGGACAAGTTCATGTGTCTCAATGTCCTTCTTAAATTGAGGGGCTCATAATTGGACACAGGATTCAAGGTGTGTCCTAACCAGTGCTGAGTACAGGGCAGAATGACTTCCCTGCTTCTGCTGGCCACACTATTTCTGATGCAGGCAATAAGCAGGTCTAAAACATTTCTGCAGCTGTCTCCGCTTTAGACAGTGATCACTTTGGAAATGATGACTGACCCTTCTCAGCCTCAGTCTACACAGAGGTGAAATAAGAATATGATGCAATCTGTTCCACAGCAAAGTAACTATTCTCAGACTTAATTATGTTTTAGGTAGCAATAACGACTATAATGAGAGTAGTGAGAACTTTTTAGTTAGTGACTCTCAATAGACTGTGTCCATTTAGGGCATTATGGTGGTACATGGAGGCTGCACATCTGAGCAAATGGTATGGGGGCTGGTAATGAGTGGTTTGGAAAGCTGCTGCTGCTGCTTAGTTTTCTCCATAATGAAGAAAGGTGTGAGAAACCTGAGAGGAGAATTACTCTGGATACATGTAGGGAAATTGTTGTGCTCCATTGGTACCTAGAGGCTGAGAGACCTGGGGCTGTTTAACCTGGAGAAGAGAAGGCTGAGAGGGAATCTGATAAATGTTTACAAATATCCTGAGGGTGGGTGTCAAGAATATGTCCCTTTTCACTGGTGCCCAGTAATAGGATGAGGGGCACTGGACACAAATTGGAACACAGGAAGTTCCACCTCAAGCTGAGACATGCATCAAGATGGGGTGCTTGGTGCCATGGTTTAGTTGTTTAGGTGGGTTGGATTGGTTGATGAGTTGGACACGATGATCTCGAAGGTCTCTTCCAACCTGGTCTGGTCTATTCTACTCTACTCTACTCTACTCTACTCTACTCTACTCTACTCTACTCTACTCTACTCTACTCTACTCTACTCTATTCTATTCTATCCTAATAGTGTGGCCAGCAGGAGCAGGGAAGTCATTCTACCCTGAACTCAGCACTGGTTAGGCCACACCTTGAGTCCTGTGTCTAGTTCTGGGTGCCTCAATTTAAGAAGGACATTGAGACACTTGAACGTGTCCAGAGAAGGGCAATGAGTCTGGGGAAGGGTCTGGAGCACAAGCCAGGGGAAGGTTAGGGTGGAGGTGAGGAGAAGTTCTTCACAGAGAGTTGTTAGCCATTGGAATGTGCTGCCCAGGGAGGTGGTGGAGTCACCATCCCTGGAGATGTTCAAGAAGGGATTGGACGTGACACTTGGTGCCATGGTTTAGTCATGAGGTCTGTGGTGACAGGTTGGACTTGATGATCCTTAGGTCTCTTCCAGCCTTGGTGATTCTGTGAATTCTGGGAATTCTTTACTGTGAAGCTGATGGAGCACTGGAGCAGGCTGCCCAGTGAAGTTGTGGAGCCTCCTTCTCTGGAGACTTTCAAAATCTGCCTGGACATGTTGCAGTGTGGCCTGCCCAGGGTGCACCTGCTTTGACAGGGAGTTGGGTTAATTCCATTCTCTCTTCTCTTCTCTCTTCTCTTCTCTTCTCTTCTCTTCTCTTCTCTTCTCTTCTCTTCTCTTCTCTTCTCTTCTCTTCTCTTCTCTTCTCTTCTCTTCTCTTCTCTTCTCTTCTCTTCTCTTCTCTCTCTCTCCTCTCCTCTCCTCTCTCCTCTCCCTCTCCTCTCCTCTCCTCTCCTCTCCTCTCCTCTCCTCTCCCTCTCCTCTCCCTCTCCTCTCCTCTCCTCTCCCTCTCCTCTCCTCTCCTCCTCCTCTCTCTCCTCTCCCTCCTCTCCTCTCTCCTCTCCTCTCCTCTCCTCTCCTCTCCTCTCCTCCTCCTCCTCCTCCTCCTCCTCCTCCATTCCATTCCATTCCATTCCATTCCATTCCATTCCATTCCATTCCTTTCCACCATTCTATGCTGCTTTGATATATCAGTGCACATCTCAAGCCATCCAAGATCTAGATTATTTGTAGAAACCCTGGAAGAAAGAAGTCAAATACAGACAAATCACACATTTTATCCTTTTACTGTTTCTTGAATGATGTGGCATATCAAAAAGCTTAAAGTGTCAAGCCAGAGACTCCTATTTTTAAAAAGATGTGTGCTGAGCAAAGTCTGGAGCAGTTAGTGTAATAAAAATGGTGAGGGAAAACCTGGAAACAGTGCTAGAAAGGATACAGAGATGAAAATTGTATGCTTCTTTACGTGTAAGTCCTGTATGGGCTGAACTTAAATATTACTTTTAGTTGCTGTCATCTTTATATTAGAAAGACCTAGGAAGACAAACTGAAGGAAGCTCAAGATAAATTCAGTATATGAATTACAGGCAATGTAACATATGACTGAATGTCTTTAAACATTTTTACCTAAAAAAACACAGTCTTTCAACCCAGTGTACATTAGGGTACAAATAGTGAGCAGGAGTCATGAAATACAGCTGAAAACAAGAGTGAAAGAAGCTGCAGCTTTTGGTTTTTATTTTTCTGTGGAGAAATGGCATTCAACAAGTCCAAGTGCTGGGTGCTGCACTTTAGTCACAACAACCTCATGCAGTGCTACAGGCTGGGGTCAGAGTGGCTGCAGAGCAGCCAAGCAGAAAGGGACCTGGGGGGACTGATTGATAGTAGGCTGCACATGAGCCTGCAGTGTGCCCAGGTGGCCAAGAAGGCCAATGGCATCCTGGCCTGGATCAAGATTAGTGCGGCCAGCAGGAGCAGGGAAGTCATTCTGCTCTGTACACCACACTTGTTAGGCCACACCTTGAGTCCTGTGTCCAGTTCTGGGCCCCTCCGTTTAGGAAGGGCATTGAGACACTTGAATATGTCCAGAGAAGGGCAACAAGGCTGGGGAGAGGCCTTGAGCACAGCCCTGTGAGGAGAGGCTGAGGGAGCTGGGGTTGTTTAACCTGGAGAAGAGGAGGCTCAGGGGAGACCTTGCTCTCTACAACTCCCTGAATGGAGGTTGTAGCCAGGTGGGGTTTGGTCTCTTCTCCCAGGCCATCAGCACCAGAACAAGAGGTCACAGTCTCAAGCTGTGCCAGGGGAAGTTTAGGCTGGAGGTGAGGAGAAAGTTCTTCCCAGAAATTGTAATTGGCCACTGGAATGTGCTGCCCAGGGAGGTGGTGGAGACACCATCACTGGAAGTGTTGAAGAAGGGACTGGATGAGGCACTTGGTGCCATGGTTTAGTTGATTAGATGGTGCTGGGTGGTAGGTTGGACTCGATGATCTCAGAGGTCTTTTCCAACCTGGTTGATTTTGTATTCTGTATTATGTGTGTGCAAGGAATTCTGGAAGAGTGCTTTCAGCTCACTGGGTGAAAATTAAAAGCAAACAATCTGTGTGTCAGGAGGATAGCAGAGAGCAGTTCTGGAGCCTGCTGGTGTTTTCAGATTTATGTTTGTATTAATTTGCCTCTTGATTTTAAGCCCGAAATGGTGAGTACAACTGTCGGCCTAACAATACAGCAGTGCTCAGGATCTTAAAAAGGATGAAAAGACAAAAGGATGTTTTAATCTCATTTTGGATTATGTTGCCTGACTGACCTTCAGTCATTGTTTTCCTAACTTGAAATAGAAGGATGAAGTGTCCAAGTGGGCTGCGTGAGGAGGCGTGTGAAAGCAGAGACCTTGCCTTGTATTTCATAAGAATTTCTTGTAGTTCCTCTTTCCTTCTGGAACACTTTGGTTTCTTTTCTTCTAAAGTATTGGAATTGCTTTTTCAATTAGAATTTTCACTGTTGCCTTGAGACCTTCGGAACCAGGATCTTTTCATGATGTGTTTACAGAATACAGAATTAACCTGGTTGGAAAAGACCTTCGAGATCAAGTCCAACCTATCACCCAACACCATCTGATCAACTAAACCATGGCACCAAGTGCCTCAGCCAGTCTCTTCTTAAACACTTCCAGTGATAGTGACTTCACCACCTCCCTGGGCAGCACATTCCAATGGCAGATCACTCTGTCTGTGAAGAACTTCTTCCTAATGTCCAACCTAAACCTCAATTAACATTTGCTTCTCTTCTTCTGGTGCCCCAGTAACATCCAGCCTAAACTCTCCCCTGGTGCAACTTGAGACTGTGTCCTCTTGTTCTGGTACTGGCTGCCTGGGAGAAGAGACCAACCCCACCTGGCTACAACCTCCATTCAAGAGAGCAAGAAGGTCACCCCTGAGCCTCCTCTTCTCCAGGCTAAACAACCCCAGCTCCCTCAACCTCTCCTCACAGGGCTGTGCTCAAGGCCTCTCCCCAGCCTTGTTGCCCTTCTCTGGAGACGTTCAAGTGTCTCAATGTCCTTCTTAAACTGAGGGGCCCAGAACTGGACACAGGGCTCAAGGTGTGGCCTAACTAGTGCTGAGCACAGGGCAGAATGACCTCCTTGCTCCTGCTGGCCACACTGTTCCTGATGCAGGCCAGGATGCCATTGGCCCTCTTGGCTGCCTGGGCACACTGCAGGCTCATGTTCAGCCTACCATCAACCAGCATCCCCAGGTCCCTCTCTACCTGGCTGCTCTCCAGCCACTCTGACCCCAGCCTGTAGCACTGCATGGGGTTGTTGTGGGCAAGTTTGAGCTTGTGTGACTGTTTTGCCCATGAAACCAGTATATGGAATCCAATCAGTTTGCTGTAGCTGAGAAGGGCTAACAGACTTCCTGAAAAGTACCTTTTAAGCAAAACCTTTTTTCTTCAAGAGGTGGTTTGCAGAGAACTCACTGGCCAGAGGTGCAGCAGAAAGCAATCATTTAGAGAGTGTTCACTAACAGCAATGTGATCAAACTAAGCAGGCAGCCTTTGGTGCACACAGTGAATTTTGAAATGCTGCTGCCTTGGAAGAGTCATCTTTCATGTGGGTGTGATTCAGCCCAGAGATGAATTCCAGGGAGAAATGAAAAATAGAAATGCACATATTGGCTGGTAATTGTGTGAACAGCAACGAGTGAGTAGCTCAAAGCCAAGAAATTTCAGGTACTGGTTTTCTCCAGTCTGCTTTTTCTTCCCAAATAGCAATTGTGGCAAGGGATAAGCACTTTTGCTTGCTACATTGTGGGGTCTGAATTACTTCATAGGTGATTAGATATTCCTCTCTAACATGCTGGATAAGATTTATTGTGTGCCATGTGAGCTGGGATTGTTTAGCCTGGAAAAGAGGAGGCTCAGGGGAGACCTTCTTGCCACCTACAACTACCTGAAGGGAGGTTGTAGCCAGGAGGGGTTGGTCTCTTCTCCCAGGCAACCAGCACCAGAACAAGAGGACACAGTCTCAAGTTGCACCAGGGGAAGTTTAGGCTGGAGGTGAGGAGAAAGTTCTTCCCAGAGAGAGTTGTTAGCCATTGGAATGTTTTGCCCAGGGAGGTGGTGGAGTCACCACCCCTGGAGGTGTTCAAGAGGGGATTGGACGTGGCACTTGGTGCCATGGTTTAGTCATGAGGTGTTGGGTGACACTTTGTAGTTGATCTTTGAGGTCTCTTCCAGGCTTGGTGATTCTGTGATATTTCAGTGCAAATTCTACAGGAGAGGAATGTAAGTTGTTCTACTGTCTTATGCAAATTATTTCCTCTACCAAGAAGAATTTAAAGCAGGTCATTACTGGCAGAATTAATTCATTCATTGAAGAGTCCCACAGAAGCAATGTAAATCACAGTGCCCATCTATTCTGGGCAGTCCACTGAAGTATGTGCTGTGAGAAATAACCCCAAACCCAACAAACAATAACCTTTCCACAGCCTAGAAAATGAATAAAGGTTGGAAAGTTCTTTCCCTTATCAATTTTTAACAACATGATGGCAGCCAGTATAACTAATTCTGTGTGTATGAAGGACTAAAGAGGGACTATTACAGCTCTATACTATTCAGAGTTGTATTTGCAGAGAATTAAAATCATACCAAAGATATGGGCTTCAATTACCATGGTGTGGTGACAAAATACTTAAGAAGGTCAATGCAGCTGCTGTTAAACTTTTTCTTAGTCACAGTGAATACATTGAACTGTGTTTAAAGTTACCCTGGAGAAGAGGAGGCTCAGGGGAGACCTTCTTGCTCTCCTGAAGGGAGATTGTAGCCAGGTGGGGGTTGGTCTCTTCTCCCAGGCAAGCAACACCAGAACAAGAGGACACAGTCTCAAGCTGTGCCAGGGGAGGTTTAGGCTGGAGAAAGTTCTTCCCAGAAAGATCAATTGGCCATTGGAATATGCTGCCCAGGGAGGTGGTGGAGGGTGGTGATGAAGTCACTGTCCCTGGAGGTGTTCAAGGGGCAATTGGACATGGCACATGAAGCCATGGTTTAGTCGTCATGAGGTGTTGGGTTAGACTTGATGATCTCTGAGGTCTTTTCCAACCTTATTGATTCTATTATTCTATGATACTATGACTTACTTTTAATAAAAGTATGGTCAGTAGTGATGGTGATTAGCAGCCTTTGCTTCTGCTTACTGCATGTATAGGAGCTGCGTGCACTTTTGGCAGTGCTTGCATGGTGTCAGCAAGGAAAAGACTTAGAATTCACCCAGATAATGTCCTTCTTACTGGAATGACCTGAGATGACCACCTCTCCTCCTCACACTGGATCTGCACTTCCCCTTGATGGAGTGACAAGGTGGCTCAGCCACTGTTGCAGTGACCTTCAGTTATTTTTCCCTAATCATAGAATCATAGAATAAATAAGGTTGGAAAAGAGATCATCAAGTCCAACTTATCACCCATTACCTTATGACTAACTAAACCATGGCTTCAAGTGCCACATCCAATCCCCTCTTGAACACCTCCAGGGATGGGGACTCCACCACCTCCCTGGGCAGCACGTTCCAATGGCCAATGACTCTTTCTGGGAAGAACTTTCTCCTCGCCTCCAGCCTAAACTTCCCCTGGCACAGCTTGAGACTGTGTCCTCTTGTTCAGGTGCTGTTTGCCTGGGAGAAGAGACCAACTCCCACCTGGCTACAACCTCCCTTCAGGGAGTTGTAGAGAGCCATAAGGTCTCCCCTGAGCCTCCTCTTCTCCAGGCTAAGCAACCCCAGCTTATGGTAGCATTATGCTGTTTCAGGCAACATATAGAAAAGAGTATATACCAAGGAACTTAGGTGTGCAGATCTTCACAGACTCACAGAATCACCAAGGTTGGAAGAGACTTCAAAGACCATCAAGTCCAACCTGTCACCACAGACCTCATGACTAGACCATGGCACCAAGTGCCACATCCAATCCCCTCTTGAACACCTTCAAAACAAATCTTTCATGTGGGTTTGGTTTGGGTTTTTTTTTGATTGGTTGTTTTTTGTTTGTTTTGTCATTGTTGTTGTCTTTTTGATTTCTTTTTTTAATTGGAAACATCTTTTAAGGTTATGATTCATTAAACTGAAAGCTTAATCAGCACTTTGAGACTCTGTGAGATGATGAGCAGCATAATGATGAGCAGTGATCTCTTCCGGGATGTTAGAGCTTTATCAGAATATATCAGAGTATCACAGTATCACCAAGGTTGGAAGAGACCTCGAGGACCATCAAGTCCAACCTGTCACCACAGACCTCATGACTAGACCATGGCACCAAGTGCCACATCCAATCCCCTCTTAGTCACCTCCAGGGATGGTGACTCCACCACCTCCCTGGGCAAAACATTCCAATGGCTAACAACTCTCTCAGTGAAGAACTTTCTCCTCACCTCCAGCCTAAACTTCCCCTGGTGCAGCTTGAGACTGTGTCCTCTTGTTCTGGTGCTGGTTGCCTGGGAGAAGAGACCAACCCCTTCCTGGTTGCAACCACCTTCCAAGTAGTTGTAGAGAGCAATGAGATCACCCCTGAGCCTCCTCTTCTCCAGGCTCTGTCAGAAATCAGACTTGGCCTGAGCTGTGAGAGGAGTTAGAACAGAACAGAATTAACCAGGTTTTGAAAAGACCTTTGAGATCATGGAGTCCAACCTATCATCCAAAACTATCTAGGATGGAATGGAATGGAATGGAATGGAATGGAATGGAATGGAATGGAATGGAATGGAATGGAATGGAAGGGAATGGAAGGAATGGAATAGAATAGAATAGAATAGAATAGAATAGACCAGGTTGAAAGAGACCTTCAAGATAATCGAGTCCAACCTATCATCCAACACTATCTAGGATGGAATGGAATGGAATGGAATGGAATGGAATGGAATGGAATAGAATAGAATAGAATAGAATAGAATAGAATAGACCAGGTTGGAAGAGACCTTCAAGATAATCGAGTCCAACCTATCATCCAACACTATCTAGGATGGAATGGAATGGGATGGAATGGAATGGAATGGAATGGAATGGAATGGAATAGAATAGAGTAGACTAGAATAGAATAGAATAGAATAGACTAGAATAGAATAGAATAGACCAGGTTGGAAGAGACCTTCAAGATCATTGCGTCTGACCTATCATCCAACACCACCTAATCAGCTAAACCATGCCACCAAGCTCCCTATCAAGTCTCCTCCTGAACCCCTGTAGTTGCAACTATAACCCACATTCCTAGCAATGCAGACTTTTTAGCATATCTGACACACACTCAATTTGTCCAAACCTGAAAAGTACAGGGCCTGTAACGTGAGAAAGGATTCAACTGAGCACAAAACGCTCATGATGGGCAAATTTATTTCTCTTGTTTCTCACAGTTGCATTGGAGTTATGCTGCTGGGAGTTTGAGAAACAAAAGCCTCAGATTAAACCTCTGCTTGTATACCTTTGTGCTGGGAAGCTATGTGTGCTGTGGGTAGGTGTCAACTCCTTTGAGGAGCTTTTTAGAAGCCTTTGACAGAGAAACATGTTTTTCAGTATAGAGGAATAGGTTTTACAGCCAAGTTCAGCCCCAGCTCTTTAGGAATACAAAAATACTTGTCTGGAATAAATGTAGAAGCTGATGCAGAGTACAAGGGACTCAAACATAAGCATTTCAGTGTAACCTGATGATGCCATTTTGCAGCATCTTCCTCCCAGCGTGGGCTGTTTCAAGTCTTCTGGGCTTACCTGTAAAAAGGCAAAGTCTGCTTGTTTGCCCTCCAATTTTGAGTGGTTGGGTTGCAGTTTTTCTGGCTCTGATCCCAAAATCAAAAGTATTTTATGTGAATAAAATATGAATATTCATTTTTGCTGTGAAACAAAGAAAGCACTTGACAGCCAGTGCAGTTTCTTCAAGTCAGTAGTCTTATTGATGTGCTGGGCTATACAGGATCTCTCCCTAGGAGTGTGCCACCACATCCATGGACACATGCCTGCTCCCCGACACAAAAGTGAGGGGAAGAGTAATATACACAAGTCAGGGCTGAGATAAAGAGACAAGAGCTTGATGTAACACAAGATATCATAAGCACAGTGCATAACTACCACACCTAATAATCTAATTAATCTAACAATAAAATAGATTAGAATTAACCAGGTTGGAAAAGACCTTCGAGATCATCGAGTCCATCCTATCACCCAACACCAAGTTTGCTGATGACACCAAGCTGTGTGGTGCAGCAGACAGGCTGGAGGGAAGGGAGGCCATCCAGAGGGACCTGGACAGGCTGGAGAGGTGGGCACAAGCCAACCTCATGAAGTTCAACAAGACCAAGGGCAGGGTCCTGCATCTGGGTGGAGGCAATCCCAGGCACAAATCCAGGCTGGGCAGGGACTGGCTGGAAAGCAGCCCTGAGGAGAGAGACTTGGGGGTGCTGGGGGAGGAGAAGCTCAACAGGAGCTCTCAGTGTGCACTTGCAGCCCAGAAAGCCAATCAGATCCTGGGCTGCAGCAAGAGAAGTGTGGCCAGCAGGGCAAGGGAGGTGATTCTCCCCCTCTGCTCAGCTCTGGGGAGACCCCACCTGGAGTACTGTGTCCAGTTCTGGAGCCCCTATCACAAGAGGGATGTGGAGGTGCTGGAACATGTCCAGAGAAGGGCCACAAGGATGAGCAGAGGGCTGGAGCACCTCTCCTGTGAGGACAGACTGAAGGAGTTGGGGCTGTTCAGTCTGGAGAAGAGAAGGCTCCAAGGTGACCTCATTGTGGCCTTCCAGGATCTGAAGGGGGCCTACAGGAAGGCTGGGGAGGGACTGCTCAGGATCTCAGGTAGTGATAGGACTAGGGGAATGGAATGAAGCTGGAGGTGGGGAGATTCAGGCTGGAGGTGAGGAGGAAGTTCTTCCCCATGAGAGTGGTGAAGCCCTGGAATGGGTTGTCCAGGGAGGTGGTTGGGGCCCTGTCCCTGGAGGTGTTTAAGCCCAGGCTGGCTGAGGCTGTGGCCAGGCTGATGTAGTGTGGGGTGTCCCTGCCCATGGCAGGGGGGTTGGAACTAGCTGATCCTTGTGGTCCCTTCCAACCCTGACTGATACTATGAGACTATGATACTAAGTCCAGCACTGGTCCTCCCTTCTCCATCTCTAGCCCCTTTTTCCTTCTTGCACATCTGTCTTCTAAATGACATGCCCTGTGGTGTCCTCTAGATATGATAGAGATACACTGATCAGTCTTGGGGAATGTGGATGAGCAGCTTGTCTAATTCCTCTGGAGTAAAACCATTGTTGTTAGTAGAAATGGCTTTAATTTATTTCTTTTCCAAATGTACCTCATCATGGCAGTTAAAATTGTGTAGCAATGTGCATCTACTCTGTGCCCTTAGCTGTGCAGTTTGGTGTCTCAGCAGTTTTCAGGTGCTTAATTGACTGAATTTTTCTAGAGTAAAGCCCATGATTTTGCTCATATTGCCATCACTCTCTTTGATGTTACTTTAAAAGCCTCAGTGCAGAGAATTTCTGATAGTAAGGAAGAGTAAGATGAGATTTTAATTTGTAGGAAAGATAAAACATATTAGGGACTGTAGAAGATCTGCCAAATAAACAGCAAGGCAGCCAGAGACTGGCAGCAGCACACCAGTGACACAGAATAAAGCTCTTCCTTTTCTGCTGCTCTTCCTTCCCTCATTTGCTTCTGTCTTCTGATACTGTTCAGCCTCCAGGTTATGCTGAGGTGTGGATGCTGCATGAAATCTAAACCTAATGCAGAGCTGTATTTAGCTCTGAACACTCTTTATGTCTGAGGTATACTTTTCTAAACCCACTTGAGGCTTGTTTACTTGCTTGAGTGATGTGTAGCAAAGCTACAGACATAAGCCTCAAGCAATTGTTTTTCCCCATTGTGGCTTTGAATTTTCCAGCTTCTGCAGCTGTGGTATATTCTCAGTGGGCTTTTCCCCATTCTCTAAAGGACTTCTACTGTTTGCCTCTGTTAAAATAATCCATGTGTTCTTGTTCGCTTCTTTGGTCCCAGCACCACCTCTGTGATCAGACTCTAGGTGATGAGTGGTGTGTATTTGATTGGTATTCAACATTTATCCCAGTTAGGAAAATGAGATATATTAATAAAAGTGTCAGAGAAGAAGGGAGAGCACTTGCCTGATGTTTAGCAGCATGCAGCTCTTCTGCCTCCCTATAGATCAAAGGTGGTGGCAGAGCTGCCTTCAAGGGCAACAAAGCTGGGGAGGGGTTTGGAACACAAGCCCTGTGAGGAGAGGCTGAGGGAGCTGGGGTTGCTTAGCCTGGAGAAGAGGAGGCTCAGGGGAGACCTTCTTGCTCTCTACAACTCCCTGAAGGGAGGTTGTAGCCAGGTGAGGGTTGGTCTCTTCTTCCAGGCAAGCAGCACCAGAACAAGAGGACACAGTCTCAAGCTGCACCAGGGGAGGTTTAGGCTGGATGTTAGGAAGAAGTTCTATACAGAGAGAGTGATTGCCCATTGGAATGAGCTGCCTGGGGAGGTGGTGGAGTCACCATCTTTGGAGGTGTTCGGGAGGAGACTTGATGGGGTGCTTGGTGCCATGGGTTAGTTGTTTAGGTGGGTTGGATTGGTTGATGGGTTGGACACGATGATCTTGAAGGTCTCTTCCAACCTGGTTTATTCTATGTAAACCTTCTATGTAATTCTATGTAGACATCCAATCCCCTCTTGAACACCTCCAGGGATGGGGACTCCACCACCTCCCTGGGCAGCACATTCCAATGACTAACAACTCTCTCAGTGAAGAACTTTCTCCTCACCTCCAGCCTAAACTTCCCCTGGTGCAGTTTGAGACTGTGTCCTCTTGTTCTGGTGCTGGTTGCCTGGTGGTGTTGGGTGACAGGTTGGACTTGATGATCACTGAGGTCTTTTCCAACCTTACTGATTCTATGATTCTGTGATTCTGTGACTGCTCAAGGTCAATATGGCATCCATCAGTGGGTTTTGTTCTCATGTGCTGATCTTTTAAGACATACTGTTCTTCCCACCTTTTTAGAGTTGGTGGCCTGCTAGTTTTCTGCCCATATGTCTTTAATTTGAAAGCAGAGGATGGCAATAGCATTGCTTTGGAGATAAAATATTATAGTGGTGAAATCCAAGAGGAAATAAAATGGGACTTCAAGAGCATTACTTACTAAGAAAAAGTAAGGCTTATGCCAAATTAATCTGCACTGATCATGGATAAATTTAGAGGGAATTCAAAATAAGCTTTCTAAGTACTGAAAGGATGAAATATTAATTATTTTGTTTAATGAGGGAAAAAAATAGTCTAAATTATGTCCAAGACAGAGCTAGGTAAGCTGGTGGGGAGGATGCAGTTGTCTGTGACAACACAGCATTGGACTTGGAGGAGCTGTCATTGCCCTCTTAGCCTGTGTTCCCCTGTGTTGCTGGCAGGAATTGTTTTATTGGCCTGTTTATTCCATGTTGTTGGAGAAATTGCATGGGCTTTTAGGACCATGCCTGCATGAGGATGTTTATGCTTGAGGTGCAAAGTTTGAAACTTGCTGAGTCAGTTCCATGTGTCATGGAGCTTCCAAGCCAGAGGTGCTGGCAGAGCCAGAAGGGACCAAGGAGAAAAATGTCTGGTATTTCCCCTGTTTGTACTGCCCTCTCAGATCCTGCTGCTAGTACACAGCCAGGCCTGGGTGTAGAAGCCAGGGACGGGGAGGAAGAGCTGCCCATTGTAAGTGTAGATCAGGTTGGTGATCACCTGAAGAACCTGAAAGTGTTCAAGTCCATGGGACCCCACGGGATACACCCATGGGTACTGAGAGAACTGGCAGAGGAGGTTGCTAAACCCCTCTCTATTATATTTCAAAAGTCATGTCAGTCTGGGGCAGTCCCTACAGACTGGAAAAGGGGAAACATCACCCCCATCTTCAAAAAGGGTAAGAAGGAGGAACCAGGGAACTCCAGGCCAGTCAGTCTCACCTCTGTGCCTGGAAAGATCATGGAGCAGAGCCTCCTGGAGTCACTGCTCCCTCAAAAGAATACTGAAGAGGTGATTTGGAACAGTCAGCATGGCTTTGCCAAGGGCAAATCCTGCCTGACCAACCTGGTGGCCTTCTATGAGCAGGTGACAACATTAATAGCTGAGGGGAGAGCAACTGATGTCATTTACCTGGACCTGAGCAAAGCCTTCGACACTGTCCTGCACCACATCCTGGTCTCCAGGCTGGTGACACATGGGTTGGATGGGTGGACCACTAGATGGATAAGGAACTGGCTTGATGGCTGCACCCAAAGAGTGGCTGTCAATGGCTCCATGTCCCAGTGGAGGCCAGGGACAAGCAGAGTCCCTCAGGGATCAGTCCTGGGACCAGGCTTGTTTAACATCTTTGTGGGTGCCATGGACAGTGGCATTGAGTGCACCCTCAGCAGGTTTGCTGATGACACCAAGCTGTGTGGTGCAGCAGACAGGCTGGAGGGAAGGGAGGCCATCCAGAGGGACCTGGACAGGCTGGAGAGGTGGGCACAAGCCAACCTCAGGACGTTCAATAAGAGCAAGTGCAGGGTCCTGCATCTGGGTGGAGGCAATCCCAGGCACAAATCCAGGCTGGGCAGGGCCTGGCTGGAAAGCAGCCCTTAGGAGAGAGACTTGGGGGTGCTGGTGGACAAAAAGCTCAACAGGAGCTCTCAGTTTGCACTTGCAGCTTGCAAAGCCAATCAGATCCTGGGCTGCATCAGGAGAAGTGTGGCCAGCAGGGCAAGGGAGGTGATTCTCCCCCTCTGCTCAGCTCTGGTGAGACCCCACCTGGAGTACTGTGTCCAGTTCTGGAGTCCCTATTCCAAGAGGGATCTGGAGGTGCTGGAAGGTGTCCAGAGCAGGGCCAGGAGGATGATCAGAGGGCTGGAGCACCTCTCCTGTGAGGACAGACTGAGTTGGGGCTGTTCAGTCTGGAGAAGAGAAGGCTCTGAGGTGACCTCATTGTGGCCTTCCAGTATCTGAAGGGGGCCTACAGGAAGGCTGGGGAGGGACTGCTCAGGATGTCAGGTAGTGATAGAACTAGGGGGAATGGAATGAAGCTGGAGGCAGGGAGATTCAGGCTAGATGTGAGGAGGAAGTTCTTCCCCATGAGAGTGGTGAAGCCCTGGAATGGGTTGTCCAGGGAGGTGGTCGAGGCCCCGTCTCTGGGGGTGTTTAAGAGCAGGCTGGATGAGGCTCTGGCCAGGCTGATGTAGTGTGGGGTGTCCCTGCCCATGGCAGGGGTGTTGGAACTAGATGATCCTTGTGGTCCCTCCCAACCCTGAATGAAACCATGAAACTATGAAACTATGAGTCTTTGACTTGAGGCATCGATCAGCTCTCCACTTGCAGTGTTTATTCCAGCATGGCTTCTTTCTGTGCATGTGGGTTTGTCATTACTGAGACCCCAGAGCAAATAACTTATGCAGCAAATACCCTTCCCGAGCTTTTTGCATCCACCACCCCTGAATTATTACATAAATGCATCTTCCAACTGCCTTATCCTGCTCTCAGTTATGATTGCTTCTACAAATGAGCAATTTGAGCTGAAGCCACTGTATGTTCTTCTGCATGATTATACAAGAGCAGGGTGTCTTTAAGTCACTGCAATCCACCCCCCTGTACGAGATCTGCCTCTTGACAATAGACCATCTGGCCTGGGCAATGAAAATAGACTGTGAAGGTAACACAGATTTGTATCAGCCTTTGGTGTGATTCCTTACCACAGCAAGATTAAGCTAAGGGGTTTTTGTTTGTCTTGTTTGCATTTAAGGCAATTAGAACAGGCAAAATCTTACTCTTAAAGAGTAGAAACATAAATTAGCATGTTTTTAGCCTGGACCATTCTGCTGTCAGATGGTGCATGTTCTGTATAGCCTGATCCAGATTTTCCTTTGCTTATAAGCTAATAAATTCCCTAAAGTAGCATTTTAAAATGTGAAAATAAGGTATGTTGTATTTAAGTCTGTTGATCTGTGAGAGGGTAGGAGAGCTCTGGAGAGGGACCTTGACAGGCTGGACAGATGGGCAGAGTCCAAGGGCAGGAGATTGAACACATCCAAGTGCCAGGTTCTGCACATTGGCCACAACAACCCCATGCAGTGCTACAGGCTGGGGCCAGAGTGGCTGAGAGCAGCCAGGCAGAGAGGGACCTGGGGGTACTGGTTGACAGTAGGCTGAACATGAGCCTGCAGTGTGCCCAGGTGGCCAAGAAGGCAAATGGCATCCTGTCCAGCAGGAACAGGGAGGTCATTCTGACCTGTACTCAGCAGTGGTTAGGCCACACCTTGAGTCCTGTGTCCAGTTCTGGGCCCCTCAGTTTTGGAAAGATGTTGAGACACTTGAAGGTGTGCAGAGAAGGGCAACAAAGCTGGGGAGGGGTCTGGAGCACAGCCCTGTGAGGAGAGGCTGAGGGAGCTGGGGTTGCTTAGCCTGGAGAAGAGGAGGCTCAGGGGAGACCTTCTTGCTTTCTACAACTCCCTGAAGGGAAGTTGTAACCAGGTGGGGGTTGGTCTCTTCCGTCAGGCACCCAGCACCAGAACAGGAGGACACAGTCTCAGACTGTGCCAGGGAAGGTTTAGGCTGGATTTTAGGAAGAAGTTCATCATAGAAAGAGAGATTGGCCATTGGAATGTGCTGCCCAGGGAGGTGGTAGAGTCACCACCCCTGCAATTGTTTAGGAGGAGACTAGTTGGGGTGCTTGGTGCCATGGTTTAGTTGATCAGATGGTGTTGGATGATGAGTTGGACTCGATGATCTCAAAGGTCTCTTCCAACCTGGTTTGTTCTATTCTAAATTCTATTCTAAATGGTGGTGGTAATGTATTTCAAAGAGTAAAAATAGCATCTTGGCAAGAATTGGATTTGGTGAGAAGGTTGTATAGAGTACTGCAATATGGCAAGCTTTTGTAACTCCTCTTGGGAGGCAAGAGTTAGCCTGGTGACTGTTGCATTGACAGCTAATTTGAAATATGGCTTCATTACAGTGGGATTCAAATGTCTCTCAGAGAAAACAGCTACCCCAGCTCAAATTTTCAGAAAGCTGGCATTTAAAAGCCTAAATGATTCTCTGTCACTTATCTGTGATTGGAAAACTCAGTGGGAAAGGAATCTCTGATTTATGGCACAGCTACCACAGCAGTAACAGTATATTTGTCTTGGTGATATTGCCCTGCTCAAAGCAATCTTAGCACAGCATTCATTAGAAATGGCAGGTCTTGTTTACTAACTTTGAATGTACTCTGTAGTGTTTTGGTGGTTCACAAGTATTCCTGATGAGGAGATGACACAAAGATGCTCTGTGATTTAACACTCCATTGATTACAAAATTAAGTGATTTTCACTTAAGGTATTTAAAGCATGACCCAGCAAAGCAAAGTGATGTTGCTCTTCATCCATTTTTAACAATGACCTTGTTAGTGCTCCCCAAAGCATGTGTCATGGATGGAACAGCACAGAAGTGTATCTGTAATAACTGTTCACCTCCCCCTACTCCCTTCTGCATCCCTTCCCCCCACACCTGCTCTTTGTTTCCTTTCATTTTACACAACCTGTGCTCTCCTCTGTGAAACGTCATAGAGGCTTGGTAGTGCTGAGCATGGACTGCATTTAATGCAACAAAGAGCTAATGTTTAAATTAGCACTGGCCACCAAGAAAAGACAGTTGTGGACAGTTAAATGTCAGAGGGAAACTGAAACATTCCTTAATCACAGATTTCTTTCCTTTGTTCCCTGTGGTGGACCACTGTTGAGGAACCTCAGTTGAGGACCATGCAGCAAGGGGTTCTGAGCATGTGGTGTCTTGCTTCTTGGGCTCACTGACTTCTTGTTTGCCAGAGAGAGCAGGAAAGATGAGCAGAACTCAAGGGAGGCCAGGAGTTTACCAGAGAGATTTTGGAAGAGCTCTGCTGTATGTTCCTTTTCCATTGAGAGAGGAGGGAAAGTGTGCTCCTCGTTCAAACTGGGCACTGGAAGTGAGTGATGCTTTCAGGGAATTGCCAGCACAGAAAGTGGTGTAGGAGAGGAGGAGTAGCTTGCTGAACTCTGGAGAGTATACAAGTGATGGTAACACCTGTGCTTAGCTTCCCCCAGAGTGAATCTCCTCCACATTTGCATGCCCATTTGCATAGGGTAATGACTATAGCACTTTTCACTTGTGGCTGTTTGCCTTTGTGCTGAAATCTTAACGAACACAGAGACACTCAATGGTTTTAATGGATGCAGTTTGTTTACATACAACTTGGTCAGAGAGAAATACTACAGACTGTTCTTTGAAGTCAGCTTCAGGTCACACTGAGAGGACAGTAAAGGAAAAAGCACTGCCATCACATGAATTACACCATAAATCCTAAGACAGAAAAGCAGCAAGTGCTTCCTGCTTAATCAATCCCTCACAGGGTAGGAAGAGAACAAACTGTGGGTAGGGGGTTGTAATGGCCCAGGTTGTTACATTGTTAAAAGAGAATTGTCTAGTCAAATTGGGCAATCATCTCTTCCAAAGATATCTGTGTAAATGGAAATCATTATGGTCGTTACTGATAATAGGTTTCCAAGAGTAGTATGAAGGTAGCTGGTAATTTCTAGGCAATTGAGTGATACAAACAAATTCCATTCGACTTGATTGCATTTGTTTCTTTGGTCCTCTTGATAAAAGTGGCTCTGAGGAAACTCTTGTGTGTCTTGGATTAGCCAGCTAGTTTGGTTTTAACCCTCAGGTTAAGACCAAGGTAGAATAGAGTAGAGTAGAGTAGAGTAGAGTAGAGTAGAGTAGAGTAGAGTAGAGTAGAGTAGAGTAGAGTAGAGTAGAGTAGAGTAGAATAGAATAGAATAGAATAGAATAGAATAGAATAGAATAGAATAGAATAGAATAGAATGAAATAGAGTAGAATAGAATAGAATAGAATAGACCAGGTTGGAAGAGACCTTCAAGATGATCACGTCCAACCCATCATCCAACCCCATCTAATCAACTAAACTGTGAAACTGGACCTGGGAGTACTGGTCGATGGTAACCTGAACATGAGCCTGCAGTGTGCCAAGGTGCAGGAACAGTGTGGCCAGCAGGAGCAGGGAGGTGATTCTCCCCTTGTACACTGCACTGGTTAGGCCACACCTCGAGTCCTGTGTCCAGTTCTGGGCCACTCATTCTAGGAAGGAGGTTGACTTGCTGGAAGGTGTCCAGAGAAGGGCAATGAAGTTGGTGAGGGGTTTGGAACACAGCCCTGTGAGGAGGGGCTGAGGGAGCTGGGGTTGCTTAGCCTGGAGAAGAGGAGACACAGGGGTGACCTTATTGCTCCCTACAACTACCTTAGGGGAGGTTGTAGCCAGGCAGATGTTGGTCTCTTCTCCCAGGCAGCCAGCACCAGAACAAGAGGACACAGTCTCAGGCTGCACCAGGGGAGGTTTAGGCTGGAGGTTAGGATGAAGTTTTACACAGAGAAAGAGATTGGCCATTGGAATGGGCTGCCCAGGGAGGTGGTGGAGTCACCATCACTGGGGGTGTTCAGGAGGAGACTTGGTAGGGTGCTTGGTGCCATGGTTTAGTTGGTTGGGTGGTGTTGGATGATGGGTTGGACATGATGATCTTGAAGGTCTCTTCCAACCTGATTTATTCTATTCTATATTTATTTATTTGCAATAAATGATGTAGCAAAACAGTTCCATGCTCCTTTTAGCTACTCAGATCACTCTCAACATCGTTTACAAAATGCTGTCAGTGAAGGTATCACTCTGAAATGGATTTTGACACTGTTGCCTTCCATTCGTTGGAGCATAGCACCAGTAAATTGGTATGAGTTTTCTCACAGACAATGGCATTTAGAGCAGTCCTTGACTCAGCCAACAGCTATGATGCACTGCCAGTCAGCTGCAGCTGCCAAAACCCCAGAAACTGGAATTGCTTTGGAAAAGGTTGCTGTACCTGGTTATACATTATTATTTTTTTTAGCCTCTGTGGCAGCTGTCAGCTCCAGTACATTCCAGGAAAGAATTAAAGGAGAGTGATGAGGCCTTGGTGGAAAGATAGCCATCACTGAGCTGAGGTTTCATTTCCACCATTGCAAACTGGGAGATGGAACTTTGGCAATGCTGTTGGCATCAGCAGCGTCCTGCATAACTGTAGGATGTCCAGGTGCTCTCTTGCCCTGGTTTGGATTGGAAGGGACCTCCAAAGGTCATCTAGTCCAACCCCTCTGCAGTCAGCAGGGACATCCTCCATTAGATCACACTGAACAGAGTATCTCCTTGAATATCTCCAAGGATAGAGCCTCAACTACACCCCTGGGAAACCTGTACCAGCATTCCTCTACTCTCATGGTAAAGAAATTCTTCCTAACATCCAACCTAAATGTGCTGCTCTCTAATTTAAAACCATTGCCCCTTGTGCTATCACTACAGGCCTTTGTAAACAGTCCCTTTCCAGCCTTCTAGAGGTATTCAGGAGGAGACTTGATAGGGTGCTTGGTGCCATTGTTTTGTTCATTAGGTGGTGGTGGATGATAGGTTGGACTTGATGATCTCAAAGGTCTCTTCTAACCTGTTTAATTCTATTCTATTCTATTCTATTCTATTCTATTCTATTCTATTCTATTCTATTCTATTCTATTCTATTCTATTCTATTCTATTCTTTTAGGCCCTGTTCATGTACTGGAAGGCTGCTATTAGAGCAGCTACTATTGGTTCTTTGTGACCACTTCTGTAGGAGGAGAGGATGTGTCTTGAAGAGGAGGTTCAGAGGAGACTTTCTTGCTCTCTACCTGAAGGGATCGTTGTAGCCCGCTGGGGGTTGGTCTCTTCTCCTGTGCAACCACCAACAGTGATGGATGTTAGGAAGAAATTCTTCAGAGAAAGAGAGATTGGTCGTTGGAATGTGCTGCCCAGGGAGGTGGTAGAGTCACCATCACTGGAGGTGTTTAGGAAGAGACTGGATGAGGCACTTGGTGCCATGGTTTAGTTGATTAGATGGTTTTGGGTGATAGGTTGGACTTGATGATATTGAGGGCCTTTTTCAACCTGGTTAATTCTATTCTATTCTATTCTATTCTATTCTATTCTATTCTATTCTATTCTATTTGTAGGGAAGAGAGGTCCTGGCCTCAAATATTGGTTTGCTTTGGCTTTTTATTCTGTTTGACAAATTGGTGCCTGTTCTGCCTCCTCCACACAGTTGTCCCCTTAATTCCAGTTTACAGGGAAGGTGTTGCTTCAGTGTCTTGTCACACATGAAGAGGAAGAACAGGTTGAAAGCTTGTGGGTAAGAATTAAGGGACATGAAAAAGGGGATGAAAGTGTTGCAGGTGTCTACTATAGACTACCAAACCAAGGTGAAGATGTTAATGAGGCCTTCTACCATCAGCTGGAGGTAGCCTCTAGAACACTGATGGGTTCTGTTCTGTTCTATCCTATCCTATCCTATCCTATCCTATCCTATCCTATCCTATCCTATCCTATCCTATCCTGTTCTGTTCCGTTCCGTTCCATTCCATTCCATCCTATCCTATCCTATCCTATCCTATCCTATCCTATCCTATCCTATCCTATCCTATTCCATCCCATCCTATTCCATCCTATCCTATTCCATCCCATCCTATTCCATCCTATCCTATCCTATCCTATCCTATCCTATCCTATCCTATCCTATCCTATCCTATCCTATTCTGTTCTGTTCTGTTCCGTTCCGTTCCGTTCCGTTCCATTCCATCCTATCCTATCCTATCCTATCCTATCCTATCCTGTTTTTGTGGCACTGAGATACTATTTTCTCATTGTGAGGAAAAAATGATGAAAGTGATGCTGTAAGGAAAAAATGATGAAAGTGATGCTGTATTTTTCCTGCCTGTCCACAAAAAACCCATGGCATTTTCCCCTGTGGCACTGTGTTTGTGCTGCATGGTCACTGGCAGCCTCACCAGTGAGCCAAATGATTGTGATATTCATCATACTAAGGAAAAAGCCTCAACAAATGAAGTCTTCAGTGTAACAGTCCTGTGTGATTATTGCTGTAGACATCTTGTGGTGACTTAATCTGTTTACTAGACAGATAAATGTGTAGCCATTGCAAACTGTCTATAATAATTAGTTCATGCTAATAAAGTTATGCCTGGGTGATTGCAAGGCAGACTCCTGAATGCATTTTTATGGAAAAATATGAACAGTGCTGAGTTAAGTGAAACTGAACTGCTCCTGTTGTTATCTGTTCTATTTATGTTTTGTAAGCGAGAGCTGTCAGCTCGACACATGCAATAGGAGTGATGGACATACAGTTAGCAACGAGGCTGGGGAGAGGTCTGGAGCACAAGCCCTCTGAGGAGAGGCTAAGAGAGCTAAAATGGCATCCTAGCCAGTGTCAGAAATAGTGTGGCCAGCAGGAGCAGGGAAGTCATTCTGCCCTGTCCTCAGCACTGGTTAGGCTACACCTTGTGTCCTGTGTCCAGTTCTGGGCCCCTCAGTTTAGGAAAGATGTTGAATGGCTGGAAGGTGTCAACAGAAGGGCAACAAAACTGGGAAGGGGTTTGGAGCACAGCCCTGTGAGGAGAGGCTGAGGGAGCTGGGGTTATTTAGCCTGGAGAAGAGGAGGCTCAGGGGAGACCTTCTTGCTGTCTCCAACTCCCTGAAGGGAGGTTGTAGCCAGGTGGGGGTTGGTCTCTTCTGTCAGGCAACCAGCACCAGAACAAGAGGACACAGTCTCAAGCTGTGCCAGGGGAAGTTTAGTGTGGAGGTGAAGAGAAAATTCTTCCAGAAATAGAGATTGGCCATTGGAATGTGCTGCCCAGGGAAGTGGTGGAGTCACCATTCCTGGAGGTGTTTAAGAGACTGGATGAGATCAGACGTGGCACTTGGTGCCATGGTTTAGTAGTCATGAGGTCTGTTCTGACAGGTTGGACTTGATGATCTTTGAGGCCTTTTCCAACCTTATTGATTCTATGATTTATGAAATTATTTGAATGGAATCTCCGTGGCAGGTGATGTGTCTGTGCTGAGGTATGTGTCAGTGGGTGTTTCCTCTACACCTTTCAGACAGAGCTACTCCAATTTCTCCAGCCAGGCTACTTCATTTCTTTCTTGAAGTCTGTGCCAAAGGTGGCTAAAGGGATATCCATCACTTCTCCTGCAAGTGGATCTTGCCTACTGTGGGAGATTTTTTTGTTGTGGCTTTTTTCCACTAACAACTCTAGTCCTGACATTTTGCTCTCCTGATGCAAGTTTGCCATGAGCAGCTTAGCCATCCTAGCATGATGGTTCTGCAAATGCTCCTGTGAGAAGCAGGAGCTGGTTTTCATCTCAATTTTCTGTTCTTTTCTCAAAGAGAAATAAATTGATCCTCAGTTGTTAAGACCATCTCTAAGGCACATATTTGAGAAGCCATCACATGGAGAAAGATGCTGATGGTCCTTTCTGTGGTACAAAAGCACTGTCTAAAGACTTTTCTTGTTCTAAATCTCTGCCACTGAGCTTACAGAAATAGCTGCTGAGCCTTGCATGCTTTATGCAAGACTGGAAGGCATCTTCCCTTCTCTTGCCTGCAGAGTGGTTTGCTAGAAATCAGGGTCATGTTTCACCTTTTTTTGAGCAGACACACTGAACAAAGTGTGTGAGCTCGTGGTTAGATGCACACTTTCACACTGAACAAAGTGTGTGAGCTCGTGGTTAGATGCACACTTTCACACTGAACAAGTGTGTGAGCTCGTGGTTAGATGCACACTTTCACACTGGACAAAGTGTGTGAGCTCGTGGTTAGATGCACACTCTCACACTGAACAAGTGTGTGAGCTCATGGTTAGATGCACACTTTCACACTGAACAAAGTGTGTGAGCTCGTGATTAGATGCACACTCTCACACTGAACAAGTGTGTGAGCTCGTGGTTAGATGCACACTTTCACACTGAACAAGTGTGTGAGCTCATGGTTAGATGCACAGTTTCACACTGAACAAAGTGTGTGAGCTCATGGTTAGATGCACACTTTCACACTGAACAAGTGTGTGAGCTCATGGTTAGATGCACACTTTCACACTGAACAAGTGTGTGAGCTCATAGTTAGATGCACACTTTCACACTAAACAAAGTGTGTGAGCTCGTGGTTAGATGCACACTTTCACACTGAACAAGTGTGTGAGCTCATGGTTAGATGCACAGTTTCACACTGAACAAAGTGTGTGAGCTCATGGTTAGATGCACACTTTCACACTGAACAAGTGTGTGAGCTCATGGTTAGATGCACACTTTCACACTGAACAAGTGTGTGAGCTCATAGTTAGATGCACACTTTCACACTAAACAAAGTGTGTGAGCTCGTGGTTAGATGCACAGTTTCACACTGAACAAAGTGTGTGAGCTCATGGTTAGATGCACACTTTCACACTGAACAAGTGTGTGAGCTCGTGGTTAGATGCACACTTTCACACTGAACAAGTGTGTGAGCTCGTGGTTAGATGCACACTTTCACACTAAACAAAGTGTGTGAGCTCGTGGTTAGATGCACACTTTCACACTGAACAAGTGTGTGAGCTCATGGTTAGATGCACAGTTTCACACTGAACAAAGTGTGTGAGCTCGTGGTTAGATGCACACTTTCACACTGAACAAAGTGTGTGAGCTCATGGTTAGATGCACACTTACATGCTTGCCTTGCTCATTTCTGAGTAAGACTTGTCTCTGGTTTTTTACAGACATGGATGTAGCTTTCCATTGTCTAATTCAAACATCACCTTCCCTGGAAAAGGAATGAGACTTTCCTGCTTTCCGAAGAGGTATGAGGAGTTGGTCAGCCAGTTGCTGATGTGGCAAACTGCACAGATGTTTTAATGCAATTCAGGACAGTGATGGTAACTGAAGCCACAGTTTCCTAACTTGAAGTTCTCTGGCATTCTTCCTGAGAAGATGCCTTCCAGACAAAAGTGCATGTAGGTCCCAAAAGGACACAGGAAATACAGCAATACTTAGCCCAGGGCTTTACAGATTAGGCTGTCCTGAGCTTTTCTTTTCTGCTTCCTCTTTTCCTGCTGCCCCTTCAAGATTTTGCTAAATGGTTCTCCAACATGGGAGTAGTTTCTGTTGTAGCATCGGTAGCCAACTGCTTGGTGGTTTCTAGCTGAGAAGGGTACCTGACCTATTTAGGGCTTTGTCTGGCAGCTGTGTGCATGTGGGTGTTCCCTAATGCAGGAGAGAAGTACACCTTCCAGGAGAGGATTGGCTTCTCCAAGAAGGCTGCTGTAGAACTGGCAGGAGACATAAATGATGAGGAGCCATCTCTTCCAGCAGATGCTCATACAGGAGGCGGGTGGCTCAGGCAGATGGGGGTGGAAGGAACAGAGAGAGCTCTGGGGGCTGCAGCGCTCCCAGTTAATGCAGCAGATGCTCAGTTTTGGTCTCTGCTCCTCTTTCTGCTGCAGCTGTGCTTCTCTTGGAGCTGGTGCCAGGGGAAGGGATTTGCATGTCTGACATCTTTCAGACAGTTTTAAAGCAAAGCCAGACATAGCTTCTGGGGAGGAAAGGGGAGCTTGAAAAGTTTCATGTGCTGTTTTCTAAACCTGCCCTTTCCTGATTGATTGCTTCTCTTTAATTATTCCTCTAACAGGGAAAGCATAAGTGCAAATGCATCATCAGACAATTGTTTCTTAGATGTGCTTTAGGTGGATGGCACTTCCAGTCCTCATGGAGAATACAGAGATCAGGCATTGTGTTTGGAAGACCACATGCCTTCAAGCCAGCTATGTGCAGGGGGTTTGTAAATGAGGTGTTTAAGACCAAGACTTGCTGCGGCAGGAAAGTTATGATGTAGTTGCCATCACAGAGACGTGGTGGGATGACTCACATGACTGGAGCGCTGCAATTGATGGCTACAGGCTCTTCAGGAGAGACAGGCAAGGAAGAAGGGGTGGAGGGGTGGCCCTGTACGTCAGGGAGGCACTAGATGCCATTGAGACGGAGATTAGGGACGATCGGGTTGAGTGCCTGTGGGTAAGAATTAGAGGGAAGGCCAACAGGGCTGACATCCTGGTTGGAGTCTGTTATAGACCACCCAACCAGGAGGAGGATGTTGATGAGTCATTCTATAGGCAGCTTAAGGCTGTCTCAAGATCGTCTGACCTTGTTCTCATTGGTGACTTCAACCTGCCTGATATCTGCTGGGGTCTTAACATAGCAGAGAAGTGGCAATCAAGGAGGTTCTTAGAATGCATGGAGGACAGCTTCTTATCCCAGGTGCTGCGAGAGCCTACCAGGGGCAAGGCTATGCTTGACCTCCTCTTCACCAATAGGGAAGGGTTGGTGGGTGATGTGGTGGTCGGAGGGTGCTTAGGGGCCAGTGACCATGAGATAATTGAATTCTCATTATTTGGTCAAACTAAGAGGGGTAGCAAGAAGACCTCCACTCTGGATTTCCGGAGGGCGGACTTCAGGCTACTCAAGGAACTAATTCAGAGGGTTCCTTGGGATAAAGCCCTTAAAAACAAAGGGGTCCAGGAGAGCTGGTCCTACTTCAAGGAAGAACTGTTGAAGGCTCAGGGACAGGCTGTGCCAATGTGCCGGAAGATGAGCCGCGGGGCAGACGGCCAGCCTGGATGGTTAAAGAACTTTTAATGGAACTAAGGGAAAAAAAGAGGGTGTATCACCTTTGGAAGAGAGGGAGGCAACCTGTGAAAATTTAAGGATGTTGCTAGGTCTTGCAGGAAGAAAATTAGGGAGGCAAAAGCGCATTTGGAGCTTAGTCTGGCCTCTGCTGTGAAGGACAACAAAAAGTCCTTCTATAAATACATTAATAGCAAGAGGAAGGAAAGGACAACCTCCACTCCTTGGTGGATACGGAGGGGAATGTTGTAACAAAGGATGAGGAAAAGGCAAAGGTACTTAACACCTTCTTTGCCTCAATTTTTGCTAGAAGGACAGAATGTCTTCCAGCCAGCTGGCCTCCAGAGCTGGCAGAAGGAGCCAGGGAGCAGCACAGTTTTCCACTGTTCCAAAATGGGGTAGTTGGTGATCTGCTCAGCCGCCTGGATCCCCACAGGTCCATGGGACCAGATGGGTGATAGGTTGGACGTGATGATCTTGAAGGTCTCTTCCAACCTGGTCTATTCTATTCTATTCTATTCTATTCTATTCTATTCTATTCTAGGGTGCTGAGGGAGCTGTCAGAGGAGCTGGCCAAGCCGCTCTCCATCATTTTTCAGCAGTCCTGGCTCACTGGTGAGGTCCCAGAGGACTGGAAGCTGGCCAACGTGGTGCCCATCCATAAGAAGGGCCGGTTGGATGAGCCAGGGAATTACAGGCCTGTCAGCCTGACCTCAGTGCCAGGCAAGATCATGGAACAGGTCATCCTGAGTGCATTAACACAGCACTTAGAGGATGGCCAAGGGATCAGGCCCAGCCAGCATGGATTTAGGAAGGGCAGGTCCTGCCTGACCAACCTGATCTCCTTCTATGATCAGGTGACCTGCCTGGTGGATGTGGGGAGGCCTGTGGATGTAGTTTACCTGGACCTCAGCAAGGCCTTTGACACTGTCCCCCATAGCAAACTCCTGGCCAAGCTGTCAGCCCATGGCTTGGACAGCAGCACTCTGAGCTGGGTTAGGAACTGACTGGATGGCCGAACCCAGAGAGTGGTGGTGAATGGTGTCACATCCGGCTGGCGGCCAGTCACTAGTGGAGTCCCCCAGGGATCAGTGCTGGGCCCCATCCTCTTTAACATCTTTGTTGATGATCTGGATGAGGGCATTGAGTCTATCATCAGTAAATTTGCTGATGACACCAAGCTGGGAACAGGAGTTGATCTGCTAGAGGGTTGAGAGGCTTTGCAGAGAGACCTCGACAGGCTGGACAGATGGGCAGAGGCCAACGGCATGAAATTTAATGCATCCAAGTGCCGGGTTCTGCACATTGGCCACAACAACCCCATGCAGTGCTACAGGCTGGGGTCAGAGTGGCTGGAGAGCAGCCAGGCAGAGAGGGACCTGGGGGTGCTGGCTGATGGTAGGATGAACATGAGCCTGCAGTGTGCCCAGGCAGCCAAGAGGGCCAATGGCATCCTGGCCTGCATTAAGAACAGTGTGGCCAGCAGGAGCAGAGAGGTCATTGTGCCCCTGTACACTGCACTGGTTAGGCCACACCTTGAGTCCTGTGTCCAGTTCTGGGCCCCTCAGTTTAGGAAGGAGGTTGACTTGCTGGAACGAGTCCAGAGAAGGGCAACGAAGTTAGTGAGGGGCTTGGAGCACAGCCCTGTGAGGAGAGGCTGAGGGAGCTGGGGTTGCTTAGCCTGGAGGGGAGGAGACTCAGGGGTGACCTCCTTGCTCTCTACAACTACCTGAAGGGGGGTTGTAAACAGGCAGAGGTTGGTCTCTTCTCCCAGGCAGCCAGCACCAGAACAAGAGGACACAGTCTCAGACTGCACCAGGGGAAGTTCAGGCTGGAGGTCAGGAGGAAGTTTTACATGGAGAGAGTGATTGCCCATTGGAATGGGCTGCCTGGGGAGGTGGTGGAGTCACCATCACTGGAGGTGTTCAGGAGGAGACTTGCAGGGTGCTTGGTTACATGGGTTAGTTGATTGGGTGGTGTTGGGTGATAGGTTGGATGTGGTGATCTTGAAGGTCTCTTCCAACCAGGTTTATTCTATTCTATTCTATTCTAAACACTGTGTTAAACAGTGGTTAAAATTACTTCTCCCATCTATTTATTCCACTTTTAGTTAGAAAACACACTAATAATGCTGTTGCATTTAGTAAAGATGTGATGGGTTCCCAATGCTGGAATGTTTCAGCAAAGTTCAGCTGAGCTGGTATTTTGAGTTTCACAAGTCATTACAGGAATATTAACTGGTTAGACTAGTCTTACCTGTCAGGCCAAGAGAAGTCTCTCTCTGATGCCTTCCCACATGCCTGAGTGCCTGTTATCAGCCCTGTGAGGAGAGGCTGAGGGAGCTGGAGTTGCTGAGCCTGGAGAAGAGGAGGCTCAGGAGAGACCTTATTTCTGTCTACAACTCCCTGAAGGGAGGTTGTAGCCAGGTGGGGGTTGGTCTCTTCTCCCAGGCAAGCACCACCAGAACAAGAGGACACAGTCTCAAGCTGCACCAGGGGAAGTTTAGGCTGGAGGTGAGGAGAAAGTTCTTCCCAGAGAGAGTAATTTGCCATTGAATGTGCTTGCCTGGGGAAGTGGTGGAGTCACCATCCCTGGAGATGTTTAGGAAGAGACTGGATGGGGCACTTGGTGCCATGGTTTAGTTGATTAGATGGTGTTGGGTGATATGCTGGACTTGATAATCTCAAAGGTCTTTTCCAACCTGGTTAATTCTATTCTATTGTATTGTTAGATTAATTAGATTATTAGGTAAGGTAGTTATGCATTGTGATGGATTGAGGTGGTGGAGTCACCTTCCCTGGAGGTGTTCAGAAAGGGATTGGCTGTGACACTTGGTGCCATGGTTTAGTTGTCCTGAAGTGTTGGGTGACAGGTTGGACTTGATGACCTCTGAGGTCTTTTCCAACCTTATTGATTCTATGATTCTGTGATTCCCAAATGTTCAAGTGGACTGTCCACTCAGCTAAGCAGTTTACTGCCCTAAACTTTATATTCATTGGTGTCATTGCTCATTCCTTGGTTGCAGCTGTAGCTGATTAAAAGCACCAGAGAAGTTACCTTTGTCTTCTGAAGTATCTTAAAATGTCAGAAAGTTATCTTTCCTCTGAAATCCAAGCAGTGGATGTGCCCATTACATCCTTCCACTGCTGTGTGTTTTTCACAAAGTAGGCTTTTCTTCATACTGCTATGAAAAGTTTTCTCTGTATAACTTTGGTTTTTAGAGTAAGATGTATCTATCTATGGCAAATAACTTGGTGTTTAATGTTGCCATTGCAATTCCGCCCCTTTGGGAGGGGTGGGAAGGGGTGAGGTGTCAGTCTTCTCTGTGCTGTCCTGGAGCCCCAGTTACCTTTGGAGAATGATAAGAAGCTGCAGTGGGAGTCCTTAAAGTAAATTTTGTTCCATGCTGTGGGAGCTCAGAGAATGTACTGTTCACTCTCACATCATTTCTGGAGTGTCTGGATGGGGCAGTGTCTTTGTAGCTGGGTCACTGGCTAAGTGAGGTGTTTGGCTAAGGCAAAACCAATTCCCATGTGGACTTCCCAAACTGATGCACAGGTTTTCTCCCCTTATGCTCCTCTGCTGTGGCCCTGGAAAGAGGCTTGGTCAGGGCTGCAAGAGTAGGTATTCGGCACAGGGGACTGCAAAGAGGGCTTCTAGGCAGCCTCATGCCTGCATGCAGTCTCTGGCCCAGTCTATGCCATCATCTCTGCTGCCATCCACTGGACTGTTCTCAGGGGTCAGCCTCTTTTAGCTGCTTGCCAAACTCTTGTGCATGTCAGCAGCTAAGGAGCCAGGGCAGGCTGTTGGCTTGGTGCTTTGTGCTCAGCATCCCTTGCTGTGCCTTCCCTGGGCAGCTGTACTCTCCCTGGCTCTGCTGTGGTACCTTCGTGGGGCTCCTTTTGTGTCACTCCTGTAAGCCACACGTCCATGCCCACGCTACGACTCGTATGACACAAGACTCCTGTTGATTGAATTATCTAATAGCCTTTATAGCAAATGGTGCAGAGCTCAGGTGCTACAGGTCTCTTGATTCCCTTAAGGCACTTCGGTTGCCGGGGTGTGTGTGTGTAATGTATGCACGGATTCCAGGCTTACTTCTGATCCTACTAAAGCAATGTAAGTCCTAATCCCGTTCCTACCGTGGCAGATTTATCAGAGCATGACTATTAATGCTTTAAAGCTGAGAGGCAGCTATATGCTGCAGACAGCCTGCAGCCAAGAGTTCACTCCTACAGCTACCACAGAAGCAGGAAAACAGCAATGAGTAATAAGGGCGAGTGGGGAATTTACAGCAATTTAACAGCGAGCAAGTGTGATGGAAATTGATGATGTGCTCCCTCCATTAATATTAATTCTTTCTCTCACCAAAATCAAGTGAAAATAAAAACCAATGTAAGCACCAGTTATAAAACTCCAAGCCTGTATTATTAAGGCATTTATGTAATGCATTTGAGACCTGCTTTCCTGGTTCGTGGCAGAAATAAGAGTTTTGCCACAAGATAAAGCAGTTAAAAGTCTAAATACTGCTTAGAAAGTGCAAGTCATTACCATTTCTCCTTGTAGACTTTCTGCCTTTTCCTCTTCCCATTTGAGATGCTGCTCTGTCCCTGTACATGCTCTGCAGTTCTTATTTTCTGAGCACATGATTGATTGCAGTAGGTGTCTGGTAGAATCTGGTCTTGTAGAAGGAGTGATTTAACTTGGGCTTTGGTCACAGTTCACAATCTTTCTGCAGATTGCAGCATATAGCTGTGCTGCTCCTCAGAGCACCTTAGAAAGGATTTGCCACCCAAAGAAATTATCACTTCCTCGCTTTGATGCAAGAAAGGTGTAATTTGCAGTCTCCAGGAGATGTGTGTTTGGTAGCTGTCCTGACTACTGGGGTTTCCCCCCCTGTGTTAGGTGAATAGTTCATCAGGGTAGGAGGTGAGGGCTGGCTCCCTGGTGGTTTACCCCTGATCATATAGGCAAGTAGCTTTCTTCTCCACACATCTGCTTAAATATGTGGCCTGTGGCCAGTGGTGTTCCCCAGTGGGTCCATTTTTTCCCCATATCTTTATCAATGATCTGGGAGAGGGGATAGAGTGCACCCTCGACGAGTTTGCTGATGATGCCAAACTGGAAGGGGTGGCTGACACACTGGGAGGCTGTGCTGCCACCCAAGATCTGGACAGGCTGGAGAGCTGGGCTAAGAGAACACTCATGAAGTTCAATAAGGACAAGGGCAGACTCCTGCATCTGGGGAGGAATAACACCAGGCACGAGTAGGAGCCGTCCTGCTGGAAAGCAGTTCCGTGGAGAAAGACCTTGGAGTCCTAGGGGACAGTAAGTTATCCATGGAACAGTGATGTGCCCTTGTGGCCAAGAGAACCAATGTCATCCTGGGATGCATCATGAAAAGTGTGTCCAGCAGGCTTAGGGAGGTTCTCCTCCCCCTCTACTCTGCCCTGGTAAGACCACACCTGGAAAACTCTGCCCAGTTTTTGGGCTCCCCAATTCAAGAGAGATAGGAATGTACTGAAGAGAGTCCAAGGAGAGCTACGAGGGTGATTAAGGGACATTAACATCTCTCCTGTGAAGAAAGACTGAAAGAACTGGGGCTGTTTAATCTTGAGAAGAGAAGGCTGAGAGGAGATTTTATTGATCTCTATAAATATCTGAGGGGTGGGTGTCAAGATGAAGGTGCCAGTCTCTTTGTGGTGGTGCCCAGTGATAGGACAAGGAACAATGAATACAGCCTGGAACACAGGAAGTTCCACCTCAACATGCAGTTCACATCCTTAAATTGTACTAGTGAAAGGAACCAGAGGGTGATTAGAGGAACCAGAAAGTGATTCAGGGAGGCGGTTGGGGCGCTGACCCTGGAGGTGTTTAAGCCCAGGCTGGCTGAGGCTCTGGCCAGGCTGATCTAGTGTGGGGTGTCCCTGCCCATGGCAGGGGGGTTGGAACTGGATGATCCTTGTGGTCCCTTCCAACCCTGACTGATACTATGAGGAGAAAATTCTTCATAGTGAGGATGACAAAGCACTGCAACAGGTTGTGAAATCTCCTCTGGAGACTTTTAAAACCCACCTGGATGCATTCCTGTGTGGCCTGCCTTTGGCAGGGGAGTTGGACTCGGCAGGGGGGTTGGGCTCGATGATCTTCACAAGTCCTTTCCAGCTCCTAATGTTTGGTGATTCTGTGAAAGCAATTCGGGACTGTGTCTGCAGGGCAGCCATAAAATACAGGATAGCACACCTCCCTTTAAACAAAAGGCTCTTCTTTTACGTGGCTGTATAGCCTGCTTTGAGCTGGTGCTGAAGGAATCAGCAATGATAGTTTTTCAGGTAACAGTTGTTCAGATAGTTACTCAGATAATAACGTTGCACATCCATCCCCACCAGCTGTCAGAGATGGATTGTAGTTCCCCACCATCTCCCTCATTCCTACTGATAATTGCTAAGGGCTGGGCCCTTTCTTGCATGTGTTATAATCCTGCATCTACCATCAGTGGATAATGTGGCTGTAGCTTGGGGTGTAGAGACAGACACAGGCAGGCATCTGTCAGCAATGAGCAGCTACTCTCTGCAGCTGTTCCCAATCTCTTCTGAGGAAAAGAGAGTTGCACAGGTAAAAAAAAAATCCCAAGGGATCAATTTGGCCTGCAGAATTGCTAGCTGTACCATACAGTTCTGGGCTGTGATCTAACATGCTGAAGTAATTTTGAGTTTTCCATTTCAGAGGAGGAAAAAAAAAGATGGAAAAATCAATATAATTCCTGTTTTCCCTAGCAGACAATGGGCAGATTGTCTGCTTTAAGGTCAAACACATGTTTCTTCTTGAAGTGTTGGTTTGGGTTTGGGGGTTTTTTTATTCCTAAAAGAGTGGGAAATATAGCAAGAGGAAAGATGGTTCAGACAGATTAAGGCTCTATCTTTGCTTTATTGCAAACACTTTTTAAAATCATCTAGAAAGGAAAATGAAATTATCTTTGATTTCTCTAATGAAGTCCAGTCATTTCCAAAGCCTTTTCCTTCTTTCTTGCATACAGAAACAAAATGAAGTTGTCACATGATAGTTGTCATATTCAGATAATAATGTTGCACATCCATCCCCATCAGCTGTCATAGCAGTATCACAGTATCAGTCAGGGTTGGAAGGGACCACAAGGATCATCTACTTCCAACCCCCCTGCCATGGGCAGGGACACCCCACACTACATCAGGCTGGCCACAGCCTCATCCAGCCTGGGCTTAAACACCTCCAGGGACAGGGCCTCAATCACCTCCCTGGACAACCCATTCCAGGGCTTCACCACTCTCATGGGGAAGAACTTCCTCCTCCCCTCCAGCCTCAATCTCCCCACCTCCAGCTTCATTCCATTCCCCCTAGTCCTATCACTACCTGAGAGCCTGAGCAGTCCCTCCCCAGCCTTTCTTTAGGCCCCCTTCAGATCCTGGAAGGCCACAATGAGGTCACCTCAGAGCCTTCTCTTCTCCAGACTGAACAGCCCCAACTCCTTCAGTCTGTCCTCATAGGAGAGGTGCTCCAGCCCTCTGATCATCCTTGTGGCCCTTCTCTGGACACGTTCCAGCACCTCCACATCCCTCTTGGAATAGGGGCTCCAGAACTGGAGGCAGTACTCCAGGTGGGGTCTCCCCAGAGCTGAGCAGAGGGGGAGAATCACCTCCCTTGCCCTGCTGGCCACACTTCTCCTGATGCAGCCCAGGATCTGATTGGCTTTCTGGGCTGCAAGTGCACACTGAGAGCTCCTGTTGAGCTTTTTGTCCACCAGCACCCCCAAGTCTCTCTCCTCAGGGCTGCTTTCCACCCAGTCACTGCCCGCTGTCAGAGATGGGTTGTAGTTCCCCACCATTTCTCTCATTCCTTTCCTTTTTCCTTTCATACAGAAACAAAATGAACTTTCTAACTCACAAGTGAGGAAAACAAGGCAGATTATTTAATTCTTGTTAAGAATTGATGCCAAAATGGATGGTGTCTTGCCATTTGACAACAGGTCTACCTCAACAACTTGAAAAGCCATGTGCAAAAATGCTTAGGGTAGTTGCAAACCCCAAAATTCCAATGCCACTCTTTAAAGTCTCTCTACTAAGAGTAGCAGGGAAAGCAAGCTGTGTGCTGCATGGAAATGGCAATGTCTGGATGGCAACATCACAGCTGTCACCAGAATGTATTGACATTTCTGGCACATTTGGGTTTGCAGGTTCAGCAGTGTGTGGGTTTAGAGTATGTAAGTCTGGAGTCAGTGTTATCCTGGTTTCTGATAAATATCTGTGTTTGCACTGGGGTGATTGGTGGCATGTCTTTCCCTCTGGAGCATTTACACCAGAGCCCTGGAACAGGCTGCCCTGGGAGGTTGTGGAGTCTCCTCTGGAGAAGTTAAAACCCCATCTGGATGCACTCCTGTGTGACCTACTCTAGGTGATCCTGGTCTGGTAGGGGGGTTGGACTAGATGATCTTTTGAGGTCCCTTCCAACCCCTAACATTCTGTGATTCTGTGTGATCCTGTGTGTGGTAGTGTGAAAGCTTAATCCTCCCACCACATAAACCACAGCTAGACTCAGCTGGAGAAGCGAATGAACAAGCTGTATTTTACAAGCAGAAGGAAATGCAATGAATATATACAAAATATATTTATTTTGCAGTATGGACAAAACTACAGAGGAAAGAACATGAACAGAAACACCCTCCCGAGGAGAATCCCCCACCGGGTTCCCCCCAAATCCCTTTTCCCCTTTCCTCCCCTCTTCCCAAAAGGAATTAAAGAGAGAAACGGATATCAAGGGAAATTTTGTTAGCTCAAAGCAGTTGTTAAGGAAAAAAAAAGTTAGTTTTCCTATCTCATGAGCTCAAGGTCAGTTGCAAGCAGACTGCCAGGAGCAGAAGAGCAAAGAGACAAACCGACTGAACTCAGACTGAGTTCTTAAAAGCCACATTTCGACTGACCTACCAATGAAATTTGTTCAGAATTACCTTTGTTTTCCTTTCTACACCTAAACATTCAGCTAGAGCATTCTGGAGCTGTCTTTTTCTTAAAGGCACAGCCTAAAACTGTCACACTATGACAATGCTAGTGATTATTTCATGCTCATACAAAGCCTAGTGTGAAAGAGCCCATGTGCAAACCAGTGGTTTCTCTCTAGCTTCTGGGTCTAGGCTAGCTTGTGCACTCAGTCAGGGCCTGGGCTCTTTGCAGCATGTCTTCACCAGGAACTGGTGCAGACAATCCCAGGCACCTGCCAGTGGCATATGATGAATAGAATAGAATAGAATAGAATAGAATAGCATAGAAGTAGAGTAGAGTAGAGTAGAGTAGAGTAGAGTAGAGTAGAGTAGACCAGGTTGGAAGAGACCTTCAAGATCATCACATCCAACCTATCAACCAATCCAACACCAGCTAATCAACTAAACCATGCAACCAAGCACCCTATCAAGTCTCCTCCTGAACACCTCCAATGATGGTGACTCCACCACCTCCCCAGGCAGCCCATTCCAATGGGATGTAGGCTAAGGGAATGCATCCATGGTTGTGGTGAATACAGCACAGTTTAATATACTCTGATTTCTAAGGTTTATGAAGACATTATTCAAAGAGCACTCTTGTGTGCCCTCTGCCATTTCAACATCAGATAAGAAGCTTTACAACCCTGAATTATTTATGGGTTGGTAATACAGTATATCTGACCTTTTTATAGGGTAGCATTGTGCAGAAGGGAGTGAAGTGCTTTAGCACAGGGTTCATGTACACAAGGCTCAAACTCATTACAATTGTGATGTCCCCTAGCCAATGGCTCTATCCAAGCCATTTTTTTTCCAGTAGCATCTTGTATGTCTCGTATGCTGATTGACAACCACCTAAACATGAGCCAGCAGTGTGCCCAGGTGGCCAAGAAGGACAATGGCATCCTGGTCTGCATCAGGAATAGTGTGGCCAGCAGGAGCAGGGAAGTCATTGTGCCCCTGTAGTCTGCATTGGTTAGGCCACACCTTGAGTCCTGTATCCAGTTCTGGGCCCCTCAGTCTAAGGAGGACATTGAAACACTTGAACATGTCCAGAGAAGGGCAATGAGGCTGGGGAGAGGCCTTGAGCACAGCCCTGTGAGGAGAGGCTGAGGGAGCTGGGACTGTTTAGCCTGGAGGAGAGGAGGCTCAGGGGTGACCTCATTGCTCTCTACAACTACCAGAAAGGAGGTTATAGCCAGGAAGGTGTTGATCTCTTCTCCCAGACAACCACCACCAGAGCAAGGGGACAACGTCTCAAGCTGCACCAGGGGAGGTTTAGGCTGGAGGTGAGGAGAAAGTTCTTCACCGAGCGAGTCGTTCGTCATTGGAATGTGCTGCCCAGGGAGGTGGTGGAGTCACCATCCCTGGAGGTGTTCAAGAGGGGATTGGATGTGGCACTTGGTGCCAAGGTCTAGTCATGAGGTCTGTGGTGACAGGTTGGACTCAATGATCCTCAAGGTCTCTCCCAACCTTAGTGATATTGTGATACTGCCTTATGTGTGAACTGTGGGCAAATCAGGTAAGAAAACAATCCTTAGGGTTTGAAGGAGACCTTTCTGTTTCAGCTGTGATTGATCCAATGCAGTGTTGTAAAATCAGTTGAAAAGTTGTACCCATTCATCTCATCTCATAAGGCCGAGCACTAAGGCCTGTATTTCCCAGTTTATTGAGCCTGGGCAATCTCTTCTACCTGCTTTAATGTGAAAGCACTGAGTTGAAGAAAATTGGCGTTGTACTCCCGTGAGTCACCAGAACAGGACCGGAATAAGATTTTATCTATGGCATAAGAAGCCCAGTGCGTATCTCTCAGAAGTGTTTTCACCTGGCCTCTTGGACTCTGAGCCCACAAGCTCGTGATAAATCCACATCCCTCTCCTAAGTGCTGCAATTTGGTTTCAGATCTGATTTGCACAGATGTTAGTTAGTAAAAAAACAAATGCCAACAAAACCAAAGCAAAACTGAAGAAAAACCTCACCCTATGGATTTCCAAAAGCTCCCAGGAAACTCTTGTTTGAGGTAGCTCCTGCAAATACAACCTCTACTCATTTTTTGTTGGCCCTTCATGGATTGAAATATTTCTCCTCTGATTATTGCTGGGTGTATTTTTTTATCTGCTGGCTTTAGAATCTACTGTTTAATTTCTGCCCTATCCCACTTCAGGTTAACCAATTTCTCTATTACACCTTTCAACATAAATGTGAAAAAGACTTGTTCCAGACATCTGCCTGTGCACTCTGAGAGGCACACAGAGTAATGCACAAGAGACTGCTGATAGCCAACTAAAAGCCAAATTGTGAACACCTGCATCTACTCCAATGGCCTCCTGGCCTGCATCAGGAACAGTGTGGCCAGCAGGAGCAGGGAGGTCATTCTGCCCCTGTATACTGCACTGGTTAGGCCACACCTCAAGTCCTGTGTCCAGTTCTGGGCCCCTCAGTTTGGGAAGGAGGTTGACTTGCTGGAACGAGTCCAGAGAAGGGGAACGAAGTTGGTGAGGGGTTTGGAACACAGCCCTGTGAGGAGAGGCTGAGGGAGCTGGGGTTGCTTAGCCTGGAGAAGAGGAGACTCAGGGGTGACCTTATTGCTCTCTACAACTACCTGAAGGGAGATTGTAGGCAGGTGGATGTTGGTCTCTTCTCCCAGGCAACCAGCACTAGAACAGGAGGACACAGTCTCAAACTGCGCCAGGGGAGGTTTAGACTGGATGTTACGAAGAAGTTCTACAGAGAGAGAGTGAATGCCCATTGGAATGTGCTGCCTGGGGAGGCGGTGGAGTCACCATCATTGGAGGGGGTTAGGAAGAGGCTGGTTGGGGTGCTTGGTGCCATGGTTTACTTGATTGTGTGGTGTTGGATTACTTGATAGGTTGGACACGATGATCTTGAAGGTCTCTTCCAACCTGGTCTGGTCTATTCTATTCTATTCTATTCTATTCTGTTCTGTTCTGTTCTACACTGTAGATCAGCCCAACCTAAAAGAGCTCCCTTCCAGAAGGGGAAGAAAGACTGGAAATCCTGAACAGCACAGGTATTCATGTACTTGCCTTCCTTTCAGCCTTTGATTGGATTTTGATAGAATCATAGAATCAACCAGGTTGGAAAAAACCTCAGAGATCATCAAATCCAACCTTTTAACTAATACCTAACACCTCCTGATAACTAAACCATGGCACCAAGTGCCACATCCAATCCCCTCTTGAACACCCCCAGGGACGACGACTTCACCCTCCCTGGGTACCACATTCCAATGGCTAACAACTCTCTCTGTGAAGAACTTTCTCCTTACCTTGATCCTAAACGTCCCCTGGCACAGCTTGAGACTGTGTCCTCTTGTTCTGGTGCTGGCTACCTGGGAGAACAGACCAACCCCCACCTGGCTACAACCTCCCTTCAGGGAGCTGTAGACCGCAAGAAGGTCTCCCCTGAGTCTCCTCCAGGCTAAGCAACCCCAGCTCCCTCAGCCTCTCCCCATAGGGCTTCTAGTCCTAAGGTGTTTTTTGGGAGGTGTTGGGAGAGAGGTTACCAGTGAAGAACCTCAGCCTTATCTGTTGTTTCTAGCTCACCGTTCTTACTCTTCAGGGGAGGTATGTCTTCCTTAACCTTCCTTTTTTCATTGGTGTACCTGTAGAAGCCCTTCTTGCTATTCTTCACATCCTTTGCCAAGTTCAGCTCCAACTGTGCTCTGGCCTTTCTGACCTCATCCCTACACAATTGGGTAGCATCTCTGTACTCTTCCCAGGACACCTGTCCCTGCTTCCAGTGTGCAGCTCCTTCTTGCCCTTTAGCTTGACCAGCAGTCACAAAGCCTTTTCTTTTCCTTTAAAATCTTCTGCTATGAAAGTGTGTGGCACCTGTGAGTGCTGTGGCTCGGGTGTCCTGGGAACTCCAGTGCAGCTCTAACGACAGCCACTTGCAGCCTCCTACTGTGGAAGTTACTTTAACTACAGCTTTAAAGATGTTTCGTAACAGTTATGTTTGTGATCACAAAACCCTCTGTGAATCTTCTCTAGAGAAATCAGCAAGAGGAATATAATGGTGCCAAACTCTGAAGTGAAACAAGACTTGAATGTCTTCCAAAATTATTCAAGATCTTCATTCATCTCCTGGATTTTTATATACTTTTATTCTTAATACTAAAACCAGAGGGTTCAGCTATTCAGTAACTTTTTCTCTGCAGGCAGTTCCAGTGACTTCAGTGAACTTGCACCTAAACTGGGCTATTTGAAGGGCAGGAGTGGCCCATAATGAAATTTAACAGACCTATTAGCTGTGTTACAGCAATCTCCCAGACCTTTCACCACCCGTAGCAGCATGGTGTTCCTCACAGAGGTTTGCATCCAGAATGATTTTCTTAGCACAAGTATCACCATCACTGGAGGTGTTCAGGAGAAGACTTGACAGGGTGCTTGGTTGCATAGTTTGGTTGGTTGGGTGGTGCTGGATGATAGGTTGGACATGATGATCTTGAAGGTCTCTTCCAACCTGGTCTATTCTATTCTATTCTATTCTATTCTATTCTATTCTATTCTATTCTATTTCTCCGTTCCGTTCCTATTCTGTTCCATTCCATTCTCCATTCCATTCATTCCATTCCATTCCATTCCATTCCATTCCATTCCATTCTTTCCATTCCATTCCATTCCATTCCATTCCATTCCATTCCATTCCATTCCATTCCATTCCATTCCATTCCATTCCATCAGCAAGTGGACATGCAGGAAGGTAGCCTGTAGCTTCAGATTGTGGCACTGTCACTGCAGGAGACCTTGCTCTGCTGGTATCATGCTGTAAGCTCAGCTGACAACTAAGGACCACATAACCACTCACACCCAACTGGCAGGATGAGGGAGAGTATTTGAAGAATAGAATAGAATAGAATAGAATAGAATAGAATAGAATAGAATAGAATAGAGGAATGGAATGGAATGGAATGGAATGGAATGGAATGGAATGGAATGGAATGGAATAGAATAGAATAGAATAGAATAGAATAGAATAGAATAGACCAGGCTGAAAAAGAGCTTTGAGATCATCAGGTCCAACCTATCACCCAACACCATCTAATCAACTAAACCATGGCACCAAGTGCCTCATCCAGTCTCTTCCTAAACACCTCCAGTGATGGTGACTTAAGAGTAACACTGAGAAAACATATGGGTTCAGATTAGAAGAGTTTAATAAATAAAATTAAATAATAACAATTTTAAAAATGTAATGGAAAGGAAAATATTATAGAGAGAAGTAAACCCCTCCAAAAGACATGTGATGCAACTTTGGCCACAACAATGACAAGCAGTGCTACAGGCTGGGGACAGAGTGGCTGGAGAGCAGCCAGGCAGAAAGGGACCTGGGGGGACTGGTTGACAGCAGCTAAATATGAGCCAGCAGTGTGCCGAGGTGGGCAAGAAGGCCAATGGCATCCTGGCCTGCATCAAGAACAGTGTGGCCAGCAGGAGCAGGGAAGTCATTGTGCCCTGTCCTCAGCACTAGTTAGGCCACACCTTGAGTCCTGTGTCCAGTTCTGGGCCCCTCAGTTTAGGAAAGATGTTGAGATACTGGAAGGTGTCCAGAGAAGGGCAACAAAGCTGGGGAGAGGCCTTGAGCACAGCCCTGTGAGGAGAGACTGAGGGAGCTGGGGTTGCTTAGCCTGGAGAAGAGGAGGCTCAGGAGAGACCTTCCTGCTCTCTACAACTAGCTGAAGGGAGGTTGTAGCCCAGTGGGGGTTGGTCTCTCTCCCCAGACAACCAGCACCAGAACAAGAAGACACAGTCTCAAGCTGTGCCAGGGGAAGTTTAGGCTGGAGGTGAGGAGAAAGTTCTTCACCAAGCGAGTCATTCACCATTGGAATGTGCTGCCCAGGGAGGTGGTGGGGTCTTTGTCCCTGGAGGTGTTCAAGAGGGGATTGGATGTGGCACTTGGTGCCATGGTTTAGTTGTCGGGAGGTGTTTGGTGACAGGTTTGACTTCATGATCTTTGAGGTCTTTTCCAACCTTATTGATTCTACGACTCTAAATGAGGCCAAGGCCAAATTATCTTCTCTAAGATTTTCATTCCAAAGGGTGATTCAGCCAGTGGGGACTTAATTATGTCTCTGGTAAAATAGAATTACATAGAATTACATAGAATAAACCAGGTTGGAAGAGACCTTCAAGATCATCGTGTCCAACCCATCAACCAATCCAACACCACCTAAACAACTAACCCATGGCACCAAGCACCCCATCAAGTCTCCTCCTGAACACCTCCAATTGCAAAATAATGAAAAAGGTCTGAGGTGACTGCTCCCACTGTAGCTGGAAACCTAAACCAAAGCAATAGCATCTTGGAGGAATTAAATAGACTTCTGAAAATGCAATCCTAGTGCACCAGAAAAACGATGTAATTGCCTTCTTAATATGCTGAGGATTGGGTATCTTGCTTCAGCCATTTGTGGGACATCTGAGTGCACTCTGAGAAGCCTGGCTCCTGCTCCAGACCAACTGTACACAAGAATCACAACCACGCTGTGGCACTTCACAGAGACATTCCAACTGTGCTTTCCTGACTATGAGAAAAGGAATAGGAGCTTATAAGAAAGGTGAGGACAAACTTTGAGCAGAGCCTGTAGCAATAGGACAAGGGGTAATGGTTTTAAAGGGTAGACTCAGAAGAGGAGTAAGGAAGACATTTTTTATGGCGAGGGTGGTGAAACACTGGAAGGGGCTGTTCACAGAGGAGGTAGATGACCCATCTGTCTTGCTCCAGAAAGGGAAAGAGACTCAGTTCTTTTGAATATTCCCATGTTATGAAATTAGAGGCACAAACAAGGCCAAAATATCAACAACGAGGCTATTTATTAACAGAATAAAATGAATGGAGCAGAAGGGGGGAGACAGAGAGAAAACAGAGAGAGCAAAGAGGGAGAGAGAAGAGGAAAGGAATTATATTACCACACCCCCCACACCTCCCAAGACAATTTGGGTATGCAAAGGAAAGCTGCTGCTGCTTTGGCGTGGAGGAGATGTTGGGTCTGTGGAGGAGGGGTGGTGCTGCTTTGGTGTGGAGGAGATGTTGGGTCTGTGGAGGAAGGGTGCTGCTGCTTTGGTGTGGAGGAGATTTTGGGTGTGTGGAGGAAGGGTGCTGCTGCTTTGGTGTGGAGGAGATGTTGGGTCTGTGGAGGAGGGGTGATGCTGCTTTGGTGTGGAGGTGATGTTGGGTCTGTGGAGGAGGGGTGATGCTGCTTTGGTGTGGAGGTGATGTTGGGTCTGTGGAGGAGGGGTGATGCTGCTTTGGTGTGGAGGTGATGTTGGGTCTGTGGAGGAGGGGTGATGCTGCTTTGGTGTGGAGGTGATGTTGGGTCTGTGGAGGAGGGGTGATGCTGCTTTGGCGTGGAGGTGATGTTGGGTCTGTGGAGGAGGGGTGATGCTGCTTTGGTGTGGAGGTGATGTTGGGTCTGTGGAGGAGGGGTGATGCTGCTTTGGTGTGGAGGTGATGTTGGGTCTGTGGAGGAGGGGTGATGCTGCTTTGGCGTGGAGGTGATGTTGGGTCTGTGGAGGAGGGGTGATGCTGCTTTGGTGTGGAGGAGATACTGGATCTGTGGAGGAAGGGTGCTGCTGCTTTGGTGTGGAGGAGATGTTGGTCTGTGGAGGAAGGCTGCTGCTGCTTTGGTGTGGAGATGTTGGGTCTGTGGAGGAAGGGTGCTGCTGCTTTGACATGGAGGAGATGTTGGGTCTGTGGAGGAAGGGTGCTGTTGCTTTGGTGTGGAGGAGATGTTGGGTATGTGGAGGAAGGGTGCTGCTGCTTTGGTGTGGAGGAGATGTTGGGTCTGTGGAGGAAGGGTGCTGCTGCTTTGGTGTGGAGGAGATGTTGGGTGTGTGGAGGAAGGGTGCTGCTGCTTTGGCATGGAGGGGAGGTCATCCTTGTTGGCTGTGCTGTCCTCCTGTGAGCAGCCTCTTCAGCTCCATGAGTTGCAGCAGGTGGAACTTAGGACACAGAGAGAGGCTTCCTCCTGGTCTGCTTCTTCCAGGCTGCATGGTGATGTCTCTGTCCTTTTCTCTCCTGGTATTCTCTTCCTTTTTCTTCAGAGCACCATTGCCCAGGTGTTTTCCTTCTTCTGAGACAGTAGCTGCTCAGATCTTTTATGCAGTTTTTTAGGTATGTGTCCAGGTGGTGAACTCATTGTCCTTTGCCCCATCCTCCCTTCCTGGCGTAGCTGATGGGTAGAGATGATCTTGTCTGTGCACACTGCAGAGATTCCTTATCCAGTGGCTCTGCCCAATACACATCAGCTATTGCCTGGGCAAGCAGCAAAGGTGATTTTATCTTTGTTGAGTCACATCAAAAGAGACAAGATTTTGTCTCTCACACCATCCCTGACAATATTCAAGGCCAAGATAGATGGGACTCTTAGCAGCCTGGTCTAGTTAAATCTGTCCCCTCTTATTGCAGGGATGTTGAACTGGATGACCCTTAAAGGTTACTTTGAAATCCAAACATGCAGTGACTTTATGAATACAACTGGTGGTGAAACAAGTCTGGAGACTAGAAAACCTGTAACATTTTGTGTTCTCTGTGGCCAGTCTCAGAAGCCTGACCCTTTTTGTACTGTCCAAAATGAGTTACCTACAGTTACCTACCAGGATACACAATGAAACCAACTTTTAACTGGGAGTTTTTTTCTCCAGAGTTACACTGACATTGGACTGTTGTCAGGGGTAGGAGGTGCTTCTCAAAGGAGGTCAGTGGCATCATCTTGCTGCCTGTTTTTAATGAAATCCCCATAATCTGAGGCATCCTGACTCTTCTGTGCAGAGTTACAGCAGGTATGTTTTGGAAACATGACAATCCCTTCTTTTCAGCATGAGGCTGGCTTTGCACAGTGTGGACAATCCAGACTGTTCTTTGCTTGATGTGAGTTGTGTTAAAGTCAGAATATAAATGGCATTTTTTCAGTGTAGGAAGCACTGTCTTGTTGTGGTTGAATCACAGAATCATAGAATCAATAAGGCTGGAAAAGACCTCAGGGATTGTCAAGTCCAACCTGTCACCAAATCCAACCTGTCACCAAACACCTCGTGACTAACTAGACCATGGCAGCAAGTGCCACATCCTGTCCCCTCTTGAACACCTCCAGGGATGGTGACTCCACCACCTCCCTGGGCAGCACATTCCAATGGCCAACAACTCTCTCCGTGAAGAACTTTCTCCTCCCCTCCAGCCTAAACCTCCCCTGGCACAACTTGAGACTGTGTCCTCCTGTTCTGGTGCTGGTTGCCTGCGAGAAGAGACCAAACCCCACCTGGCTACAACCACCTTTCAGATAGTTGTACAGAGCAATGAGGTCACCCCTGAACCTCCTCTTCTCCAGGCTAAACAATCCCATCTCCCTCAGCCTCTCCTCACAGGGCTGTGCTCAAGGCCTCTCCCCAGCCTTGTTGCCCTTCTCTGGACACCTTCAAGTGTCTCAATGTCCTTCCTAAACTGGGGGACCCAGAACCGGACACAGGACTCAAGGTGTGGCCTAACCAACGCAGAGTACAGAGGCACAATGACTTCCCGCTCCTGCTGGCCACACTACTCCTAATGCAGGCCAGGATGCCATTGGCCTTCTTGGCCACCTGGGCACACTACTGGCTCATGTTTAGGTGGCTGTCGATCAGCACCCCCAGGTCTCTTTCTGCTTGGGAGCTCTCCAACCACTCCAACCCCATCCTGTAGCACTGCATGGAGTTGTTGTGACCTAACTGCAGCACCTGGCACTTGGACTTATGGAATGTCATCCACTTGGAGTCTGCCCATCTGTCCAGCCTGTCAACGTCCCTCTGCAGAGCTCTCCTACCCTCTAACAGATCAACTCCTGCCCCCAGCTTGGTGTCATCTGCAAATGTACTGATGACTGACTCAATCCCCTCATACAGATTACTTGAAATCTTTGCATGCAGTGTAAATTTGTTGTAGTTTGTAAATATGACACACAGATTACCATATACACATATCATGTAGTGGCCATCATAGAAAGGTGGTGGGATGCCTCCCACAGCTGGAGTGCTACAATCAGTGGCTATACTTCAGAGGGATAGGCAAGGAAGGAGAGGTGGTGGAGTGGGCCTGTATGTCAAGGAGTGTTTTAGTTGTCTTGAGGTTAATGATGGTGACAGTAGGGTTGAGTGTTTATGGGTAAGAATAGGGAGGAATGCCAAGACTTTCTGTGCTTCCAATAAAGCCATCCTTCAGGCTCCACAAAATCCATACAGCTGCTTACAGACTGTCTGAAGCCTATGTTCTGAGAACATAACCCACTTAGATCCTCATTGATTTAGGTTTAAGGATGAACTATATGCATTGATATTAAAGAAACAGTCTGGCTTTCTTATAAAGCTCAAGTCTGTACTAGGAGCAGTCAGGCAATCTTTCTTCTGGGGGTAAATTGGTAGCAATGTCACAGGGCACTGCAAAAAGGAATTAACAGATCTTAGGGAAGGATGCAGCTACTGCAATAAGAAAAGCCCATGAGGAAATTACTCTGCTGTGCAAGGCTTGGATGCTACATATGCTAGTGGTTGAAAGACTAGGTTATGCAAATAGTTGTGAAAAGTAATACCAGTGCTGACGAACTCAGTACTGCTCATAGTGCAGGAGCCCTGTGTTAGAGGGCAGAGCTTTCACCAATAATGGCCATGGCAGAACAGGAGAGTGGTCAGAGGCAATCTGAGCCTTGCCAGAGCCTTGCACCAGTGCAGTTAGTTTCCAAGCATGTGAGGGAGGGATACCTGTGGAGGGTTTCATGGAAGCTGAGAAGCCATGCTTGAGGTCAGCACTGGTGCTGGGCACTCCATGTAGCCACTGAGCTACAGGAATAGAATGGAATGGAATGGAATGGAATGGAATGGAATGGAATGGAATGGAATAGAATAGAATAGAATAGAATAGAATAGAATAGAATAGAATAGAATAGAAAGAATAGAATAGATAAACCAGGTTGGAAGAGACCTTCAAGATCATTGTGTCCAACCCATCAACCAATACCATCCAATCAACTAACCCATGGCACCAAGCACCCTATCAAGTCTCCTCCTGAACACCTCCAGTGATGGTGACTCCACCACCTCCCCAGGCAGCCCATTCCAATGGGCAATCACTCTCTCTGTAGAACTTCTTCCTAACCTCCAGCCTAAACCTCCCCTGGTGCAGCCTGAGACTGTGTCCTCTTGTTCTGGTGCTGGCTGCCTGGGAGAAGAGACCAACCCCCACCTGGCTACAACCTCCCTTCAGGGAGTTGTAGAGAGCAATGAGGTCACCCCTGAGTCTCCTCTTCTCCAGGCTAAGCAACCCCAGCTCCCTCAGCCTCTCCTCACAGGGCTGTGTTCCAAACCCCTCACCAACTTTGTTGCCCTTCTCTGGACACCTTCCAAAATTCTGACACTCAGCACAAATTGCGTTGGGAAGGTGGATGGTGCTCAGCTCCATTGAGAAGCTGGCTGTTTGAGCTTGTTTAGGCTTTTAAATCAAATTGATTTCGATTTTGGAATTGCTGAGGGCTCCAAGCACTCAGAAGCTGCAGCCTCGTCCTCTGGCAATTGGAAGAGATGCAAATTCTGAGCTTTACACAGGCAGTATTTTCTGCCTGGGAAACTGAACCCTGCAATATCAGCTTCTGTGCAGTAATTCACAGTAATGGGACCTGCACACCGTTGTGGGAGTGAGATCAGTTTGCATTTACTCGAGATGAATCTTGTTCTCATCTGTACCTAAGTCTGGTAGAGCACGAGCAAATTAATGTCCTTGAAGAAACCAGCTCCTCTCAGTTCCATCGCAGTGGCAGCAGCTAGAATCACTGCTTTGCATCAGTGTCTTCCCTTTTGCCTCAGAGCAGCTGATCACAGTGAACCAGAAGTAGGGATCACTTATTCCTGTTGTGTTACACAGGTCAAAATAATCTATTTAGAGCACTGGTAATTAAATGCACTGCATATAACTGTCCTGCAAGAGCGTATGACTCCTTGGGAGATTTATTCTTTCAGTGAACATCCTATGTTGCTGGGGAAATTGGAATTGCTTTTCTCTCTACTGGAGGCATCTAGTCTAGGCTGATTATTCACTCTCTTCACTCTCCATCCAGGCAGCAAAAGCAGTAATATTTTCCTTGCCTCAGAAGCTGTTATGATGTTAAATCTATTTAATATTTGCAGGTAAAAGGTGGTATTGAACTGGGCAGATACTGTTTAAGGGCTTAAAGCATATGCCACAGCCCAGATAGGTGTGCATTAAAACCAAAGTCGTTTATGAGCTTTGAGTCAAATCCTAAAGTACTTACTTTTACTGTGATTTTTTTACTGATTCTTATATCTGCAGTAAGATTGATGTTTTGGCACTGCTTGTTAGTTTTCCAGTTGAAATGGAGGCCAAGAAGGTCAACAGCATCCTGGCCTGCATCAGGAATAGTGTGGCCAGTAGGAGCAGGGAGGTCATTCTGCCCCTGTGTTCAGCACTGGTTAGGCCACACCCTGAGTCCTGTGTCCAGTTCTGGGCCACTCAGTTTAGGAAGGACATTGAGACACTTGAACGTGTCCAGAGAAGGGCAACAAGGCTGGGGAGGGGTCTGGAGCACAGCCCTGTGAGGAGAGGCTGAGGGAGCTGGGGTTGCTTAGCCTGGAGAAGAGGAGGCTCAGGGGAGACCTTCTTGCTCTCTACAACTCCCTGAAGGGAGGTTGTAGCCAGGTGGGGGTTGGTCTCTTCTCCCAGGCAACCAGCACCAGAACAAGAGGACACAGTCTCAAGCTGGAGGTGAGGAGAAAGTTCTTCCCAGAAAGAGAGATTGGCCTTTGGAATGTGCTGCCCAGGGACAACTCTACCACCTCCCTGGGCAGCACATTCCAAAGGCCAATCTCTCTTTCTGGGAAGAATTTCTTCCTAACCTCCAGCCTAAACCTCCCTTGGTGCAGCTTGAGACTGTGTCCTCTTGTTCTGTTGGTGGTTGCCTGGGAGAAGAGACCAACCCGCTCCTGGCTACAACCTCCCTTCAGGGAGTTGTAGGCAGCAGCCTTATTGATTCTATGAGTCTATGACTTTGCATACACCTCCTTTCTTCCTCCTCAATGTCACTACACCAGTGGGGAACTTTGGAATGCTTTTGTTTTGGAGCCTCATGTGTGGAGGAGAACAGCTGCTGGAGCTCCTGGAGCATATGGAAACATCTTTAGTGACCTGAATTCTGTGGCTGGATCTTTTTATTCTAACTTTGAGAAGATCATTTTAGATGGGAGTAAAAGGTCTAAAAAGTTAAACGAGATGTGCTGTAACTGTCCTGTGGAGAGGTTTTAGGTATGGTGATTCACTTTAATACCAAATTACCTGTGAAAATCCAGCATTTACTCTCATTGGATTATTTGTGCCTTTTTTCCTTCCTTCCTTCCTTCCTTCCTTCCTTCCTTCCTTCCTCCCTCCCTCCCTCCCTCCCTTCCTTCCTTCCTTCCTTCCTTCCTTCCTTCCTTCCTTCCTTCCTTCCTTCCTTCCTTCCTTCCTTCCTTCCTTCCTTCCTTCCTCCTTTCCTCCCTCCCTACCTCCCTCCCTTCCTTCCTCCCTCCCTCCCTCCCTTCCTTCCTTCCTTCCTTCCTTCCTTCCTTCCTTCCTTCCTTCCTTCCTTCCTTCCTTCCTTCCTTCCTTCCTTCCTTCCTTCCTTCCTCCTTTCCTCCCTCCCTCCCTTCCCTTCCTTCCTTCCTTCCTTCCTTCCCTTCCTTCCTTCCTTCCTTCCTTCCTTCCTTCCTTCCTTCCTTCCTTCCTTCCTTCCTTCCTTCCTTCCTTCCTTCCTTCCTTCCTTCCTTCCTTCCTTTCTTTCCTTCTCTCTTTCCTTCTCTCTTTGTCTCTCTCTCTCTCTTTTCCTTTCTCTCTTTCTCTCTTTCTTTCTTTTTATTTTTTTACCCTTCTGACTGTTATTCTTGTGATTATTCTGGTTCCATTTTTTAATACACAACAAAGTAAAAGAGACAATTTCACTTTGCCAGATATTGACAGAACTGATTGGAAGTGGCCAGAAAATGAAGCAATATGGACAATGCCTGTCCCTTCAGCAGAAGCCAGGATTTGATCTTCTGAGCCTCTTGCTTGTGGCACATACTTACTGCATGTTATGAAGCAGAATTTGTTGTCTGTTCAATACTTTGAACTTCTTTCTCCTCAGTTGGTTTTGTAACATTAATACAAACTGGAAATATTTCCAACAATACCATGCTGCTTTAAAGCTGTGTCTAGTGATGTGTTAGAAGCCATAGTGACATCTGCTTACTGCTGAAAACTGCCAGTGTTGAGAGGATGCCATCAGCTATAGTTAGGCAGAGAATTAAGGCCTCAATCTGGCAGTGAAGTGTGGGAAGAGGGAAGACATACCCTGAGTCTGGAGCCTATTTCATCTTTGAGAATCTAAAGGAGAAAGTGGAATTTTCACTCTTACCTGTTCAAGCATTTAGATTTCCTTTTGTAAACATCTGATTTTAGAAGATCTAATTGGAACAATGGCCTCATCAGAGAGGATAAGTTTGCCCATTGCATCTTCCACTGTCCAGGAGTGCTTGACCTTCCCAGCAGCATGTGCAGCCTGGTCCCAACTCCCGACTCTTGTGCCTTTGATCCGGTCAGATTGGCAGTCACCAAAAATAGCCAAGCTGTGGCAGTCAACCACAAGGAGTCTGAAGTAGTCTAGTCATGTTTCCCTTATATGCAAAACACATCTCAGTGCAGCATGTGATGCACTTGCAAATTTGTGGCCCAGTTTGTTTCTGCCACTGAAGTGAGGACACAGGCCAGTCAATGTTCCCTTTGGGTATTTGGTCTGTGAGTTGTTGCAATGTTTGAAGCCATTTTGCTTAGCCAGAAGCCTTCTGAGTTTAGCTTTTCCGTGTATGGCTATCTACAAATCCAGCAAGGCATAGCTGGATGATCATATTCCTTTATCAGCCTATTGACATTATGCAGCACTATGCAGCATTTAGGTCCTGCAGGACCTCTGCAGTGCTATTGCTAAGCTACATCGAGAGCTCCTGCTCAGTTGCTCCGAAGCGTACAAGAGAAAGAGGGACCTCTGCATATTGTATTAATCTGAGGTTTGGGAGATAGTAATCCAGTTCTCTGGTCTGCAACAAGATTTCTCTGGTGGCCTTTAACAATAATAAGTAATTTATTATCTTGTGTCTTCTATTCTCCTCCTATAAAAGAGATATGGCATCATCATGCAGGACCGCAGCTAGGAGAAATAATAGTCAGTGTGTGGAGAAAGGATGACGTGGTCTGCTTGGAATTTCAATTTCATCTGTTTGGCAGGTGTCACCCCAGTCATCAAAATGTTTTCATGCAGTTCAGGAGGCTAGTTTGTATTTCCTGAAGGACCCAGCATGGAAATGGAGCAGCCCTCTTACCATCTGACTCCCGTTTCTTTGGGGTTGAACTGGAGACTGCACAGCAGCCAGGTCACATCTGCGATGTGTGATTGGGCAGTGAATTGCTGCATGAAGCTGGTAGAAAGGTAGTTGTGCTGCTTTCTCAGCCTGCTGCCCATTAGGGCTTGTAAGCACAGCTGAAGTTCTGGAAGCAGCAGTAATGGGGTAGGGTGTGAAAAAAAAGAAGCAGCTACAAAGCCAAGAGCAAGGAGTTCTGGAGTGCCTCAGCAAAGAATGGCGTGTTCTCTCCTAGTTTGCTTTGCTGTAAGCAATTGCTTGGTGGAGCTTTGTGCTTGAACAGGTTTTGAATATGAAGAAGTCTCTCTAAGAACAAGGGTAGTAAGATGTATTGAAGCATGTGAACACCTTGGAAATTCTTAGGTGATTGAGATTGGCTTGCTGTTTAGCACCAGTGCCGAGGATCATTTGAGAAGATTACATAACCAATATGGGCACAAGGGCCAAGTGCTTTCTGAGAGCAGAGGCTTTGCCTAATCTGATGTGGCTGGATGTGATGTAGAGATAAGCCTAGCTTCTCCCTACCCACAAAACAGGGGCTAAAAGTATTCTCACATTTAGCTAAGTCATAGTGTCGGCCCGACAATTGCATCTCCAGAGCTTTGATGTAGTAGATTTGTCTAATGAATGATGACTTCAAGAAGACAATCAAATGCAACATGATATGCCAAACAGCTATTATGACAGAAAGCCTTCTGCCTTCACTCTCAAGAATTCTGTTCTCCTGAGTCAGGCAAAGATGAGGTTTGTGTACTGATTAGTTACAATATCCCCTGTGAAGTAACTTGACTCAGCTAACAGGGAGTTACTGCAGCATGTGGTGCCTCTGCTAAATCCTTCTGGGTCTGCAGGCTCTGGCAAGCAGCAGGCTGCCAGCTGTTCATGGCCAGCTTTCCACCTGGGGCATTTCCAGGTGAGAATTTGTAATAACAAAGTTAAAAGGATTTTATCTCAATCATCACTGAACAGGAGTGGAAGGTTGGATACAAGTGCTAAAAAAAGCAAGGAAAGACAAACCAGATGCTGCTGATGTAACTCATAGAATAGAATAGAATAGAATAGAATAGAATAGAATAGAATAGAATAGAATTAACCAGGTTGGAAGAGAATTTTGAGATCATCAAATCCAACCTATCATCCAAAACCATCTAATCAAATAAACCATGGCACCAAGCACCCCATCCAGTCTCTTCCTAAATACCTCCAGTGATGGTGACTCCACCACCTCCCTGGGCAACACATTCCAATGGCTAACAACTCTTTCTATGAAGAACTTCCTAACATCCAGCCTAAACTTCCCCTGGCACAACTTAAGACTGTGTCCTCTTGTTCTGGTGCTGGCTGCCTGACAGAAGAGACCAACACTCACCTAGCTACAACCTCCCTTCAGGGAGTTGTAAACAACAGGAAGGTCTCCCCTGAGCCTCCTCTTCTCCAGGCTAAGCAACCCCAGCTCCCTCAGCCTCTCCTCACAGGGCTGTGCTCCAGACCTCTCCCCAGCTTTGTTGCCCTTCTCTGGACACCTTCCAGCAACTCAACATCTTTCCAAAACTGAGGAGCCCAGAACTGGACACAGGACTCAAGGTGTGGCCTAACCAGTGCAGAGTACAGGGGCACAATGACTTCCCTGCTCCTGCTGGCCGCACTATTCTTGATCCGGGCCAGGATGCCATTGGCCTTCTTGGTCACCTGGGCACACTGCAGGCTCATGTTCAGCCTTCTATCAACCAGTACCCCCAGGTCCCTTTCTGCCTGGCTGCTCTCCAGCCATCAAACTCTATTCCAGACTGTATGTGCAGGCTTGCAGAACAGGTGGTGATACATTGCTGATGCATCCAAGTGCTGAAAAATTGCACGACCCCCTAAAGCAACAGCTTTTCATCTTGCAGTACTCCAATGATGGTGATTTTGAAAAGCAAGTTTGAGTTTTAGCTGGTTTAATTCAAATTAATCTTCTAGAAACAGTCCACTTTGTCAATAAACCAGATGCTTTATTTCTGTAGAAGCCACGTATGAAATGGCAAATGGTAAGTAAAAGGCATTAAAAACAAAAGACAAAATCAGTTTAACATCTTGGATCTGGCAAACTTTCTTGTTAGAGAAATGTCTAATGGAGGTTGGACTGGACTTTTCCCAATTGGATAAGAAAGGTTGTTTGAGGGGGAAAAGTGAATTTAGAAACAAAGTTGAAGAGAGTCCTGGTCAGGGCTTCTTCAAAGGGTGTTTTCATCTAGTCCAGAATCACAAGTGCAGCCTTGGAGCTGCGATGGAAGTCATCACGTCTGTCTACATAGTAATGGCTGTTAGCAGCTGAGCTCATATTCTGCCATGGTCTGTGTGGTGGTTTAAGCCTTAACTGGGAGTTAAGAGCTCAGATGGGGTCAAGGCTGACAATCTCTTCCCTCACTCCCCCCTTCTCCCTCCCAACAGAGGGGGAAAAAAAAGGAAGGAGCAAATCCATGAAACAATAATTTGGAGTCGGGTTGGAAGTAGAGAGGTAAAGAGTTTTTTCTTTAAACAAAGTAAAACAAACATATATATATATATTTATATGTCAATAACAGGTAAGATTCACAAGGGCAAGGAACAAGGATGGATGGGATGGGGACAAAGAGGAAGAATACAAAACCAGTCTCTCTCTGAAGAGGCGCAGAGGCAGCAGGGAGAAGGATCAGGCCTGACACTTCTCATGATGCAGCCCAGGATCTGATTGGCGTTGCGGGCTGCAAGTGCACACTGAGAGCTCAAGCTCTTCTCTCCCTTGTTTCTCTGCACATTTTGAGGTTTCTTGTTTTCTTTCAATGCACACTAACATTGTTCTTGTTTAAAATCAATTCTAATTGGAGTCACAGAATCACACAATGTTAGGACTTGGAAGGAACCTGAACATGAGCTCTCAGTGTGCACTTGCAGCCTGCAAAGCCAATCAGATCCTGAGCTGCATCAGGAGAAGTGTGGCCAGCAGGTCAAGGGAGGTGATTCTCCCCCTCTGCTCAGCCCTGGTGAGACCTCACCTGGAGTACTGTGTCCAGTTCTGGAGCCCCTATTACAAGAGGGATGTGGAGGTGCTGTGGAAGGTGTCCAGAGAAGGACCACAAGGATGATCAGAGGGCTGGAGCACCTCTCCTGTGAGGACAGACTGAAGGAGTTGGGGCTGTTCAGTCTGGAGAAGAGAAGGCTCCCAGGTGACCTCATTGTGGCCTTCCAGTATCTGAAGGGGGCCTACAGAAAGGCTGGGGAAGGACTTCTCAGGATCTCAGGTAGTGATAGGACTAGGGGGAATGGAATGAAGCTGGAGGTGGGGAGATTGAGGCTGGAGGTGAGGAGGAAGTTCTTCCCCATGAGAGTGGTGAAGCCCTGGAATGGGTTGTCCAGGGAGGTGGTTGGGGCCCTGTCCCTGGGGGTGTTTAAGCCCAGGCTGGATGAGGCTCTGGCCAGCCTGATCTAGTGTGGGGTGTCCCCAAGTATTTTTAATCTTCATCTGTTTTGATGCCAGATCTGGCTTTGAGAGAACAAAGGTGGGCAGCGTGTTTGCTGTTCTCATTTGCTTTTGGGAGGCAGTGAGAGCACTCAGGAGTGCCACCTTACCCTCCATGCTGCCTGCAGGAAGGGTAACGGGACAGAGATTGGAATCAATACAGCTGACCAATATGATCAACTATTGTTCCCTTATTGTTCCAGTATAGTGTGAGTGCAGCACAGTAAAGTAAAGCAAAGAAGAAGAAGGGAAAGGAAAGGCAGAAGTGCCTAGCAAGAGAACTTCTACAACTTATATAAACTCGGGGAGCCTCGCTGGCACGGCTTCATTGGTTCCCTATGAGTGACCACACATGGCACTGTTAGAGATTATTGGTCCAACTACTAATGACACAAGGAGGTTGTTGATGCAGGTGCAGGTCCTGTTGTCCCAAGATAACTTTCTGTGTTTATAGCTACCAGTGTCCTGTTCTAGTTACATGCTGCAGGCACAGCACTGTTTTGCTCCACTGCTAGCTGGCTCTGCACTTCTGCTGAGCATGGCCTACCACCATGTCAGGCTCTAGGCCTGCACTGCCAGATTGCTCACACTGCTCAATCGCTGGCATTGCCACAGAAGGGTGGCCTGTGTTCCCTGTGCACAGCCATGCCACTGTCTGCTTGCAGGGCTGGTGGTTCTAAGGGTCATGCTCTGAGCACGGGGACAGCTGATCAGGCAAGGGTGAGGCAGTTTGCCTGTCACTTGAGCTAGAAGACAGCTTTTCCATGTAAACAAAGTGTGAGGCACTTTAAGAGATACTGATGTCCTGCTGGGACTCTTGTCCTGAGGGCTAGCATCAGATCCAGATTACAAGCAAACAGGTTTTGAAGTTCAGGAGGATTAAAGCGTTCTGGCCAGCAGTGCCACGCTTGCCTTGATTGCGTTTTCCAGAGCCTTCTGTCACTGAAGAACAAAAGCTGGATCTGGGCAGTTGCCTGGTGCTTCCATCTATTTCAGCCAACAGGCATTTTGGGCTGGATGCCCCTGTAGCACAATGAGAATAATGGAAATTACAGCTGATTTACTGAGCAGCAATACCTCTGAGCCAAATCGTTTCCATCTGAATCTGACGCAAGTTTGCAGTGCGCTGGTGTGACAAGCCCACAATCTTTTTAGCCCTACTGTCCCTTTGTTGTCAAATGTTTGCTAGTAAGTCCAGCATTACATAGAAGTCAGGAAGGGAGGGGAAGCAGTCACAACTCCTCTAGAATTTACCTAGTATTTAATAGTAGCTTGAGGTGTTGGGAACTGGGTGAGTTAGAAGAATTCAAACCTGCTGTGTGCAGACTAGCCCAGGAGTGCGCATGGGTCCTGGGTCTGCTTCAAGAGGGACGATGCGGTGTGCCCATGCCAGGAGTTGTAGGAGCTGTGTTGTTTCATCTCAAGATGAAATGTGGCTCCTGTGGCCTTTTGAAAAACCTGATGGAAATGTGAAAGCACTGAAGCTCCTTTTTATGACTCTGGTGCCAAAACCTCTGTAGTGAGACCCTGTGCCATCAGCTGCAATGAGCCAGAAAAAGTCCTTTGAAGGAATTAATTTTGCAGCCCAATATAAATCTATGCTGTGGCCAGACTGGTGATAAAGATGCATGTTGGGAGAGTTCAGGGGCATTTGAGAGGACAGCAGGGACTGGGGGAGGGATCTGTTGTTGACAAGCCTCTGAGTCCTCTAAAATCTGTTAGTCCTTTCCAGTCCCCAGAAACCCTGTGATTAGAAAGATGTGATGATGGCTCAGGTTCACTGCTCTTGAGCTGTGAACTCAAAATGACTTCCCTTAGAGAAGGTAGGTGGCAAATCCAAACTGATGGATGAGTGCCCGTGAGAAGTGGGGTTAAGGGAGATGGTCCTAAAAAGCTGCTCATTTCATCAAGGCATCATTATGTGAAAAACTAAGAGCACTTTTCCTTCATTTGGAATGCTGAAGCTGTTGCCAAAATCCTGGTTCTGGTCACTGGTGCTGGTTGTGCAATGATGACTGCTCTGTGTTTCTGATGATCATAACCTCTTAGTTGAAAGCAGCATTGGGAGATTATTCACGGTGGTTTGCTGCATGTGAAACACTTTTGTTTTCTCTGAGCTGTCTGTTAAATTGTCCAGGTGTATCATTGTCAAATAAGCACACATAACAATGTCTAAACATTGCCTAATCAGATTCAGGGTGGTACACTGGGCCATACCTGCTGTTGTCTTTGCTTGACTTTAGACCTGTGGGTAATGTTCTTTTGGATAACAATGCCATTGTTTTCAGTCTCAAATCAGTATTATCCATTGAATGATTGTTTCTGTTGTTTTGAAATACCTTGAGTCCTGTGTCCAGTTCTGGGCCCCTCAGTTTAAGAAGGACATTGAGACACATGAAGGTGTCCAGAGAAGGGCAACAAGGCTGGGGAGAGGCCTTGAGCACAGCCCTGTGAGGAGAGGCTGAGGGAGCTGGGGTTGCTTAGCCTGGAGAAGAGGAGGCTCAGGGGTGACCTCATTGCTCTCAACAACTCCCTGAAGGGAGGTTGTAGCCAGGTGGGGGTTGGTCTCTTCTCCCAGGCAACCAGCACCAGAACAAGAGGACACAGTGTCAAGCTGCACCAGGGGAAGTTTAGGCTGGAGGTGAGGAGAAAGTTCTTCACTGAGAGAGTTGTTAGCCATTGGAATGTGCTGCCCAGGGAGGTGGTGGAGTCCCCATCCCTGGAGGTGTTCAATAGGAGATTGGATGTGGCACTTGGTGCCATGGTCTAGTCATGAGGTCTGTGGTGACAGGTTGGACTCGATGATCTTTGAGGTCTCTTCCAACCTTAGTGATACTGTGATACTGTGAGTCTGTGAAATGCACTCCTCATGGAATCTGGTATTATTTCTACAGGTACTTAACTGCTGAAGTGCTTCATGCACTCTTTGTTTGCTAAGGAAATGGTTTCCTTTTCTTGATATATATTTTTCATATCTCAGGTTATACCTGTGATAAATGATCACCCATCTTCTCACCTGAACATATTGAAATGACTTATGAGTTGTGTGAGGCACATTGCAAACCTTATTTTCCCCTCCCTATGCACAGCAGTACAACATGATGGTAACAAAGCAGAATGTCACAGCACCTGCTGTAACGCTTGTCTGTGGCTGCATGAAATGCACTGGGCTTCCAGCAGCTTCTCCATCTTCACTGTGTCTGCACTTCTCCCCATTTGCAGCCTTTATTTCTGATCAGGACGATGGTATTTCATATTCCTACACTTAGAACAAGAATCAGTTTGGATGGAATACAAGACTAGGAAATGGGTAACAGTGAACAGTATGACAACCACCTTGAAAATGCCTTTCTCTCGGTGTGTTGTTTACTGGGGTGTTGGTTGGTTGGGTTTTCATTGGTTTTTGATTGATTGGTTGGTTGGTTGGCTGCTTGGGTTTTGGTTGGTTGGTTGGGTTTTGGTTGGTCGGGTTTTGGTTGGTTGGGTTTTAATTGGTTGGGTTTTGGTTGATTGGTTGGTTGTGTTTTGGTTGGTTGGTTGGGTTTTGGTTGGTTGGTTGGATTCTGGTTGGTTGGGTTTAGGTTGATTGGTTGGTTGGGTTTTGGTTGGTTGGTTGGGTTTTGGTTGGTCGGGTTTTGGTTGGTTGGGTTTTAATTGGTTGGGTTTTGGTTGATTGGTTGGTTGGGTTTTGGTTGGTTGGTTGGGTTTTGGTTGATTGGTTGGTTGGGTTTTGGTTGGTTGGTTGGGTTTTGGTTGGTCGGGTTTTGGTTGGTTGGGTTTTAATTGGTTGGGTTTTGGTTGATTGGTTGGTTGTGTTTTGGTTGGTCGGTTGGGTTTTGGTTGATTGGTTGGTTGGGGTTTGTTTGGTTGGGTTTTGGTTGGTTGGTTGGGTTTTGGTTGGTTGGGTTTTGGTTGATTGGTTGGTTGGGTTTTGGTTGGTTGGTTGGGTTTTGGTTGGTTGGTTGGGTTTTGGTTGGTCGGGTTTTGGTTGGTTGGGTTTTAATTGGTTGGGTTTTGGTTGATTGGTTGGTTGGGTTTTGGTTGGTTGGGTGGGTTTTGGTTGATTGGTTGGTTGGGTTTTGGTTGGTTGGGTTTTGATTGATTGGTTGGGTTTTGGTTGGTTGGGTTTTGGTTGATTGGTTGGTTGGGTTTTGGTTGGTTGGTTGGGTTTTGGTTGGTTGGGTTTCGGTTGGTTGGCTGGTTGGTTGGTTGGTTGGCTGGTTGGGTTTTGGTTGGTTGCTTTTTGGTTGTTGCTTTTTGGTTGGTTGGTTGGGTTTTGGTTGGTTGGGTTTCGGTTGGTTGGCTGGTTGGTTTTTGGTTGGTTGGTTGGGTTTTGGTTGGTTGCTTTTTGGTTGGTTGCTTTTTGGTTGGTTGGTTGGGTTTTGGTTAGTTGGGTTTTGGTTGGTTTGGTTTTCTTTGGTTGGTTGGCTGGTTGGCTGTTTGGGTTTTGGTAGGTTGGTTGGGTTTTGGTTGATTGGTTGGTTGGTTTTGGTTGGTTGGTTGGCTGGTTGGGTTTTGGTTGGTTTGGTTTTTTGGTTGGTTGGTTGGCTGGTTGGGTTTTGGTTGGTTGGTTGGTTGGTTGGTTGGTTGGGTTTTGGTTGGTTGGTTGCTTGGTTGGTTGGTTTTTTGGTTGGTTGGGGTTTTTTTGTGCTGTGTAAAACCCTAAACACACATGGAGAACTGGAGAGCCTGTGGCTCAGTGTGGGAAGGAGTTAATCTGAGATTAAAAGGCTTCACTGCATACCTAACCTGAGATAGGCCTTTGGTGATGCCTACTCCTAGATACTGGTAGAAGTGTGAAACTCAAAATACGCCATGTTTCAGTGAAGCTGAGGTTCAGAGTTACTGTCCCACTGATTTAGGCAGCTTGCTCAGGGGCAAGCTCTGTGTTACATCTCTCACTCTCCTCATCGCCGAACAGGGGAGCAAGAAGAAAACTGTTTTGCTGTGCCCCTTAGGAGGAAGCAAGGAGGCCTTACCTCAGGTATTTAAGTTTAGCCCAATGTGACATTAAAACATGGAAGAGGTAGAAGTGGTAAAGCACGATAGTTAAAGCAATCAATACTTTATTGATCACTTAAAAGCATGTAACCATGTCGATGCACAGCCTATGCAGTACCTCAGTTAAGTTACAGCTGAACTCTTCAAACCTGCCTCTCAAGTGACAATTAAATGTTTTGCATTGCCTCAGTGAAGTGGAAAAATGGGAGAAGAGGAGAAAGCTTAGCTGAAAAGCTGCCTGTAAAATGAAACGAAATATTTTAGTTTGGGAAAATGAAGGGTTGGAATTGCAAAGCAGAAGGAGGTGGCTATTCAATACAACTGGGCTAGCTTTCAGGCTCAGGAAAATCATTTTTCTCATTGATTTGAGAAGATCAAGAAGATGGTAAAACTGCTGTCCAGGGAGGGTCTGGGATTAGGTGCTGTGGGCTTTTCAGATGAGACTCTCTGTTTTGAACCAGTGTTGAGGGTGTTTGCTAAAGTGGGAGCCAGAATGTGGGCATCCTGCCTCTCGGTGAGGACCTGTGTCTCCAGGCTGGATCACCATTTCTGTCACCTGCCTGAGAGAAGATGAGGGTGCTCAGTTCCAATTCCTGCTTTCAAAAACAAGACTTCCTTCAGCCCTTGCTTGTGGACTTTATTCACTTGTTTGGGAACAGGACCGACTGGCTCTGTAGCCTTGAAGACAGGATGCCCTGTTGTGTCTGTATCTGAAGTGAAACAGGAGACTGAGAGCAGCTCTTCACAGAGCAACTTCAGCATTCTGGGCTGTCTTGCAGGCAGGCATCTCTTGTCATAGTTGACTCATCTCAGTAAAGAGAGGGAAGGGGAGGGAGAGCTTCCTTCATTGTCTCTGTGAACCTTGGAGTTGGAACTGAGTTTGTGCTCTGACTGGGCAGCCCTGCCACATAATGTGGTGACTGAAGCATGCTCCTGAAAGGGATGTTAAATTCTTTTGGCACAGGGGAGAAGGGAATTTACTTTCTGCTCTCTCTGAGTGTGCTCAGCTGCTGAGGACCAGGGAGAAAACACGATGACTATACAGTCTCAAGAGGCAGACACAAGCACATTTGTTCCTAAAAGAACTTTCTACCAAAGTGGTTGCAAATGCAGTCTGGATTTACAGAAATCAAAATGGCATTTGGGGATGAAAAAACTTGGGAGTATGTACCTGTCCATGTCTGTATGCAAGAGGGAGAGACAGGACACAAATGAAAGATGGGCCACTAGGTTTTACAGTAGAATAGGATAGGATAGGATAGGATAGGATAGGATAGGATAGGATAGGATAGGATAGGATAGGATAGGATAGGATAGGATAGGATAGACCAGATTGGAAGAGACCTTCAAGATCATCAAGTCCAACCTATCACCCAACACCATCTAATCAACTAAACCATGGCATCAAGTCTCCTCCTAAACACCTCCAGGGATGGTGATTCCACCACATCCCCAGGCAGCCCATTCCAATGGCAAATCACTCTCTCTATGAAGAATTTCTTCCTCACATCCAGCCTAAACTTCCCCTGGCACAGCTTAAGACTGTGTCCTCTTGTTCTGGTGCTGCTTGCCTGGGAGAAGAGACCAACCCTCACCTGGCTACAACCTCCCTTCAGGGAGTTGGAGAGAGCAATGAGGTCACCCCTGAGCCTCCTCTTCTCCAGGCTAAGCAATCCCAGCTTCCTCAGCCTCTCCTCACAGGGCTGTGCTCCAAACCCCTCCCCAGCTTTGTTGCCCTTCTCTGGACACCTTCCAGCAACTCAACATCTTTCCTAAGTTGAGGGGCCCAGAACTGGACACAGGACTCAAGGTGTGGCCTAACCAGTGCTGAGTACAGGGCAGAATGACTTCCCTGCTCCTGCTGGCCACACTGTTCCTGATGCAGGCCAGGATGCCATTGGCCTTCTTGGCTGCCTGGGCACACTGCTGGTTTATGTTCAGCCTACTGTCAACCAGTACCCCCAGGTCCCTCTCTGCCTGGCTCTCTCCAGCCACTCTGACCCCAGCATGTAACACTGTATGGGGTTGTTGTGGCCAATTTGTGTTTTAGGCTGGCATGGTGGTGTCAGGCAATCTTGAGTTTGTGGTTCCTGGTGCTCCTGATAATAGAGGTCAGCATGTAGAGGTTTTCAATATTCAAATGTAACACTGTCACTTTTTGAATACACACAGTCATAAATATTTTTCAAGTGAACAATCCAATTTACTTGTGCTGAATTATCCTGTTTTCATTTTGTAGAACAGGTGTTTTCTTCTAGAGAAACTCAGGAACTTTAAGTGTGTTTGAAATCATGACTCTGTTGGTAAATTGTATTAGGGACCTCTTACCTGGAACTTCTAAGGATGGACTTTTGCCATGGGTTAGTTAGTTATGAGGTCTTGGGTGACAGGTTGGCCTTGATGATCTTTGGGGTCTTTTCCAACCTTATTGATTCTATGAAAGGGACAGCTTGCTGTGGTAGTTTTAGGCTGTGCCTTTTTTAATTTAGCTGCAGATTTTGAGCAGAAAAGTAGAAAAATATCAATGAATCACTGTTGGGCATATAAAGGAAAGCAAAATATTATTCTAAACAAATCCATTGGATAAATGTCTGGGATAAGAGAAGATATCACAACAATTCTTCACATTTCACTTCCATTCCCATTCCTTTTCACTTCTCTTCTGACTTTGGCTGTTATTGCATTGCTGGGGAGAAGATTATGTGCTTCTGGCTGGCCTTGAGATAAGCCTAACCCACTGCTTTCTCTCAACTCTTCTCTCTCTCTTGGTAGAGAGGAGTTTGGGAGGTTGGGATTGAGGTGGGGGTGCAGTGGAGCAGCTTCCCTGGTCTTTCTGACCAGGGGGCTTTCCATGCTGTTTGCTAATTGTAAATACCTGTATTATATTGTAAACCCTGTATATTTTGTACACATTCATTGCATTCCATTGTAGAGTGTAGGTTTTGCTTGTAAATACAAGTTTCATTTGCTTATAACTGAGGTGGTCTGGCTTAAAAGTTAATGCTGGAGGGGAAACTTCAACCCTCCCACAGTTGCACAAGTAACCTTTCTGACTGCTCATAAATTTTTGTGTGGCTGACATTAGGCACTGCAAGACATGCTTGGCCTGTGATGTCTTCCCATGGAACAGGCCATTTTGCCTCATTGTAGGATGGCATTTTTGTATCATAGTATCATAGTATCATTCAGGGTTGGAAGGGACCACAAGGATCATCTAGTTCCAACCCCCCTGCCATGGGCAGGGACACCCCACACTACATCAGCCTGGCCACAGCCTCATCCAGCCTGGCCTTAAACACCTCCAGGGACAGGGCCTCAATCACCTTCCTGGACAACCCATTCCAGGGCTTCACCACTCTCATGGGGAAGAACTTCCTCCTCACCTCCAGCCTCAATCTCCCCACCTCCAGCTTCATTCCATTCCCCCTAGTCCTATCACTACCTGAGATCCTGAGCAGTCCCTCCCCAGCCTTCCTGTAGCCCCCTTCAGATACTAGAAGGCCACAATGAGGTCACCTCGGAGCCTTCTCTTCTCCAGACTGAACAGCCCCAACTCCTTCAGTCTGTCCTCACAGGAGAGGTGCTCCAGCCCTCTGATCATCCTCCTGGCCCTTCTCTGGACACCTTCCAGCACCTCCACATCCCTCTTGGAATAGGGGCTCCAGAACTGGACACAGTACTCCAGGTGGGGCCTCAGCAGAGCTGCGCAGAGGGGGAGGATCACCTCCCTTGACCTGCTAGCCACACTTCTCCTGATGCAACCCAGGATCTGATTGGCTTTGCAGGCTGCAAGTGCACACTGAGAGCTCCTGGTGAGCTTCTCCTCCACCAGCACCCCCAAGGCTCTCTCCTCAGGGCTGCTTTCCAGCCACTCCCTGCCCAGCCTGGATTTGTGCCTGGCATTGCCTCCACCCAGATGCAGGACCCTGCCCTTGCTCTTGTTGAACCTCATGAGGTTGGCTTGTGCCCACCTCTCCAGCCTGTCCAGGGCCCTCTGGATGGCCTCCCTTCCCTCCAGCGTGTCTGCTGCACCACACAGCTTGGTGTCATCAGCAAACCTGCTGAGGGTGCACTCAATGCCACTGTCCAGGGCACCCACAAAGATGTTTAACAAGACAGGTCCCAGGACTGATCCCTGAGGGACTCTGCTTGTCCCTGGCCTCCACTGGGACATGGAGCCATTGACAGCCACTCTTTGGGTGCAGCCATCAAGCCAGTTCCTTATCCATCCAGTGGTCACCCATCCAACCCATGTGTCACCAGCCTGGAGACCAGGATGTGGTGCGGGACAGTGTCGAAGGCTTTGCTCAGGTCCAGGTAAATGACATCAGTTGCTCGCCCCTCAGCTATTAATTTTGTCACCTGCTCATAGAAGGCCACCAGGTTGGTCAGGCAGGATTTGCCCTTGGCAAAGCCATGCTGACTGTTCCAAATCACCTCTTCACTATTCCTCTGAGCCAGTAGTGACTCCAGGAGGATCTGCTCCATGATCTTTCCAGGCACAGAGGTGAGACTGACTGGCCTGGAGTTCCCTGGTTCCTCCTTCTTACCCTTTTTGAAGATGGGGGCAATGTTTCCCCTTTTCCAGTCTGTGGGGACTTCACCAGATTGCCATGACTTTTGAAATATAATAGAGAGGGGTTTAGCAACCTCCTCTGCCAGTTCTCTCAGTACCCATGGGTGTATCCTGCCAGGTCCCATGGACTTGAACACTGCATGTGTGTATGAACTGAGAGACTAATGCACCCCTAAGCAGAGCTGCTATATAAATGATAAATAAAAGTAATTGTACTGATTGTGTCCTGATGATTGAGGAGCTACTGTACAATATTTGGAGAAGTGTGAGCAAAATACACTGCCAGGATAGAAAGCATCTGTTTCTGTCAGTGTTTGGATCTGCATTTGTCATGAGACCTAAGTGTCTGCTTTTCCAGAATGAAAATACCTGGAACAGAATCAGGAAGTAGAACTCTAGAGGATTCTCTGTGAAGATCTGGAGGGATCTGTCACTTCTTGACTATTTTAATTAGCTCACTTGTGCACTTACCAGGCAGGAGGCAGATTCCAGTTTTGATACTTGACAAGGAAAACAGGGCCACCACTTCTCACCAGCTGCACCTGGACTGTGGCAAACTGGCAGAGGCCTATTCCCAGGAACCACTAGTTAAGAGGAGCTCCTCGTAATGAGAGTCACACAATCACCAAGGTTGGAAGAGATCATCAAGTCCAACCCATCACCACAGACCTCATGGCTAAACCATGGCACCAAGTGCCACATCCAATCCCCATTTGAACACCTCCAGGGGTAGTGACTCCACCACCTCCCTGGGCAGCACATTCCAATGACGAACAACGCTCTCAGTGAAGAACTTTCTTCTTCCCTTCAAAGTTTTAAGTCCCTGACTATTAGTTAGGGCTGAACAGGTTTGACAGCTGCTGTGGGAAATAGCAAGCAATGCATTTTTTATTGCTAATTCTTTTTCAGTTATTGCCAGCTTATTTCCTTCTTGCATAGTGTTGTCCAAGCTGTGCTCCTAACAGGGAAAGGACAGCCTGGTGGAGTGGCACTGGGCACAGCTGTGCAACCATGCTGGGCTACCTACTCTGGCAGATGTATTCTGTTTTTAGGCAGACATGCAGATTAGTTTGGTTTTTCCTCAGTGCTGTAGCTGAACTTCAAGCCTGGTAACTCAAAGGGCAACATGTAAAGAAGGGTTCATTTTATCTTGGGGAATTTATGCAAGGAACTTTCAGCCCAGCCTAATGTAATTTTGAGTTTACCATTTCAAGAGCTGCACAGGCTTTGTACCTCATGGAGGCTGAGCTTTGTGTTTGTGTGGATCAGTTTGTCAGCGAGTATTCAAAGGTAGATGAATGGCTTGTGTGCTCTTGGGACTGATGGGGCCTGATCAATGAGAATACAATTTGAAAATACATTTTATTTCCCTCTTGGAAAGGAGAATACCCATCAGTCACTGTAAGCCTAATGACAGAAAGCAGGCAAGTGAAAGCAGGAAAACAAGAGCATGAAAGAAATACACTGGCCAAGAGGAAATTGTTTTAATGAAGCAAGCTGTACTGTGAAACCAGCACAGACTTGCTTTCCTCAACTCTACAACCTCTGCACCCAGTTCAGATCTCAAGTGAAATCTTCTCTTCAGCTAGAGGTGGTTAAAAAAAAAATCATAAATCCTTGACTCACACAAATTATCTGAATTCTTTCAGGAGACACTTGCTAAATGGCAGCAAGCCGCAGGGAGCTTGGGGAGGCAGACTCCTGTACAGATTATATGGCATTTGGTGTAGTTGTAATTTAGGTGACAGAGAGGTAAGTTCCAGCTGTGCCTCGGGCTCTCCTTAAAGCAGTTTTTGTGACAGCATTGTCTGTCCAAGAATGAGGATAAGATGTTGATCTGGACTTGTGACCGTTTGAGGCTGTCCCCTTAAGAAAGGGAATATTGGGGTCGGATGTTGGTAAACGAAAGACGGATCTAAACTAATTTCATTGGTAGACTGGAGGAAAGCACCTTTTGAACTGGGAATGCAGCAGAGAATCCTGGGCATTCCTGCACTTTGCTTTCTCCTTTGCAGCTCGCAGTTTTCTGGGCTTTCGGCCAGGCTTGACCTTGGAGCAGATAAGACACTGTCTAACATTCTAACACATAACTGCCTTTAATTAATTTTCTCTTTTCTCTCTTTCTAACCCTCTCTGGGGAAAGGGGGAGAGAAGGGGGAGCAGAGGTGGGGAACCCCCCTCAGCAGAGGAGGGAACCCTCATTTTTGTGTGACTTTGTTGTATATTTCTGTATATATTGTAAATACTGTAAATTCTGTACATAAACCTGCATTTTTTCCTAAACTGCTTTGTAAATATACAGCACCTGCTCCTTTGCTAATCCAGCTGTGAGTTTTTTTTCCCTTTCAACTTTCTTTCCCTCTACTCACTGGGGGGGGAAAAGGGCCTGGCCTTTCCCCCAACCCTACGACAGGACTAGAAGATGAGTCCACATGAGCTGTTTGTGTGCCTGATGTGTGTACACAGATACAAAAAAACACCCCATGTGCCAAAAATGAGGGGAGTGGGGGGGGGGAGAGAAAAGAAGGCAAAAAACTTCCCCAGACAAATGTGAAAACAGTAGACCTTCTTGCTGTCTACAACTAGCTGAAGGGAGGTTGTAGCCAGGTGGGAGTTAGTCTCTTCTCCCAGGCAACCAGCACCAGAACAAGAGGACACAGTCTCAAGCTGCACCAGGGGAAGTTTAGGCTGGAGGTGAGGAGATGTTAGGATGTTAGGAAGAAGTTCTTCCCAGAAAGAGGGATTGGCCATTGGAATGTGCTGCCCAGGGAGGTGGTGGAGTCACCATCACTGGAGGTGTTTAAGAAGAGACTGGATGGGGTGCTTGGTGCCATGGTTTAGTTGATTAGATGGTGTTGGGTGATAGGTTGGCTTAATGATCTTGAAGGTCTCTTCCAACCTGGTCTATTCTATTCTATTCTATTCTATTCTATTCTATTCTATTCTATTCTATTCTATTTGTGCTGTTGCTAGAATCTGCTGACATTTGGCAAGCAGGAAGCAGCACCATTCTTTTCTCCTCATTTACTACAAACAACTAGCTCCTACATAGCATTGCCAATGGCAGTATTATGTATTCCTGTATTAGAAATAGTGTGGCCAGCAGGACCAGGGAGGTGATTGTCCCTGTGTACTCAGCGTTGTTGAGGCCAAACTCGAGTCCTGTGTTCAGTTTTGGGCACTGCAGTACAGGAAGGACATTGAGGCACTGGAGGGGGAACAAAGCTGGTGAAGGGCCTGGAGAACAAGTCCTGTGAGGAGAGGCTGAGGCAGCTGGGGTTGTTTAGTCTACAGGAAAGGAGGCTGAGAGGAGACCTTACTGCTCTCTAAAACTACTTGAAAGGAGGTTGCAGGGGGGTAGACACTGGTGTTTTCTCACAAGTAACTGATAAGAATGAGTGGGAATGATCTCAAGCTCTACCAGGGGAGGTTTAGTCTGGACATGAGGAAAAAACTTTTTCATGGAGAGGGTTGTCAGGCACTGGAATGTGCTGCCCAGGGAGGTGGTTGAATTGCCATCCCCAGACAGGTTTAAAAGCTGTATAGATCTGGTGCTTGGGGGCATGGTGTAGTGAAAGACTTGGTGGAGTGGGCAAAATGGCTGCACTTGATGATCTTGGAGGTCCTTTCCAGCCTGGATGATTCTGTGATTTCATGTTTTGATGGACACAGCACTTCTCCAGTGGTATAACGTTTCCTCTGCCCCTCAGATCTGGCATAATATCCCCAAAGGCCATTGTCTGTGGGTTAGATGTTTGTTTGTAACAGCTACATTTCCTCTCAAGAATAGAATAGAATAGAATAGAATAGAATAGAATAGAATAGAATAGAATAGAATAGAATAGAATAGAATTAACTAGGTTGGAAAATACCTTTGAGATCATCAACCCATCACCATCTAATCAACTAAACTATGGCACCAAGTGCCTCATCCAGTCTCTTCTTAAACACCTCCAGGGATGGTGACTCCACCACCTCCCTGGGCAGCACATTCCAATACCTAACAATTCTCTCTGTGAAGAACTTTCTCCTCACCTCGTAGTTCATAAGACCCTTAATGGGAAGGTTGTGAGTTCAAGCCTGCAGTGGGCAGTAGTGTCCTCCCTCCTCTAGTCATGAGGTCTGTGGTGACAGGTTGGACTCAATGATCTTTGAGGTCTCTTCCAACCTTAGGAATACTGAGTACTGAGTACTGAATAAACCCCCCCTGGTGCAGTTTGAGACTGTGTCCTCTTGTTCTGGTGCTGGTTGCCTGGGAGAAGAGACCAACCCCCATCTGACTACAACCTCCCTTCTGGGAGTTGTAGACAGCAATAAAGTCTTTTTCTTCCTTTGTGCTACTGAAGGAGGTTGCTAAATGAGCTCCATCACACTGTGTTTGTGAATGTCTATCCAAACTGTTGACCTGTGTCAGTGGTGTGGCTTCTGGCTTTAATTGTGTGGTTGGCTAATTTTACTAATGATAATGTTTCATAGCCTGTTTTGGGTAAGAGGCATCTCTTGATGCCTCAAAACTTGGTAGTGAGCCAGCTGTAGATCAGGAAGGTTTTGCCTATTATTCCCATTAATTGCTCTGGCCATGTAATTCTGTCTTTATTTTCAGCAGCATTTTGTACATTCTTTTCCCTTTTTCTCAGCAGCAGCACAGCCTGTAAACATGAATTAGAATGAAGAGCTTGTCACAAAGGGGTAGAGCCTGGAGTTGTGCAGAGCTTCTAAATAAATAATAGTGACATGACTGAGCACTAATATGCAAGTTAGTATTTCTGGAAGTTGTAATCAGGCTACAAAATACCTGTCAGAGGGAAGAGCTTCAGTCCTGTTGAAGCTGACAGTGCTCCTGACAATAACAGCCCATACACTTTTCTGAGTGAGACTGGAAGCCTTATTACCTCTGTTCATCTGGACAGCATGGATGCTTTTTCAATTATGAACCTGTATTTCTTCTAAACACTTCTATATTAATGACCCAGTAGTGCACAGAATTGCACAGAAGTGCACAGAATTGAGTCAGTCATCAGCAAATTTGCAGATGACACCAAGTTGGGAGCAGATGTTGATCTGTTAGAGGGCAGAAGGGCTCTGCAGAGGGACCTCGATGGACTGGATAGATGGGCAGAGTCCAACAGGATGGCATTTAACAAATCCAAGTGCTGGGTGCTGCACTTTGGCCACAGCAACCCCATGCAGAACTACAGACTGGGGTCAGAGTGGCTGGAGAGCTGCCAAACAGAGAGGGACCTGGGGGTGCTGATCGACAGCAGTTGAACATGAGCCAGCAGTGTGCCCAGGTGGCCAAGAAGACCAATGGCATCCTGGCCTGCATTAGGAATAGTGTGGCCAGCAGGAGCAGGGAAGTCATTGTGCCCTGTACTCTGCAGTGGTTAGGCCACACCTTGAGTCCTGTGTCCAGTTCTGGGCCCCTCAGTTTAAGAAGGACATTGAGACACTTGAAGGTGTCCAGAGAAGGGCAATGAGGCTGGGGAGAGGCCTTGAGCACAGCCCTGTGAGGAGAGGCTGAGGGAGCTGGGGTTGCTTAGCCTGGAGAAGAGGAGGCTCAGGGGAGACCTACTTGCTGTCTACAACTGCCTGAAGGGAGGTTGTAGCCAGGTGGGGGTTGGTCTCTTCTCCCAGGCAAGCAGCACCAGAAAAAGAGGACACAGGCTCAAGCTGCACCAGGGGAAGTTTAGGCTGGAGGTGAGGAGAAAGTTCTTCACAGAGAGAGTCATTCATCATTGGAATGTGCTGTCCAGGGGGGTGGTGGAGTCCCCATCCCTGGAGGTGTTCAAGAGAGGATTGATGTGGCACTTGGTGCCATGGTTTAGTAGTCATGAGGTGTTGGGTGATAGATTGGACTTGATGATCTTTGAGGTCTCTTCCAGCCTTGGTGATTCTGTGATTTCTCATTTTTTAAAGCAAGTGGGTGCTGCTCTGTCTGAAGGGCAGGATTGTCTCCCCACAGAACAAAGATTTCTTGGAAATGCAGGAGCCCCTGTGCTCATCCACATGTTGGCACTTAGGCTGTGTGTGTCACACACCTGAGGATTCCTGATACCAGCATTGCTTTGTAGCCCTACTGTCAGGACCTGCCAGTCTTACTGTGCTTTGGGTTTTCAGATTGTAATGCAAAACTAGAAGTGCTCAGGAGTGCTCTGGAAGGATATGACATTAACTGGAGAGGAATCTGTTCCTCTTCAGAATCAGAAGCCCAGTTTTGCTGTTGTAGCCAGTAAACTAGAGACAACTTAACAACACTGCAGCATTATTACAGACTTGTGCTTTTTTGTATGGCCCCAAGTCACATGCAGAAATCACTTGCTGAGACCCAGAGCCAAAGCCAAACAACATGGGACTACAAACTGGGTAATTTGCATCTGTCTTTCAAAGGCTATGTGGGGAGAAGGATTGTTCTGTGGAACTTGAACTGCACAATGGGAGTTGCACTCTGAACATGTCACAAAAGCAGCCTGTGTATTTGTGTATCTTCTTACCCATCTACACATCCCAGAGGTGCGACTGAGACAGACACTTTAACCTTAACTTAAGCAATTGTTTGTGGTAATAGAGAAAACAACCCCATGCAGTGCTACAGGCTGGGGACAGAGTGGCTGGAGAGCAGCCAGGCAGAGAGGAACCCAGGAGTACTGGTTGACAGCCTGCGGAACATGAGCCAGCAGTGTGCCCAGGTGGCCAAGAAAGCCAATGGCATCCTGGCCTGCATCAGGAATAGTGTGGCCAGCAGGAGCAGGGAAGACATTGTGGGTTGGTCTCTTCTCCCAGGCAACCAGCACGAGAACAAGAGGACACAGGCTCAAGCTGCACCAGGGGAAGTTTAGGCTGGAGGTGAGGAGAAAATTCTTCACTGAAAGAGTTGTTAGCCATTGGAATGTGCTGCCCAGGGAGGTGGTGGAGTCCCCATCCCTGGAGGTGTTCAAGAGGGGATTGGACATAGCACTTGGTGCCATGGTTTAGTTAGCCATGAGGTGTTGGGTGACAGGTTGGACTTGATGATCGGAGAGGTCTATTCCAACCTTCCTGATGCTATGATTCTATGAAGTGAAACCTGTTGTAGATTTTGATGTGAAGCTTCCGGAGCCTGTGCTGTCAATGCTAAAGTTCGCGAAGGTAGGACAGGCCATCCCATCCTTTCTGACAAGCCATCCCATAGAACTGCAAAAGACAAAGTGTAATTGCCCCACAGTTTTCCCTGATGCCAGCTGATACACTGCTGCAGAGATTCTTCAACATCGTTGACTATATTGATCACATGCAGCTTTGGTTTCTTTAGCACTACTGTCAAAAGGATCCCAGCAGTGTGCCCAGGTGGCCAAGAAGGCCAGTGGCAGCCCAGCCTGCATCAGGAATAGTGTGGCCAGCAGGAGCAGGGAAGTCATTCTGCCCCTGTACTCTGCACTGGTTAGGCCACACCTTGAGAACTGTGTCCAGTTCTGGGACCCTCAGTTTAAGAAGGACATTGAGAGGCTTGAACATGTCCAGAGAAAGGCAACAAGGCTGGGGAGAGGCCTTGAGCACAGCCCTGTGAGGAGAGGCTGAGGGAGCTGGGGTTGCTTAGCCTGGAGAAGAGGAGGCTCAGGGGAGACCTTCTTGCTGTCTACAACTCCCTGAAGGAAGGTTGTAGCTAGGCAGGGGTTGGTCTCTTCTCTCTAGCAACCAGTACCAGAACAAGAGGACACAGTCTCAAGCTGTGCCAGGGGAAGTTTAGGCTGGAGGTGAGGAGAAAGTTCTTCCCTGGAGGTGTTCAATAAGGGATTGGATGTGGCACTTGGAGCCATTGTTTAGTTAATCATGAGGTGTTGGTTGATAGGTTGAACTTGATGATTTCTGAGGTCTTTTCCAACCTTCCTGATGCTATGATTATTGTCAGGCCTTCTGTGTGTTTCCTTTTTTGTTTCCCTTGCTTACTTCCTAAAAAAAATAATCAAAAGAAGATAAAGAGAGGGAAAGATTGGATTGAATTTTTACATCATATTACCACCAGTTCTTGGCAGATGCTGCATGGACTGTGTGCTAATCGATGCCTTTTTGTTTCCCTCATGTGTGAGTCCCATTCTCTGTGAGCACCACATGAAGTCATTTTAAGCTTTTAGCTGTCTATAATCTCTGTTTCTTCCAGACTCTGTGGCTGTTTCTGTATCTGAATTATTAAGTGCCAGAGAAAAAAATGTTGCCTTGCGGCTTGTTGTTAATGCTGAGGAAGACCTGCCAAATCTTGCAGTGTTTGTGCATGCTACAGAGGTGGAAAGAAAGGAAACTTGCAGAACTAATAATAGCAGCAGCTCTGTGGCTAGGAGCCTCGTAATTGTAACTCCATGACGACAATCTGATTCAAACCAGGATAAAGTCCATATCGCTCATCTGTTGTATCAGCTCTGCCACGTCAAAGTTGAAAAGAAATTTGGATGGTTTTGCATTAGAGAAAGATATGATTGTCACTTCAGATGCAGACTGGTCCTTTCTAGCACTTGAGAAGGTAGGGTTTTCAATATACACAGGATGAATTTTGAATGAAGCATCCCCTGATCTTTAAGCCTGCCCCATGCAGAGCTGACACAGTGCTTGCATTTGCAATCAGATAACAAGAAGACCAGAATACACTTGCTAATATCTTCTTAAACTACCTATCTCTACAACTACCTGAAAGGAGGTTGTAGCCAGGAGGGGGTTGGTCTCTTCTCCCTGGCAACCAGCACCAGAACAAGAGGACACATTCTTAAGCTGCACCAGGGGAAGTTTAGGCTGGAGGTGAGGAGAAAGTTCTTCACTGAGAGAGTTGTTAGCCATTGGAATGTGCTGCCCAGGGAGGTGGTGGAGTCCCCATCCCTGGAGGTGTTCAAGAGGGGATTGGATGTGGCACTTGGTGCCATGGTCTAGTCATGAGGTCTGTGGTGACAGGTTGGACTTGATGATCTTTGAGGTCTCTTCCAACCTTAGTGATACTGTGATACTGTGATCTTACTTCTACCTCACCCTTCAGTGCATTACCTTCCTGGGAGTGTGTGGTGTTGAACATGAGTAACTCCATTACCTTTCAGAGACATAATTGTGAAGTTTAGTTTCCAAAACTTTTAAACTCCTAAGCTATTTCTGGTCTATTTCAGTGTATTTGTCTGCCCATGGTTAAGTCCACTCCTCCAGCCCATCTGTATGTGACATCCCTTGCTTGATGGCCTGAGGGACCATGGACCCACCAAGCTAGAAATAATTTGCTCTTACATTGCCAGTCCAAATCCCCCTGAGCCACTTGGTGCCATGGTCTAGTCGTGAGGTCTGTGTGACAGGTTGGACTTGATGATCTTTGAGGTCTCTTCCAACCTTGGTGATACTGTGATACTTGATACTTGCTGTGATTCAGCAGGCAGCAGCATCCTCCTGTGTTTTGCAAACTACCAACAGCCCAGAGGCAGTGAAACTCCTCAGTGTGCTGTTCATCATAAAAGTTACTACAGACAGTGGACTTCCTAATCCTCTGTGTACCCCAAGTGGTCTTCCCTACTGTACCAAAACATCATGGCATTTTTAATAGTTTCATTTAAAACCAGGCAAGTTCCAAAACAATGTCAAATCTACAGAGCACAAGAAGCTAAGGGCTTGTTGGTTCTGCTTCTCCCTGTCTGCAAGTGAAGGGTGTGATGAGAGTAAACCTCTGTCTGAAATAGGTGAACAGCCAGCTCAGATGTTTAAGGCTTACTTGTCTGAGCCTTTATTGTATTTTATTCTGATGTTTTTCCCTCTATCACCCTCCTTGGAAATGTTTCCTCAGTAGTGAGCAGGGCACCTGTTCCAGAGTTGGCCTATGCAGTTGTTTAGGATTGCCTATGAATGCCTAAGGAAGCAACAAGAACAAAACATCCTGTGTGGCAGTTGCTGGAAACACTTTTGCATCTTCCAGTTAATTTTACCTCAGGAGATTTCCAGAGCAGGATGGTATTTGGTTGCTGGTGGTGGTGTTTCTTTGTTTGGGGTTTTTCTGGGGGGTTGGTTGGTTATTTTCTGTTTGGCAGCCCTTGATGGCTTGCTGTATCAAGTGCTTGCCTGCTCTGTTGAATCCCTGCAGACTTTTTTGCATTCAGAGCATTAACATCTTTGACATGTCTAATACACTCAGGTCTTCACCATCATGAACTTGTCTTTGGCTTGTATGTGATGCCAGCTGCTGTAATTTGATACTGTAGTTTCTTACTAGGTAAGACACTGTGTAATTAATCCTTGTCTGCCCTTGTTCATGCCATGTCTGATTTGATATACCCCTGTCACTTTCTTCATGCACCCAGCACTGGCTTAGATTTGAAGGTGGAGTGGGTTGTTAATCTCATGCTTGCCTGTGAGAGCAAGGGCTCTCCACTTGTTGCCCTGAGGCAAGCCAAGGATGAAGCACTGGGACACCCCAAGGGAGTCGAGGGGGACTCACCTCAGGGGGTGGCACAGCCAGCACAGCTGAAGTGCCTCTGTGCCAATGCACACAGCTGGGGCAGCAAACAGGATGGATGGGGCAGCAAACAGGATGGATGAAGGGCACTGTGCTGCTGGAGTGCTATGACCTAGAGGCTATCACTGACACTGGGTGGGATGATTCCCATGAGGGGAAGGTAGGGATGGATGGGTACAAGCTCTTTAGGAAGGACAGGCAGGGCAGGAGGGCAGGAGGTGTTGCTCTCTGTATCAGTGACCAGCTGGAATCAGTGGAGCTCCACCTGGGCAAGGATGATGAGCTGGTGGAGAGCACATGGGTGAAGGTTAAGGGAAGCCAGGGGAAGGTGATGTTACTGTAGGGGTCTGCTACAGGCCACCTGAGCAGCAGAACCAAGCAGATGAGGCACTCCACAGGCAAATGGAAGTGGCTTTGTGTGGCCCTGCTCCTTGTGGGGGATTTCAACCACCCTGACATCTGCTGGAGGGACAACACAGCCAGGTACAGCATTGCAGGATGTTCCTGGAATGCATAGGTGACAACTTCCTCCTCCAAATGGTAGAGGAGCCAAGGAGAAAAGGCTATGCTGGGCCTTGTTCTCACCAGTAGGGAAGGGTTAGTGACCAGTATGAGGCTCAGGGATAACCCTGGCTCTCAGGGATCAGTACTGGAACCAGCCTTGTTCAACATCTCTGTTGGTGCCATGGACAGTGGCATTGAGTGCACCCTCAGCAGGTTTGCTGATGACACCAAGCTGTGTGGTGCAGCAGACAGGCTGGAGGGAAGGATCGATCCAGAGGGACCTGGACAGGCTGCAGAGCTGGGCCCATGACAACCTCATGAGGTTCAACAAGACCAAATGCAAGGTCCTGCAGCTGGGTCAGAACAATCCCAGGCACTGATATAGGCTGGGCAGGGACTGGCTTGAGAGCAGCCCTGAAGAAAAGGACTTGGGGGTGCTGGTGGATGAGAAGCTCAACAGGAGCCAGCAGTGAGCACTTGCAGCCCAGAAAGCCAATCCCATGCTGGGCTGCATCAAGAGAAGCATAGCCAGCAGGGCCAGGGACAGGTGATTCTCCCCCTCTGCTCAGCCCTGGTGAGACCCCACCTGGAGTACTGTGTCCAGTTCTGGAGCCCCTATTACAGGAAGGATCTGGAGGTGCTGGAAGGTGTCCAGAGAAGGACCATGAGGATGATCAGAGGGCTGGAGCACCTCTCCTGTGAGGACAGACTGAAGGAGTTGGGGCTGTTCAGTCTGGAGAAGAGAAGGTTCCATGGAGACCTCATTGTGGCCTTGCAGTATCTGAAGGGGGCTACAAGAAAGCTGGGGAGGGATATTTTAGGGTGTCAGGGAGTGATAGGACTGGGGGGGATGGAACAAAACTAGAAATGGGTAGATCTAGATTGGATGTTAGGGAAGTTCTTCCCCATGAGGGTGGTGAGAGACTGGCACAGGTTGCCCAGGGAGGTGGTGGAAGCCTCATCCCTGGAGGTTTTTCAGGCCGGGCCGGATGTGGCTGTGAGCAACCTGCTGCAGTGTGAGGTGTCCCTGCCCATGGCAGGGGGGTTGGAACTGGATGATCCTTGAGGTCCCTTCCAACCCTAACAATTCTATGATTCTATGACCTTTGTGTAAAGGAAGCAGGCATTTAAATAACTGCATCTATACTTCCATCTGGTCAGATGAGAGAGTGCTGTTGAGAGTGTTGACCTTTTATCTTGCTGCAAGGCAGTCTTCAGTTTTAATGGCCAACTTAGCATGGGTTCTCTGAAAAGTCTTCATGAAACAGAGTGCCCATTCACCTCGTCATAGCTCAGGGGAAAAATAACCTTGGAGCTCAACTAGATAGTTCTAGAAGAACATCAGCAAATATTGAGATTGGAAGAGCAGTGGGCAGCAGTGAGCCAGAAGAGGAGAACAGCTGGAAGACTCTTTGTTTTACTTGGCTTTTTAAAAGGATCTTCATATTTAACTACATCAGCTATATAGTCTAGCTTTGAGCAAGAGTGTGGGATAGGATGGGATGGGATGGGATGGGATGGGATGGGATGGGATGGGATGGGATGGGATGGGATGGAATAGAATAGAATAGAATAGAATAGAATAGAATAGAATAGAATAGACCTTTCAGATCATCAAGTCCAACCTATCATCCAACACCATCTAATCAACTAAACCATGGCACCAAATGCCTCATCCAGTCTCTTCCTAATCACCTCCAGTGATGGTGACTCCACCACCTCCCTGGGCAGCACATTCTAATGGCCAATCTCTCTTTCTGGGAAGAACTTCTTCCTAACATCCAGCCTAAACCTCCCCTGGTGCAGCTTGAGATTGTGTCCAGCTCTGGGCCCCTCAGTTTAGGAAGGACATTGAGGCACTTGAAGGTGTCCAGAGAAGGGCAACAAGGCTGGAGAGAGGCCTTGAGCACAGCCCTGTGAGGAGAGGCTGAGGGAGCTGGGGTTGTTTAGCCTGGAGAAGAGGAGGCTCAGGGAAGACCTCATTGCCCTCTACAACTACCTGGAAGGTGATTGTAGCCAGGAAGGGGTTGGTCTCTTCTCCCAGGCAACCAGCACCAGAACAAGAGGACACAGTCTCAAGCTGTGCCAGGGGAGGTTTAGACTCAAGGTGAGGAGAAAGTTCTTCACCGAGCGAGTCATTGGTCATTGGAATGTGCTGCCCAGGGAGGTGGTGGAGTCCCCATCCCTGGAGGTGTTCAAGAGGGGATTGGATGTGGCACTTGGTGCCATGGTCTAGTCATGGGGTCTGTGTTGATAGGTTGGACTCGATCCTCAATGTCTCTTCCAACTTTAGTTATACTGTGATACTGTGTCCTCTTGTTCTGGTGCTGCTTGCCTGGGAGAAGAGACCAACCCCCACCTGGCTACAACCTCCCTTCAGGGAGTTGTAGAGAGCAAGGAGGTCTCCCCAGAGCCTCTTCTTCACCAGGCTAAGCATTTGAGCATTGAACACTGCCTGTTAGAGTTAAATATGCTGGCACATAAAATTCAAACATTGCCAAAGAGTTAGAATTGGAAAACTTAGAGTTAAATTGAAAATAGGGGAAGTTTAGGCTGAGGAGAAAGTTCTTCACAGAGAGAGTTGTTAGCCATTGGAATGTGCTGCCCAGGGAGTCACCATCCCTGGAGGTGTTTAGGAAGAGACTGGATGAGGCACTTGGTGCCATGGTTTAGCCATGAGGTCTGGGGTGACAGGTTGGACTTGATGATCTTTGAGGTCTCTTCCGACCTTGGTGATTCTGTGAACTTTGCCTCTTTTGTACTAGTGAAGCATTATTGTCTAAATTCTGCACAGCAGTAGCAGCCATCTAGCTGTAATACTCCTGCAGAGATTTTTAAACAGAAGGCTCTAGAACCAGTTTCTAAACCCAATTGTTTTAAGTGCCTGAGAAAGAGGAATGTCACTGCTGTCAGACAAACTAAAGTCTTGAAGCAAAAATTGCAGGACTCTTTTCCCAAGACGTGATGATGGATCCTTCATTGCTCTCCAACTAGACATTTTTCTGGTTGTATCAAGATTCCCTTAGGGAATGCTCCTTCAGAGCAGCCCTATGGCCTGGCTTGTGCTGGAGGTCACATTGCCATTTATTCTTTCTGGTATTATCCTAAAGAAATTATGCAAGTCATATTCATGAAAACTGTCCACGTTGCATTATTGAAATGATGCTTGGGTTTCAGTGCTGAGCACAGGCAAACCCAAGTGGAGCAGCAGTTGCTGGGCACTCCACATCTGACAATCAAATAGCTCTTCAAGGATTCATTTATGTCCACCTGAGTTATTAATACTTGGAGCAGAAATCATCTTGACCTCAATCTCTGAAGGCCTTAATTCTACACACACAGCTTGCAAATTCTTTGAAAAATAAAGAGACAGAGTCTGCCCCAAAAACATGGAATGGAATGGAATGGAATGGAATGGAATGGAATGGAATGGAATAGCATAGAATAGAATAGAATAGCACAGAATGGAATGGAATGGAATGGAATGGAATGGAATGGAATGGAATGGAATGGAATAGCATAGAATAGAATAGAATAGCACGGAATGGAATGGAATGGAATGGAATGGAATGGAATGGAATGGAATGGAATGGAATGGAATGGAATAGAATAGAATAGCACGGAATGGAATGGAATGGAATGGAATGGAATGGAATGGAATGGAATAGCATAGAATAGAATAGAATAGCATGGAATGGAATGGAATGGAATGGAATGGAATGGAATGGAATGGAATAGCATAGAATAGAATAGAATAGCACGGAATGGAATGGAATGGAATGGAATGGAATGGAATGGAATGGAATGGAATGGAATAGAATAGAATAGCACAGAATGGAGTGGAATGGAATGGAATGGAATGGAATGGAATGGAATGGAATGGAATGGAATGGAATGGAATGGAATGGAATAGCATAGAATAGAATAGAATAGCACGGAATGGAATGGAATGGAATGGAATGGAATAGCATAGAATGGAATGGAATGGAATGGAATGGAATGGAATGGAATGGAATGGAATGGAATAGCATAGAATAGAATAGAATAGCACGGAATGGAATGGAATGGAATGGAATGGAATGGAATGGAATGGAATGGAATAGAATAGAATAGCACGGAATGGAATGGAATGGAATGGAATGGAATGGAATGGAATGGAATGGAATGGAATGGAATGGAATGGAATGGAATGGAATGGAATGGAATGGAATGGAATAGAATAGCACAGAATGGAATGGAATGGAATGGAATGGAATGGAATGGAATGGAATAGAATAGAATAGCACGGAATGGAATGGAATGGAATGGAATGGAATGGAATAGCATAGAATGGAATGGAATGGAATGGAATGGAATGGAATAGCACAGAATAGAATGGCATGGAATGGAATGGCATGGCATGGCATGGCATGGCATAGAATAGAATAGAATAGAATAGAATAGAATAGAATAGAATAGAATAGAATAGAATAGAATAGAATTAACCAGGTTGGAAGAGACCTTTGAGATCATCAAGTCCAATTTACCACCCAACACCATCTAATCAACTAAACCATGGCACCAAGTGCCTCATCCAGTCTCATTTTAAACTGCTCCAGTGATGGTGACTCCACCACCTCCCTGGGCAGCACATTCCAATGGCCAATCTCTCTTTCTATGAAGAACTTCTTCCTAACATCCAGCCTTAACCTCCCTAGGAAAGACTTCCTCTTCACAAATAGGTTATGCTGAGGAAAGAAAAATGTATTAGGTGTAACCCCATCTTTCTTGGACACGGCTACTGCACGGGCAAGGATATGGCCACAGCCTCTGTGCTGTCAGTGGGACATATGGGTGCAGGCAAGGAACAGAATGTGTCAGAGCATTTCTCCACTTCTCTGAGTGAACTGCCCCAAAATAAAATTGCTATTGAGGCATCATAACCACATGCCAGGTTGGATGGGACCTTGAGCTGGTTTGGTGTCCCTGCCTATGGTAGGGGCTTTGGGACTGGGTGGTATTTAAGATTCCTTCCTCCTCGAATCATTGTATGATTCTGTGCCTCAGTTAAAGGCTTCTAGGACTGCAGTACTCTGTACCCAACACAGATACATTTCAAATCTAGGCTGAGTGCCCCACAGCAGTCACACTGGTGGCAGATTTGGAGACTTTCCTTTTTAATAAAAATGGAATGATGAAATGAGACAAGATTGGCTGTGCTGCAGGCTGGGGTCAGAGTGGCTGGAGGGCAGCCAGGCAGAAAGGGACCTGGGGGTGCTGGCTGACAGCAGCTGAACATGAGCCAGCAGAGTGCCCAGGTGGCCAAGAAGGCCAATGGCATCCTGGCCTGCATCAGGAAGAGTGTGGCCAGCAGGAGCAGGGAGGTCATTCTGCCCCTGTACACTGCACTGGTTAGGCCACACCTTGAGTCCTGTGTCCAGTTCTGGGCCCCTCAGTTTAGGAAAGAGTTGCTGGAAGGTGTCCAGAGAAGGGCAACAAAGCTGGGGAGGGGTCTGGAGCACAGCCCTGTGAGGAGAGGCTGAGGGAGCTGGGGTTGCTTAGCCTGGAGAAGAGGAGGCTCAGGGGAGACCTTATTGCTGTCAACAACTCCCTGAAGGGAGGTTGTGGACAGGTGGAGGTTGATCTCTTCTCCCAGGCAACCAGCACCAGAACAAGAGGACACAGTCTTAAGCTGTGCCAGGGGAGGTTTAGACTCGAGGTGAGGAGGAAGTTCTTCACTGAGAGAGTCATTCGTCATTGGAATGTGCTGCCCAGGGAGGTGGTGGAGTCACTGTCCCCGGAAGTTTTTAAGAAGAGACTGGATGGGGCACTTGGTGCCATGGTTTAGTTGATCAGATGGTGTTGGGTGACAGGCTGGACTCAATGATCTCAAAGATCTTTTCCAACCTGGTTTATTCTGTATTCTGTAAATGCACACTTTTAGGCCTGGTGTTTAAATTTCTTCTTATTTCATCTCAGTCCAGGTTTCTTTGTCTGTATTTTGGTCCTCACATGCTATTAAAATGCTCTCATTAGATTTTTTTCTGTACTCAGGTCTTGAAGAGGGTGATGTTATGGAGAACTGCATAGCTTGTAAAGTAGAAAGCCTCCGTGTTTGTATGTGCTGCCAGGGAGGCGGTAGAGTCCCCATCCCTGGAGGTGTTCAAGAGGGGATTGGATGTGGCACTTGGTGCCATGGTCTAGTCATGAGGTCTGTGGTGACAGGTTGGACTTGATGATCTTTGAGGTCTCTTCCAACCTTGGTGATTCTGTGTATAACACACAGTCTAGGAGATTTTGAGGGTACAAAGCACTGTCCTTTGACAAAAGATGAATGCTTGGAGAGGGAGAGGGGAACTGCTCTACAAATTTTAATAGGATCTGTGGCATGTTATTTTGGGTTCAACCTTTGATCAAGATCCATATTTGTAGCCCTGTCAAATTCTACATGAAGTTTGCTGTGCAGGCCCAGTGTCCAGGCTTCTCTTCCTTATAAGAAATGAGACTTGCTTGCTTTTGCTTTGTGCTCTCACTGCTTATGGGAGCAGGTGCACATCCATCAGCATAACAAACAGCCACATTTTCTGAATACCTTGGATGCTTTTGCTTTTGCTTTTGTCTCAACAGTTGTAAGGAAACAGAGCATTTGCACCAGTTATTTCTGGTTTTTGGGGGGTTTTTCACAAGGACTTGTTTTTAATCTTAAAAGAGATGTCAACAAACTAATATCCAAAATGCAGTTATGTAAAGTCTTTTGCTGAGCTTTGCATAATTATAGCACTTTTGCTTAGCACATCATTTCAGGGCTGTCTTGGGAAAATGTGGCATTGGCAAGCTTGCAAAGAAGTGACAGCTTTGCCTGGGCTTCCCAAAGACAAGTTGCTCTCTGACAGATATTTATCCAGTGTCTTAGGAGGTAGTTAAAAGAAGCCAGCTCAAGATTTGGAGGCTGTACTCGCTGGCAGCTCTGTGTGGGTTTGATTTGCACTGCATGAGTGCAGCTTGTCACATAAACATACACATATAAAAGATGTCAAGCAGGATAGGAGACCTGAGGATTGCATTTCTACTTTCACACAGGTGATTGCTGCTGGGGTGTGCTTGATGGTGTAAGACTTTGTGAGGAAAATGGAAGTTAGGGGTCTCATCAGCCTGGTAGCAGTTACCCAGGGCAAGGGCAGTACTTATGTAACCTTCCTCCTCATATGTTCCTGTTTCTGTTGCTGTTTGACCTCTTGAAGAACCTCTTGGCTGCACCCAAAGAGTGGCTGTCAATGGCTCCATGTCCCAGTGGAGGCCAGGGACAAGCAGAGTCCCTCAGGGATCAGTCCTGGGACCAGGCTTGTTCAACATCTTTGTAGGTGCCATGGACAGTGGCATTGAGTGCACCCTCAGCAGGTTTGCTGATGACACCAAGCTGTGTGGTGCAGCAGACAGCTGGAGGGAAGGGAGGCCATCCAGAGGGACCTGGACAGGCTGGAGAGGTGGGCACAAGCCAACCTCATGAGGTTCAACAAGACCAGGTGCAGGGTCCTGCATCTGAGTTGAGACAATCCCAGGCACAAATCCAGGCTGGGCAGGGCCTGGCTGGAAAGCAGCCCTGGGAGAGAGACTTGGGGGTGCTGGGGGAGGAGAAGCTCAACAGGAGCTCTCAGTGTGCACTTGCAGCCCAGAAAGCCAATCCCATCCTGGGCTGCATCAGGAGAAGTGTGGCCAGCAGGGCAAGGGAGGTGATTCTCCCCCTCTGCTCAGCTCTGATGAGAGCTCACCTGGATTACTGTGTCCAGTTCTGGAGCCCCTATTCCAAGAGGGATGTGGAGGTGCTGGAAGGTGTCCAGAGAAGGGCCAGGAGGATGAGCAGAGGGCTGGAGCACCTCTCCTGTGAGGACAGGCTGAAGGAGTTGGGGCTGTTCAGTCTGGAGAAGAGAAGGCTCCCAGGTGACCTCATTGTGGCCTTCCAGTATCTGAAGGGGGCCTACAGGAAGGCTGGGGAGGGACTGCTCAGGATCTCAGGCAGTGATAGGACTAGGGGGAATGGAATGAAGCTGGAGGTGGGGAGATTCAGGCTGGAGGTGAGGAGAAAGTTCTTCCCCATGAGAGTGGTGAAGCCCTGGAATGGATTGTGCAGGGAGGTGGTTGAGGCCCTGTCCCTGGAGGTGTTTAAGACCAGGCTGGCTGAGGCTGTGGCCAGGCTGATGTAGTGTGGGGTGTCCCTGCCCATGGCAGGGGGGTTGGAAGTAGATGATCCTTGTGGTCCCTTCCAACCCTGACTGATACTGTGATACTATACTATGAAGGAGTGAAGGTATGTTCAGGGCTATAAGGCTGACCACCACCCAGCAAGAAGGCTGGTGGTAGCTCTTCTGTGGCTAACTGTGCTTAACATCAACAGGGCTCATCTAGGCAGTGCAATGGAAAACAGTGAGGGCTGTGGAGATATAAGCACTACCAACAATTTGTCTCTCAGAGTTCATCTTTTTGCATTCACTTCTCTTGTACTTGAGACCATTCTAGCTGCATGAGATCCACCCCAGTATTGGTTGTGCTAGGTTGTTACTAACTTACTGAGACTTTCTCTACTGGCCTCTCATCTGTATGATGCTGTTGCAGGAGCAGCTTCTAACAAACAGCTTACCCATATCTGTTGCAAAAGCCACTCATTAAATGGTGGCAGATACTCCAATGCTTACCAGGGAAGGTGCTGAGCAGGCTGCATGCATCAGGGATTGGACTAGACAAGGACTCTACAAAGCAGCCTGGCTTCTGGGTTGTCCAAGCAGCTAGGTGCCCTCCTGGGTGCCCTCCATAATACCATAGTATCAGTCAGGGTTGGAAGGGACCACAAGGATCATCTAGTGCCAACCCTCCTGCCATGGGCAGGGACACCCCACACTAGATCAGCCTGGCCACAGCCTCAGCCAGCCTGGGCTTAAACGCCTCCAGGGACAGGGCCTCAACCACCTCCCTGGACAACCCATTCCAGGGCTTCACCACTCTCATGGGGAAGAACTTCCTCCTCACCTCCAGCCTGAATCTCCCCACCTCCAGCTTCATTCCATTCCCCCTAGTCCTATCACTACCTGACATCCTGAGAAGTCCCTCCCCAGCCCCTCCATGGTGCCCCCCATGAGGGTGACCATAGCACCACCCAGTCACACAGCCATTCTGAGCATGGACAGAAACCACAGAGTCCAGAAGCACAGATCACCCTGCTCACAAAGATGTGCTGATGTGCAGAGTGACAGGAGCCCCATCTGACCACCTGGCACACCGCCCCGCGGATGGCCACACCGCTGCCAAACATGCAGCCTCCGTGAGAGGGTGGGCCTGTGGGCACTGACTTCTGCAGGGACAAACTGACCTGTCTTAAAATTGCCTTGGAGCTTAGTGCCACTTGCACCACCCTCAGCCTGCTGCTGGAGCGACCGCTGAGACCCTGCCTGGCACTTCCAGGCTCCAGCAGAGAGTGCAGAGTGGGCTGCCATTTTTCCTTCAATTAAAGCAAGGGATGGGCAGTGTGTGGGAAGCCATTAGCCTGGAGCATTGTATTGATTCTCCCTTCCCAGTGAGTAAGGATTATGTTGCTTTGTCTGCTTTCTACTGAGCTCACTGCAGACCCGAATCTCCTGGGGGGGAAAAAATACTCTCAAGTACGCTGTTGTTTTATCCTTATCTCACATTTAGTTTCCTAATTGCAGCTTGGAAACAAAATATCTTTCCTGCTAATTTTATTCTTTTTATATTAGGGAAATGCTGCCAAGTCTGACAACTTCTTCCTTCCACAGATGCCACATTAAGATGGTTGTTTTCCCCTGCTTCACAATGACAAAACTGTCAAGAAGCATTGGAGTCAGGACAAACATGTGTTGTGTGTGCCAGTGAAGCAGCACTTACTATATTTAGTTCCATTTAAATCTGCCTGCAACAGAAAGATGGGTTTGTTTACACACTTTCTAATAATGATTTGAATCTGAAAGTTGTTTCTGCATTGGAGAGTGAAAACTTTGAGTGGATTTTCCCAAAAGCAGCTAAAGAGATTAGATATCAGCTGGAGGCTACATCTTCTATACTCTGTAATACTCTCTATTACTGGCTGCACACAGCTTGAACGGCTTGGCTTGGTGGAAATCTGACTTAATGTCCAGGCACATAGGGTGATGGTGAATGGAGTTAAATCCAGTTGATAGCCAGTCACAAGCTGTGTTCCACAGGGCTCAGTATTTGGGCCAATTCTCTTCACCTCTTCAATATCTTTATCAATGATCTGGATAATAAATGATAATAATAATAATAATAATAATAATAATAATAATAATAATAATAATAATAATAATAATAAAAAACAACCAGGTTGGAAGACACCTTCAAGATCATGGTGTCCAACCCATCAACCAATCCAACCCACCTAAACAACTAACCCATGGCACCAAGCACCCCATCAAGTCTCCTCCTGAACACCTCCAGTGATGGTGACTCCACCACCTCCCCAGGCAGACCATTCCAATGGGCAATCACTCTCTCTGGATAGAACTTCTTCCTAACATCCAGCCTGAACCTCCCCTGGCACAGCTTGAGACTGTGTCCTCTTGTTCTGGTGCTGGTTGCCTGGGAGAAGAGACCGACATCCGCCTATCTACAACCTCCCTTCAGGTAGTTGTAGAGAGCAATAAGGTCACCCCTGAGTCTCCTCTTCTCCAGGCTAAGCAACCCCAGCTCCCTCAGCCTCTCCTCACAGGGCTGTGTTCCAAGCCCCTCACCAACTTTGTTGCCCTTCTCTGGACACCTTCCAGCAAGTCAACCTCCTTCCTAACCTGAGGAGCCCAGAACTGGACACAGGACTTGAGGTGTGGCCTAACCAGTGCAGTGTACAGGGGAGGAATGACCTCCCTGCTCCTGCTGGCCACACTGTTCTTGATGCAGGCCAGAGTGCACCCTCAGTAAGCTTACAGCCTACACCACATTGGTGGAAGTGCTGGCCTGCTTGAGGAAGGTAGGAAGGTTCTGCAAAGGGATCTGGACAAGATGAAGTGGTGGGCTGAAGTCAACTGTGTGAGATCTAATAAGGCCAAGTGCTGAGTCCTGAACTTTGGTTACAACAACCCCAGCTTGGCTTTTCCAACCAAAAGAATTCTGTGATTCTATGAAAACTTCAGATTTAGGGATGTCTTGTTTTGAAGCCAGACTATTTACTGGTTTTAATACCACACTGGTGTTTTTTCACTTGGGAATTACCAGAACCAATATAAAACACATGAAGATTTTGAAGGGAATATCTTGCTGTCAAGTCCAGGGAAGAAACATGACATGGCATCACTTTGGGCTTGTGTGGAGGCATTGTGAGGCTGTTCCTAGTGTCATGAAACTCTTGGACTGCTCCCAGTATCATGAGATTTTTGGGCTGCTCCCATAGGGACAGCTTAGCCTACAGGCTCAGGAAGATATCATCAGGAGGGTAGATGGAAAATTGATGTTACTTTGTGTAAAAATCCTCCCTTTTCATCAAAGGAAATCAATAAAACATGAAGCTCCTTAAACCTCTGCAGTAGTCAAACCACAAACATCTTCCCCATGTCTTACAGAGCCCACTCCCCACTGTCCCTATACCCCTGACTGTGAGACTGCCCTGAGCTTTACTTCATCCCTAAACTGCAAGCTGCTTCTAGAAGGTGTGGGAGAGAAGGAAGAATAAGAAGCACTTTGCAAACTGCTATTAGAGAGTCCAGGGTAGTCTCCTGCACTGAACCTATTAGTGGCCAAGCTGCATTAAACTCATATCAAACCTTTTTCATGGTATGTAGTGAGCAAGCTCTGGAATGAGACAGATGTTAAGACATGGGAATGGCTCCTTGTAATATTAGTAACTTGGTGGCTAAATCACAGAGTTAAGGAAAACAAATACAAGAAGTCACTTTAAACATAAAATAGACCAAGTAATTTCCAGCCTGTGTTTACAGTGGTGCTGCCTTGCTGACCTCTCAGAGCTGGAGAAATCTTTTTCTTCATTTTTTTGTCTTTCTGGTATTGTAAAGCAGATGGAGTAGGCTTTTAAATAACTAAGTAAGACACAGTGCACACAAGGTAAGACTCTTGAAACCGTTGCCATACATGTGCAGAAGTTGTGCATGTGTCTGATAAGTGCAGTGCTACAGGCTGGGGTCAGAGTGGCTGGAGAGCAGCCAGGCAGAGAGGGACCTGGGGGTACTGGTTGATGGTAGGCTGAACATGAGCCTGCAGTGTGCCCAGGCAGCCAGGAGGGCCAATGGCATCCTGGCCTGCATCAGGAACAGTGTGGCCAGCAGGAGCAGGGAGGTCATTCTGCCCTGTGCACTGCACTGGTTAGGCCACACCTTGAGTCCTGTGTTCAGTTCTGGGCCCCTCAGTTTAGGAAGGAGGTTGACTTGCTGGAAGGTGTCCAGAGAAGGGCAACAAAGTTGGTGAGGGGTTTGGAACACAGCCCTGTGAGGAGAGGCTGAGGGAACTGGGGTTGCTCAGCCTGGAGAGGAGGAGACTCAGGGGTGACCTTATCACTCTCTACAACTACCTGAAGGGAGGTTGTAGACAGATGGAGGTTGGTCTCTTCTCCCAGGCAACCAACACTAGAACAGGAGGACACAGACTCAAGCTGCACCAGGGGAGGTTTGGGCTGGATGTTAGGAAGAAGTTCTACACAGAGAGAGTGATTGCCCATTGGAATGTGCTGCCTGGGGAGGTGGTGGAGTCACCATCACTGGAGGTGTTCAGGAGGAGACTTGATGGGGTGCTTGGTGCCATGGGTTAGTTGATAAAGTGGTGTTGGATGATAGGTTGGACACGATGATCTTGAAAGTCTCTCCCAAACTGGTCTGGTCTATCCTATCCTATCCTATCCTAACCTATCCTATCCTATCCTATCTTATCCTATCCTATCCTATCCTAACCTATCCTTGCAGATCATTCTTTCCTTACAACTTGTCCCCACTTGGCAGATGTGCAACTAGTCACAGAGTGAAATCTCTTTCTCCCTGCAGATCGTATTCCGGAAAATCAGCGACGTCAAACGTGAAGAAGAGGAGAGAATGAAGAGGAAGAATGAAGCGCCTCTGATCTTACCCCCGGACCACCCGGTGCGCCGGCTCTTCCAGCGCTTCCGGCAGCAGAAGGAAGCGCGGCTGGCAGCGGAGAGGGGCAGAGACCCAGATGAGCTGGACGTGGAGAAGGGCGATGCTTCGGGGGAGCACTCCTCCGCCCGCGCGGTGGTCAAAGCCAGCGTTGTGACTGTACGGGAGAGTCCAGCGACCCCTGTGCCATACCAGTCTGCTTCCACATCAGGGGCGTCTGACCAGGCAAAGCTGCAGGCCCCCACGTCAGACCACACAGGGTGTAAGGTGTCGGGGGAATACCCTCGGCGAAAAGGCTGGGCCAAATTCAAAGATGCCTGTGGGAAAGGTGAAGACTGGAACAAGGTCTCTAAAGCAGAGTCCATGGAGACTTTACCAGAGAGAACTAAAGTTTCAGGAGAAGCTACCCTGAAGAAGACAGACTCTTGTGACAGTGGCATTACAAAAAGTGACTTGCGCTTGGATAACGCTGGGGAGACGAGAAGCCCACAGGACCACAGCCCAGTCCTCCCTGAAGTCAAGCATTCCTTTTATCCCATCCCAGAACAGACTCTTCAGGCCACCATGCTGGAAGTAAAACACGAGTTGAAAGAGGACATCAAGGCTTTAAACACAAAAATGACCAATATAGAAAAACAACTCGCTGAGATACTTAGGATATTGACCTCAAGAAGAAGCTCACAGTCACCACAGGAGTTGTTTGAAATATCGAGGCCCCAGTCTCCAGAATCAGAAAAAGACATGTTTGGAGCTAGCTGAGGTGTTTCTTTGAAAGAAAAAACAAAAACAGAGAAACAAATAAACCAACAAAGAAAGAAACAACCCTCCTTTAATGTTTTAAATTTACTCTTCTTGCAAATGAGTGAGGGGCCAGGTCAGTAAGCATGTGCCCTGTGTCTAAAAAGGTACGGTCACAAGAATTGCAGCCTCCTGTCAAGATGGCAGCTGACTCTGAAGCCTTTTTGACAAGCAAGGGTACAGTTTCTAAAGTTGTTGTTGTTTGGTTTTTTTTCCCCTCTGTTGGTACCCTTTTCCCCTCACTCTCCCTTTTGGAACAAGAGTTCTGACAGCAGCAGCCATCCCTCTGAGCCCCAGGTGACTCCTGAGGTTTCTGGAGCATGCCTTACATGGTTGGCTTGGGTTTTGCCCACAGGAACAAACACCTGGCAGGCTGCTTACGTTTCAGTGTTTGGGGGGGTGTTTGGTTCTCTTGCTGCTGCTGTCACTTCCCCTGTACAGCATGTTAAATGTCACAGTATATTTTCATATGTGTAGTAATGCAAAGAGCAGTAGGAGACGTGTATTTCATGCCAGTGGAATGGGTGCTACTTGGTAATGAAGTGGGGTTTGGGGTGGTTTTTTTGGATAACCAAGGAAGGGCTAGAAAGATGAAAACAAAATAGGTACTTTTTAATTGCAGACTGAGCTATTGCTAAAGCAATTGCATTTAACAAGATCCTCAACAGCAGTCACAGTGTTTCAGGTCTGTTAATTACATAGAATTACATAGAATAAACCAGGTTGGAAGAGACCTTCAAGATCATCAACCGATCCAACCCATCAACCGATCCAACCCACTTAAACAACTAACCCATGGCACCAAGCACCCCACCAAGTCTCCTCCTGAAAACCTGAAAACACTGATTTTCAAAACCTTAATTTCTGTCTCAGATGTCTTTGAGTGTTTTTTTTAACCTTTGCTTTTAACTCCAGCTGCTGGAGGACAGAGGGTTGGACGTGCAATGTGCCTGAGCACAGCCCGCACGACAAATTGGGAACATCAATAACAGGTCCTGCATATTTGTTTCCCCATGAAAATATACTGTGGCATTCATGTCCTGGTTTTGCTCTTTAATCCTTGTCACATTCTTATTTGGAAGTTTCTGTTTTGCTAATGTTCATTGTAGCCAAAGGCTTTCTCAGAACTTTTAAAGATCTTAGATTTTGGCACTTTCTCCTCTGCATCCAGATACATTGTCCTGATTGAATCTGGGTAGTAAGCAAACGGATAGTAGAGGTGGGAATACAGTACATGCTGTATACAAGTGCTATTGCAACCAGGAAACAAAAAGGTCTGCTTCTTAAAGAAGGAGATGTTTCCAAAACCTTTATTTTCATAACCTTTGTGGAGGTAGATTGAAGCACTTTACTGAAACTACTCTTACTCATTTAGATAGGGTAACATATCATGGCCTGGGTTATCACCTCAGGGTGCAGGTGTACATTCCCAGTATATGCTCTCCACTGATCTGGTATGTGCACTATTTAACAGTAGGTTAGAGCTGGGAAGCATGGTGCAACACTTTTCATTTTAAAGGCAATAGGTCTTACCACAGTGTGGGGTAGTCAAGTCTTAGTTTTCTTGTCGTCCCCCCCATGGCACTAAATCATTTACAAAAAACCCACATGATTTGGGGGGGAAGATTTTTGTTTGTGTTAATTAAGGATGAGAGACAGAAAATCACCCATCTGAAAGGATTTTTCCTGGTCTGGTGCTTGGACAATGCAATGCAGAACTGTGTCAGACATCCCTGAGGAGGTGTGAGGTTCACAGATCCACCAGCACAGTTGTGAGGCCATGCTGTACAAAGTGGGTCTTGAAGTCAGCATCTTTGCTTGTGTCTGTTCCTGTGGTAACTGCCCTTGCTCTCAAAGATGCTGACTATTCCCAGCACAGCACCCTCATTTCCAGGTCCACAGGCAGATTTAGGATTGACTTTCACCTTGGTTCAATATGTAAATACCTGCAGATTATGAATTCTTACCCAAGGAACAGCTACCAGGATCAAACCTGCAGTTTGCTTTTTCCCTCCCACAAGAGAGGGCCATAGGGAAGTGACTAACTCTGAAACTGAGGTGCCATTTCCTTCCCTTATTTCTAGCTCTGTGCACAGGTTTTCTCAGTTATAACTGGTGTCTTTCACAGTTATGCACTGCAGACATGTAGTACTGAGGAGTGTTCTCTTTGACCATAGTCACACTGTGTGTTTAGTTCTTTAATCACTCTAAGTGACAACAGTTAGCTGTAATAGCTGTAGCATCAGCTGTGGCTGTAAGAAATCCATGCATCACTGATTTCAGTTAGAAACTCTTGAGTGACTTTTTTTCTTTATAGCCTCCTTAGTCAGTAAATTCATCAGCTAATGATAAACTCATCAGCTAATGAAATTATGCCTAGTAAACCACAGGTGTACTGACACACATATAACTGGTGTTCCAGAATTCCAGCAGGTTCATAGGGATCGGCTTGGAGCCAATTTCCTAATCCAGGCAAGTTCCTCCTCAGCATTGTCTTCCTTGCACTAGGTTTTCTTTGTAAAATGTTTGAAAAGCTGGAAGTCTCCTTGAACTTCAGTCTTGTTTCACTTTGTGGAACCCTGGTCTAGGTGGGGATGTCCCTGCTGGCTGTGGGGAGGTCAGACTAGATGACCTTCGGAGGTCCCTTCCAGCCTGGACTGTGCTATGATTCTAAGTGTCACCCACTTAGATGCAGCTGGATAAACATGGAAACTCACTTATCCCAGGTGGATGAGGGAGGAAAGGTTCATAACCTCCAAAGTATGTGCCTAGTATCTCCAGAAGTGCAGTGCAGACAGAGGATTAAATGTGCAGTTGGCAGACTACTGGACCCTTTGTTGCTGACACTGAGTTGCTGTTTTTTCACTGGTACTTTTCATGTGTCCTCAGGGATATGTTAAATGTTTTCCTGATATTGCCAGTTGCCCAGATCTGGAGGAGCAGCAGGGTCAGCCCTAGAATTCCCATTATTAGACACCCCTGATAATCAAGAAAGACAAGTCCCCATTTTTCAGAGGGTAGTTCCTGTGTAGCCTGATACTTGGTACCACACTGTACTTCACACCCTCTATGACAATGAGTGGGTGCAGCATGGAGTTGTTTTTTAAGGCTCTTCTAAGTGGCCTATAAAGCCATTTATGATCCACTTGCAAAGCCTTCAAAGATTGTAATGCACTCCTAAATTATGCTTACAATTTAATGCCTTTGAACACCGTGGCCAAATTTGATTTTGTTATGGTCATGAAACTCCAGAGAAGCTCTGCTCCTTCCAAAGACACATTTGGGTGTCTGCTCCAGGTCGGCACTGACAGCAGGGAAGGTCATTCACTTTTACACAGCTGTAGCTGAGATTAGACCATTTGCTGATGATTTTGTGTATTGGCTGGCACTGAAGACTGCATCATCCCTCAGTGAGCTGAGTATGTTGTTGGGTAGTTTTTAAAACCACACTGTCTGGGGTGAGCTTTGGTCTGTGCATTGCCTGGAATACTGAGTTAAAATGAACAAAACCTTGTGCTCTATGGGACTAGTCACAACGTTGAAACGTGGACTCATTTGGACCTGTGCTGTAGTGCCCAGGCTCTGCCACTGCAGCACTTCTGTAGAGAGTGGTGGAAAGCACCAGTGGTACTAATCATCTCCAGTGAACCTTACACACAGATGCCTGCAGCATGCATACTCACCACAACCCTTCTTTCATTTCATTTGTCAGACATTATTTTATCCCTTTTGTTTCTCTCTACATGTTGGCAAACCCTTTTAACTTACATTATTTTCCAGCTTAGAAATGAAAGATCCCTGAATACAAGACTCTGCCCCTTAACAAGCAAATGTTTGTGCATACTATAAGAAAAAAAACCCAGTGTTGTGTTCTGGCATAGTATCATAGTATCACTCAGGGTTGGAAGGGACCACAAGGATCATCTAGTTCCAACCCCCCTGCCATGGGCAGGGACACCCCACACTAGATCAGCCTGGCCAGCCTCATCCAGCCTGGGCTTAAACACCTCCAGGGACAGGGCCCCAACCACCTCCCTGGACAACCCATTCCAGGGCTTCACCACTCTCAGGGGGAAGAACTTCCTCCTCACCTCCAGCCTGAATCTCCCAACCTCCAGCTTCATTCCATTCCCCCTACTCCTATCACTACCTGAGATCCTGAGAAGTCCCTCCCCAGCCTTCCTGTAGCCCCCTTCAGATACTGGAAGGCCACAATTAGGTCACCTGGGAACCTTCTCTTCTGCAGACTGAACAGCCCCAACTCCTTCAGCCTGTCCTCATAGGAGAGGTGCTCCAGCCCTCTGCTCATCCTCGTGGCCCTTCTCTGGACACCTTCCAGCACCTCCAGATCCCTCTTGTAATAGGGGCTCCAGAACTGGAGGCAGTACTCCAGGTGGGGTCTCCCCAGAGCTGAGCAGAGGGGGAGCTGAGTAGAGGGGGAGCTGAGTAGAGGGGGTACATACATTTACTTCTGTCTGATGCTACATGTATACATTTCAAAACTTCACTCTTGCTTTAAATCTCTTTCACAGTGCTGCCCTGAGTCCCAGCGAACACCCTGTTTAGCAGCTTCGAAGGTGATGTTCTGTTTCTGCAGTACTTCCCTTTAATGAACCGAACAAGATCTTTTCCTGTGAATACCTGGTGATAGATTTCCAATCACTCCTAACTACTCTGTGAAAGAACTTAATACATAATTTGTCTTTACTAGATAAACAGCGGTGTGTATGATTGCACTTGTGCAGATGTGTCTACACACACACAAACACATATATATAATCTCAATGTATAGATAAGTCTGTGGATTGCATTTCTGTTAAGTAAAAAGCACATCCCTCATTTACTGGTTCCAGTTCAAGAAGAGAGCTTAACTCTTCCATGGGCAGACATTCACCAAATGTCCTAGTTAGTATCTTGTTTGTTACCTGTTGAACTTTTAAAGTCATGAGTTCCAGTTTCTCTAGTTGGCCTCAACTTTATACTGTCAGTCTGGCAAATACTGTGACTGAGAGAAGATCTGGCAAGCATTGTGTTAAGAAACAGAAACACTTCTGAACTTGGAGAAATGCTGTCTCATCGTCGGTGGGACTAAGGCTCATAAGACACTAGTTGTTGCTCACAGTATCTCTGAAGCTAAGCTGCTGTGGTAGTGCTTCTCCTGCAAGAGAGACAGTGGAATAAATGGATTTCTTTTGCCTGCTACCAGGAGCTGTCTCGAAGGTGCTGAGCCTATCCTTCTCATGGTTGCTGCACCTCTGCTTTCTTGTCCTGGTCTTAGGTGGCGAAAAGCATCTACTGAATTCTTCGTTTCCGTGTAGTCTCCTCTGGATGTATTGGCAATAATAGAGTCTGTGTTTCAGCTGCACTTCTGATTCATTAAGACAAACATTTTAGAGAGAATCCCATACAGGGGAAGCTTCAGAAATTTGAGGTGAGGCACAGTAGGTTACTGTATCCTCCAACCTGACGCAGTTTTGACCACACAGTTGTGGCAAGCATTGATTCCATTAGATAAAAATAAAGCTTTTTGCAATAAGATATATCCAACATTTAGCCTTAAGACCCTTTCATAAGTGGTATAACTCAAACTGTGACTCCATTCCCCTTCCTTCTTAATGTTGTGTAGTATTTACAGTGTTGCCTACAGTTGAAGCACTTTGATTAGCACTCTAACGGAAGTCACTTGCTGGCAATCACATTTCTTTTTCCACTTACTGCCTTCTTACTAGGATAACGAATTAACTCCAACAGCCTCTTCCCCTCATGAAACAAAGAGATGTAACTATTGTCTAAACACTTTGGTCTATCAGGGAGCCAACCTATCATATCATGAAAGTGTTTGTTTGAAAGGTTTTTGGTAGCTTTTTCCACAGTTTGACAAAGCTATGGTGGATTTACCTGCAACTGTCACTCCTTTCAAGCTGATCGTTGAGTGTTGTGTGAACATATCTGGCCCATAAGCCCAGAACATCTCTGTGACTGGTTCTAAATGCCTAATGGTAACAAAAGAGTTCAGGTTTTTCACTAACTGCTCTGAAAGGCTCATGTTTGGTGGATTTTCTTTTCCTTCCTCCCGCTGAATCTGTGACCATGAAGGTAGAAGGTAACAAAAGAGTTCAGGTTTTTCACTAACTGCTCTGAAAGGCTCATGTTTGGTGGATTTTCTTTTCCTTCCTCCCGCTGAAATTGTGATCACGAAGGTAGAAGGTAACAAAAGAGTTCATGGTTTTCACTAAAGGCTCATGTTTGGTGGATTTTCTTTTCCTTCCTCCCGCTGAATCTGTGACCAAAGGTAGAAGGTAACAAAAGAGTTCAGGTTGCTCTGAAAGGCTCATGTTTGGTGGATATTCTTTTCCTTCCTCCCGCTGAAATTGTGACCACGAAGGTAGAAGGTAACAAAAGAGTTCATGGTTTTCACTAACTGCTCTGAAAGGCTCATGTTTGGTGGATTTTCTTTTCCTTCCTCCCGCTGAATCTGTGACCACGAAGGGTCGTTTTAGCTGTAGGTTGAAAGAAGCTCGATAATCTTGTATCAGGATGACTTGCTAGCTGAAGAAACACCAAGTTCTCTAATGAATGTTATATTATTGTACTTGCATACAATCAATATTTGTACATCTGTTGGAGACCTGTCTGCGTTTCGATATTTAGCCACCACTGCATGGACACCTGATTGATCTGCAGTTAATATAGTTGCTTTGGCGCTTTCCGCTGTACTTCACTTGTTTTGATCCTTTTCAGATATCCACCAAATACTCTTGTTTCTTTTACTTTGCATTTGTCACTTTGTTCAATGAAGCATGACTAGAAAACAAAAAAAATACCAACAAAAAACCAAGAAGAGAGGCCGAGTAGATACTATTTTTGTGGTCAGCAAAGCAGCTGCCAGTAGATAAGACAGCGTGTGGACATGCGCTGTCTGGGAATGTTCCAGTTACAAATGCAGCCACCTCCATTCATGATAATCCCTACTCAACATTTTTAAACAAGCACAAATAATATTTGTAAACAAAAAAAAAAAAAACAAAGTTTAATTTTATTTATTATAGTAATAAACTATTTTATACATGACAGTTGCTCTGGCGTGCTTTTCTCTGTGCTGAATGCGGGCTTATAAGAGCAACAAGAGGCTTTGAAGGTACTCTGTAGGCCTTCTGGATAACCATGCTGCATGTCCAACTCAGAAACACAGAGAAGGATGAGGCTGGTGTTGCTATGGTATTTAGCACTGTGTGAAGGGTGTGACTGTGACAGGCACAGAGCCCACAGAGAATAGAAGCAAATACAAATGGTTTGCACCTAGAAGATTGCATTTTTAACTCCTTTTGCTCTAACTCCCCACAACCTCAGTGATGGAATGTGGAAGCTGGGGGGAATAACCTGTCCTCTTCCTGAAAGGCAGAATGAGTAAAATCCTGTGAGACATACAAAGGCAGCGTTAGAGCAGCTGAAGTCCTGACATGTCTGTCAGAAGCAGGTATGGAGAAGCCTCTCTGCACAGCCATATCTGCAGCACAAATGTGCTCAGACTTTGCCTCCTTGTGTTTTTCTTTTCCTTTCCTCTTTCCATTCCATTCCTGTTCCCCCTTCCTAATTAAGATCAAGGCCTGATGTAGCACAGCCAAGTTCAAATGTAAGCTACCCCATGGCACAGGTGTAGGTTTAAAACAAGCTTAACTTGGCAGGTTCATCCTGAGAGGTCCCAGATGACTGGAAGCTGCCAATGTGATGCCCATCCACAAGAAGGGCCAGCAGGACAAGCTAGGGAATTCCAGGCCTGTCAGTCTGACCTCAGTGCCAGGCAAGGTTATAGAACAGGATATCTTGAGTGCAATCACTCAGCACTTATAGGATGGCCAAGGGATCAGGCCCAGCCAGCATGGATTTAGGAAGGGCAGGTCCTGCCTGACCAACCTGATCTCCTTCTATGCCCAGGTGACTGCCTGGTGGATGTGGGGCAGGCTGTGGATGTGGTCTTCTGGATAACCATTTTGTGGCTGCTGTTTTGCACCTCCAGTGTTATCAGTAGTAGAGAAGTTTGATGTTAGTGGTTTGGTCATAAACAAGTCGTTTCCTCAGAGTTTGGTCTGCTGTGTATCAGTGCAGTCAGGATTTGCGCTTCTGGAGTCACTGTAAACTGAGCTTGTGGTCTGTGAAGTGAATATCCAGGCAGTGTCCTACACTGTGGCCTCCAGCTTTGGCCAGGTGTCTGCCAAGCAGGAATGAGATCACGCTGGCTGTGGCCTGTCTGAAATGATCATAGAAGCATATAGAATCATAGAATCAATAAGGTTGGAAAAGAACTCAGGGATCGTCAAGTCCAACCTGTCACCCAACACCTGATCTGCTGGAGGGTAGAGAGGCTCTGCAGAGGGACCTCGACAGGCTGGACAGATGGGCAGAGTCCAAGGGCAGGAGATTGAACACATCCAAGTGCCAGGTTCTGCACATTGGCCACAGCAACCCCAGGCAGTGCTACAGGCTGGGGTCAGAGTGGCTGGAGGGCAGCCAGGTGGAGAGGGACCTGGGGGTGCTGGTTGATGGTAGGCTGAACATGAGCCTGCAGTGTGCCCAGGTGGCCAAGAGGGCCAATGGCATCCTGGCCTGCATCAAGAACAGTGTGGCCAGCAGGAGCAGGGAGGTCATTCTGCCCCTGTACACTGCACTGGTTAGGCTGCACCTTGAGTCCTGTGTCCAGTTCTGGGCCCCTCAGTTTAGGAAGGAGGTTGACTTGCTGGAATGAATCCAGAGAAGGGCAACAAAGTTGGAGAGGGGCTTGGAACACAGCCCTATGAGGAGAGGCTGAGGGAGCTGGGGTAGCTTAGCCTGGAGAGGAGGAGGCTCAGAGGTGACCTTATTGCTCTCTACAACTCCCTGAAGGGAGGTTGTAGCCAGGTGGATGTTGATCTCTTCTCCCAGGCAGCCAGCACCAGAACAAGAGGACACAGTCTCAGGCTGCACCAGGGGAAGTTTAGGTTGGATGTCAGGAGGAAGTTCTACACAGAGAGAGTGATTGCCCATTGGAATGTGCTGCCCGGGGAGGTGGTGGAGTCACCATCGCTGGAGGTGTTCAGGAGGAGACTTGATAGGGTGCTTGGTGCCATGGTTTAGTTGTTTAGGTGGTGTTGGATTGGTTGGTGGGCTGGACATGATGATCTTAAAGGTCTCTTCCAACCTGGTTTATTGTTCTATTCTATTCTATTGTTCTAGACCATGGCACCAAGTGCCACGTCCAATCCCCTCTCAAACACCTCCAGGTATGGTGATTTCACCACTTCTCTGGGCAGCACATTCCAATGGCTAACAACTCTCTCTGGGAAGAATTTTCCACTCAACTCCAGCCTAAACTTCCCCTGGCACAGCTTGAGACTGTGTCCTCTTGTTGTGCTGGTTTGATATCCTGAGGGTACACGTGTCTGTAGATGGTCTGTGCTTTTAGACTGTGTTCACCACTGCAGTATCTGAAAACTATCACAAAACTTCTGGAAAGCAAAGTACTGAGGTTGAAGAGGCTTCTGATGTCCTGTCATCTCTGCCAGAAGGTGACCTCACCATGGACTCACAGGAAGACAAATCAAAGATGAAGCCCCTAGCAGTGTGTCACCTGCTGGTGACACTGCTGCAACAGGCAGCAAAGAGAATTATGTTGTTGGCTACCTGAACAAAGACATCAACAAACAAAGGTGAAAGGAATAGGAGATGCATTCAGCCCAAGTCAGGCATACATGACAGGATCAGGTGCAGTGGCTGTTCCTGCAGGCCTGGACCTGCGCTGGGTATGTATACAGTTTTAGTCTTCAGGATGTCAGCCTGGACCCCATGAGCTTCCCATGCATTTTTGTGGTTCATTCTTCATTCTCTCTGTTGAGGGTCTAGTGAATGTGGCTGTCACCTGTGCTAAGAGACAGTGCATAGGACTGTGAATCCCATCTTCAACAGCACAGCACAGAGCATATGCATTCAGACTGCAAGGTGAGGTTGAACTGTACTGAGTAGCTCAGGCTGAACTGTGCCGAGAGCAGCTAAGGCTGAACTGTGCTGAGAGCAGCTAGGGCTGAACCGTGCTGAGAGCAGCTAGGGCTGAACCGTGCCGAGAGCAGCTAGGGCTGAACCCGTGAGAGCAGCTAGGACTGAACCGTGCCGAGAGCAGCTAGGGCTGAACTGAAGCAGCTAAGGCTGAACCGTGCCGAGAGCAGCTAGGGCTGAACCGTGATGAGAGCAGCTAGGGCTGAACCGTGCCGAGAGCAGCTAGGGCTGAACCGTGCCGAGAGCAGCTAGGGCTGAACCGTGATGAGAGCAGCTAGGGCTGAACCGTGATGAGAGCAGCTAAGGCTGAACCGTGATGAGAGCAGCTAGGGCTGAACCGTGCCGAGAGCAGCTAGGGCTGAACCGTGATGAGAGCAGCTAGGGCTGAACCGTGTTGAGAGCAGCTAGCTGATGAGAGCAGCTAGGGCTGAACCGTGATGAGAGCAGCTAGGGCTGAACCGTGATGAGAGCAGCTAAGGCTGAACCGTGATGAGAGCAGCTAGGGCTGAACCGTGCCGAGAGCAGCTAGGGCTGAACCGTGCCGAGAGCAGCTAGGGCTGAACCGTGCCGAGAGCAGCTAGGGCTGAACCGTGCCGAGAGCAGCTAGGGCTGAACCGTGATGAGAGCAGCTAGGGCAGCGTGATGAGAGCAGCTAGGGCTGAACCGTGCCGAGAGCAGCTAGGGCTGAACCGTGATGAGAGCAGCTAGGGCTGAACCGTGCCGAGAGCAGCTAGGGCTGAACCGTGCCGAGAGCAGCTAGGGCTGAACCGTGCCGAGAGCAGCCAGGGCTGAACTGTGCCGAGAGCAGCTAGGGCCGAACCGTGATGAGAGCAGCTAGGGCTGAACCGTGCCGAGAGCAGCTAGGGCTGAACCGTGATGAGAGCAGCTAGGGCTGAACCGTGCCGAGAGCAGCTAGGGCTGAACCGTGATGAGAGCAGCTAGGGCTGAACCGTGATGAGAGCAGCTAGGGCTGAACCGTGCCGAGAGCAGCTAGGGCTGAACCGTGATGAGAGCAGCTAGGGCTGAACCGTGCCGAGAGCAGCTAGGGCTGAACCGTGATGAGAGCAGCTAGGGCTGAACCGTGCCGAGGGCAGCTAGGGCTGAACCGTGATGAGAGCAGCTAGGGCTGAACCGTGCCGAGAGCAGCTAGGGCTGAACCGTGCCGAGAGCAGCTAGGGCTGAACCGTGCCGAGAGCAGCTAGGGCTGAACCGTGCCGAGAGCAGCTAGGGCTGAACCGTGCCGAGAGCAGCTAGGGCTGAACCGTGATGAGAGCAGCTAGGGCTGAACCGTGCCGAGAGCAGCCAGGGCTGAACTGTGCCGAGAGCAGCTAGGGCCGAACCGTGATGAGAGCAGCTAGGGCTGAACCGTGCCGAGAGCAGCTAGGGCTGAACCGTGATGAGAGCAGCTAGGGCTGAACCGTGTTGAGAGCAGCTAGGGCTGAACCGTGCCGAGAGCAGCTAGGGCTGAACCGTGATGAGAGCAGCTAGGGCTGAACCGTGCCGAGAGCAGCTAGGGCTGAACCGTGCCGAGAGCAGCTAGGGCTGAACCGTGATGAGAGCAGCTAGGGCTGAACCGTGCCGAGAGCAGCTAGGGCTGAACCGTGCCGAGAGCAGCTAGGGCTGAACCGTGCCGAGAGCAGCTAGGGCTGAACCGTGCCGAGAGCAGCTAGGGCTGAACCGTGCCGAGAGCAGCTAGGGCTGAACCGTGCCGAGAGCAGCTAAGGAGCACAATGAGGAAGTTATTTTGAATACCATTTCTGCATCCACTGTAGTGTGACAGGATCTCCAGTTGCTAACATTGTTTCACTGGCCATCTTTCTTTGCCTAATGCTGTACAGCATTCCCTCTACTTACTAGAGAAAAGAAGTGAAGGCATGTACCTTTGGAGGGGTGTTTCTGAGATCTGTAGAGCCTCTTGTTGTCATTTTCTGAGCTCTCCATTATTTTCTTTGCTTGAGGTTTTCCTGCACTCTTCGTTTGTGTCAGGCTTAAATTAGTGTGAAGAGGGATAGCATCCTGGCTTCCCTCCCCTCATCAGCCCCACAAGATTCCAAAACAAAGGCTATCAAATACAGCACTTTTGGCCCAAACCTGTGCTGAATTGCAATGGCTCATATTCCACCTGCCAGCTCATGAGGCCTGGGCTCAGCTGAACAGCATTAACCCCCTCCCCCCAGTCTATGGCAGCCCTGGCTCCTCATTCACTGCACCTAGGAGCACGTTCAAAGCAGGGCCATGAGATTTCCAGACCATGGGATGCACAGTGTGGCTTCTGACTTCTCCCAACAATAACTGCAGGTATGTTTGTATCCTTGTTTGTTATGAATCACTGTGCAAATGGGGAGAATCTACAAGACTCCTGAACGTGTGTAGCTGGGGAGAGTTTGGGGTTGGAGTCTGTGTAAGGCTGTGCATCCTCCTTGGGATTGTAAAGGAGCCCTTTGCTGGTAGCACTAGCTGGCAGAGGGCATGGACCCTCTGGAGCCTTCCTTGCCTCTGTGCTGCTGTGTGCGTGGCAGCTGCTGGGGACCCCTCCCTGGGAGGTGGGGCAGGGGCAGCAGTGACTCCTGGGGCAGCCTGTGGGGATGTGATCATTGCTTACATGGTTTTGAGCTGTGTGTTTGGTAATGGGGGTTCTTTAACTGCCCTGTGGTGCATTTTGATGCTCTGTGAGGTCATTCCTCTTTTGCATTGCAGTAAATGCAGCACAGAGCAGCTCTCCTGTGCTGTGAGAACCCATGGGACGGAACGGCAGCAGACGCAGAGCCCCTCGTGTGTGTGCCCCCTTCGTTGCCTATGGAACAGCAAAGCTATTTCTGTGCAGTGTGTGTCAGCAACGTCTGCCTGGTGTGGGAGGGTGCTCAGGACAGCTTGCCAAAACTCGGGAAGCAATGAGCCTGGCTGCTGTGTGCCCCCTTGCTTGGCAGGACACAGCTGCTCTGCTCCAGCCTGCCTCACCCACAGCAGGCACTGAGACTTGAGGGGATCCTGGCTGATGAGCTGCTTTCTGTGCTTGCCTTGTGCTTCCCTGAGGCAGAAGTGGACAGTAAGGCTGCATGTCCAACCCAGAAACACAGAGAAGGATGAGGCTGGTGTTGCTATGGTATTTAGCACTGTGTGAGGGGTGTGACTGTGACAGGCACAGAGCCCACAGAGAATAGAAGCAAATACAAATGGTTTGCACCTAGAAGATTGCATTTTTAACTCCTTTTGCTCTAACTCCCCACAACCTCAGTGATGGAATGTGGAAGCTGGGGGGAATAACCTGTCCTCTTCCTGAAAGGCAGAATGAGTAAAATCCTGTGAGACATACAAAGGCAGCGTTAGAGCAGCTGAAGTCCTGACATGTCTGTCAGAAGCAGGTATGGAGAAGCCTCTCTGCACAGCCATATCTGCAGCACAAATGTGCTCAGACTTTGCCTCCTTGTGTTTTTCTTTTCCTTTCCTCTTTCCATTCCATTCCTGTTCCCCCTTCCTAATTAAGATCAAGGCCTGATGTAGCACAGCCAAGTTCAAATGTAAGCTACCCCATGGCACAGGTGTAGGTTTAAAACAAGCTTAACTTGGCAGGTTCATCCTGAGAGGTCCCAGATGACTGGAAGCTGCCAATGTGATGCCCATCCACAAGAAGGGCCAGCAGGACAAGCCAGGGAATTCCAGGCCTGTCAGTCTGACCTCAGTGCCAGGCAAGGTTATAGAACAGGATATCTTGAGTGCAATCACTCAGCACTTATAGGATGGCCAAGGGATCAGGCCCAGCCAGCATGGATTTAGGAAGGGCAGGTCCTGCCTGACCAACCTGATCTCCTTCTATGCCCAGGTGACTGCCTGGTGGATGTGGGACAGGCTGTGGATGTGGTCTGCCTGGACCTCAGCAAGGCCTTTGACACCATCCCCCACAGCATACTCCTGGCTAAGCTATCAGCTCCTGGCGTGGACAGCAGCACTCTGAGCTGGGTTAGGAACTGGCTGGAGGCTGAGCCCAGAGAGTGGTGGTGAATGGTGCCACATCCAGCTGTCAGCCAGACACTAGTGGTGTCCCCCACGGATCAGTGCTGGGCCCCAGCCTGTTCAATATCTTTATTGATGATCTGGATGAGGGCGTTGAGTCCTTCATCAGTAAATTTGCAGATGACACCAAGCTGGGGGCAGGAGTTGATGTGTTAGAGGGTGGGAGAGCTCTGCAGAGGGACCTCGACAGGCTGGACAGATGGGCAGAGTCCAAGGGCAGGAGATTGAACACATCTAAGTACAGGGTTCTACACTTTGGTCACAACAACCCCATGCAGTGCTACAGGCTGGGGTCAGAGTGGCTGGAGAGCAGCCAGGCAGAGAGGGACCTGGGGTGCTGGTTGATGGTAGGCTGAACATGAGCCTGCAGTGTGCCCAGGTGGCCAAGAGGGCCAATGGCATCCTGGCCTGCATCAGGAACAGTGTGGCCAGCAGGTGCAGGGAAGTCATTCTTCTCTGTCCTCAGCACTGGTTAGGCCACACCTTGAGTCCTGTGTCCAGTTCTGGGCCCCTCAGTTTAGGAAAGATGTTGAGATGCTGGAAGGTGTGCAGAGAAGGGCAACAAAGATGGGGAGGGGTTTGGAGCACAGCCCTGTGAGGAGAGGCTGAGGGAGCTGGGGCTGCTTAGCCTGGAGAAGAGGAGGCTCAGGGGAGACCTTATTGCTCTCTACAACTACCTGAAGGGAGGTTGCGGCCAGGTGGGGGTTGGTCTCTTCTCCCAGGCAACCAGCACCAGAACAAGAGGACACAGTCTCAAGCTGTTTCAGGGGAGGTTTAGACTCGAGGTGAGGAGAAAGTTCTTCACTGAGAGAGTCATTTGTCATTGGAATGTGCTGCAGGGAGGTGGTGGAGTCACTGTCCCTGGAAGTGTTTAGGAAGAGACTGGATGAGGCACTTGGTGCCATGGTTTAGTTTATTAGATGGTGCTGGGTGATGGGTTGTACTTGATGATCTCAAAGGTCTCTTCCAACCTGGTTTATTCTATTCCTTTTTTCTATTCTATCCTTCATGGCCAACTCTCTACCTTGCTCCCAAAAATTCCCTCCTGGTACTAATATAGGCAGGAGGAGTGTGAGCAAACTCCAAGACATTGCTTTTGAAGTGCAGTCTTTGGGTTTTGGTGGGGTGGTTTTGGTGGGTTTTGTTTGTTTGGGGGTTTTGGGGGGTTTTGTTGTTTGTTGGGTGTTTTTTTTTAGGTTTTAAGCTTTGTTCACTTGTAGTTTTCCTTGAGCCTGTTTCTGTTCACGTGGGTGAGGAACGAGGTGAAGGTGACCAACTGGACAGATGGGCAGAATCCAACAGGATGGCATTCAACAAGTCCAAGTGCCGAGTGCTGCACTTTGGTCACAACAACCCCATGCAGAGCTTCAGGCTGGGGTCAGAGGGATTGAGAGCTGCCAAACAGAGAGGGACCTGGGAGTGCTGATTGACAGCTGCCTAAACATGAGCCAGCAGTGTGCCCAGGTGGCCAAGAAGACCAATGGCGTCCTTCCCTGCATTAGGAATAGTGTGGCCAGCAGGAGCAGGGAAGTCATTGTGCCCTGTACTCTGCACTGGTTAGGCCACACCTTGAGTCCTGTGTCCAGTTCTGGGCCCCTCAGCTTAAGAACGACATTGAGAGGCTTGAACATGTCCAGAGAAGGGCAACAAGGCTGGGGAGGGGCCTTGAGCACAGCCCTGTGAGGAGAGGCTGAGGGAGCTGGGGGTTGTTTAGCCTGGAGAAGAGGAGGCTCAGGGGTGACCTCATTGCCCTCTACAGATACCTGAAAGGTGGCTGTAGCCAGGTGGGGGTTGGTCTCTTCTCTCTAAGCAACCAGCACCAGAACAAGAGGACACAGTCTCAAGGTGCACCAGGGGAAGTTTAGGCTGGAGGTGAGGAGAAAGTTCTTCACTGAGAGAATAATTGGCCATTGGAATGTGCTGCCCAGGGAGGTGATGGAGTCCCCATCCCTGGAGGTGTTCAAGAGGGGATTGGATGTGGCACTTGGTGCCATGGTCTAGTCATGAGGTCTGTGGTGACAGGTTGGACTCGATGATCCTCGAGGTCTCTTCCAACCTTAGTGATGCTGTGGTACTGTGATCTCCAGCAATCTTGTTTGATGGTTAAGCAGAAGGTATTTCAGAAGAACTAACAACAACAGGAAAATGTATTGCCCCTTCTCAGCTGTGGCATGAGGATGGAAAGAGAGCAGAGATAATCCCTCTGGAGCCCCAAGTCAAAATAAAGTATTTGTTTTGGTTTTCCTTTGGGAGGATAATGCTGCACATGCAGCCACACTGAACCTCTCTGCTGGAGGTGTGGAGACAGAAATAGAAACGAAAATAGTTTCAGCTGAAAGCTAAATTGAAAAGGCACCCTTCAGGAAAGGGTCATGCACAGCAGAAACCCAGTGTGAACTACGGCATGAAATTACACTTCTGGCAGCAAGACTTGTAAATAGCTCTGTAAAATGGGGCTGAGCATGTGTGAGCAGCAAATAAAGCAGCTGTAACCAGGTGTGCTGAGAAAGCTGTGGGCTCAGTGCTGTGACCTCAGTGGCAGACCAGGTGTCAGGAGAAGAGTCTAAGGTCATGGCAGATGCATACAACAATAGCCAAAGTGCAGCCCAGGATACCTGTTCTAGTGCATTGAATCTGCTGCATACTCTTTGTCCAGAAAATCAGTTATCATAGTATCATTCAGGGTTGGAAGGGACCACAAGGATCATCTAGTTCCAACCCCCCTGCCATGGGCAGGGACACTTCACACTAGATCAGCCTGGCCACAGCCTCAGCCAGCCTTGGCTTAAACACCTCCAGGGATGGGGCCTCAACCACCTCCCTGCACAACCCACCCCAGGGCTTCACCACTCTCATGGGGAAGAACTTCCTCCTCACCTCCAGCCTCAATCTCCCCACCTCCAGCTTCATTCCATTCCCCCTAGTCCTATCACTACCTGAGATCCTGAGCAGTCCCTCCCCAGCCTTCCTGTAGCCCCCTTCAGATACTGGAAGGCCACAATGAGGTCACCTGGGAGCCTTCTCTGCTCCAGACTGAACAGCCCCAACTCCTTCAGTCTGTCCTCACAGGAGAGGTGCTCCAGCCCTCTGATCATCCTCCTGGCCCTTCTCTGGACACCTTCCAGCACCTCCAGATCCCTCTTGGAAGAGGGGCTCCAGACCTGGAGGCAGTACTCCAGGTGGGGCCTCCCCAGAGCTGAGCAGAGGGGGAGAATCACCTCCCTTGCCCTGCTGGCCACACTTCTCCTGATGCAGCCCAGGATCTGGTTGGCTTTCTGGGCTGCAAGTGCACACTGAGAGCTCCTGTTGAGCTTCTCCTCCCCCAGAACCCCCAAGTCTCTCTCCTCAGGGCTGCTTTCCAGCCACTCCCTGCCCAGCCTGGATTTGTGCCTGGCATTGCCTCCACCCAGATGCAGGACCCTGCCCTTGGTCTTATTGAACTTCATGAGGTTGGCTTGTGCCCACCTCTCCAGCCTGTCCAGGTCCCTCTGGATGGCCTCCCTTCCCTCCAGCATGTCTGCTGCACCACACAGCTTGGTGTCATCAGCAAACCTGCTGAGGGTGCACTCAATGCCACTGTCCATGGCACCCACAAAGATGTTGAACAAGACAGGTCCCAGGACTGATCCCTGAGGGACTCTGCTTGTCCCTGGCCTCCACTGGGACATGGAGCCATTGACAGCCACTCTTTGGGTGCAGCCATCAAGCCAGTTCCTTATCCATCTAGTGGTCACCCATCCAACCCATGTGTCACCAGCCTGGAGACCAGGATGTGGTGCAGGACAGTGTGAAAGGCTTTGCTCAGGTCCAGGTAAATGACATCAGTTGCTCTCCCCTCATCTATTAATTTTGTCACCTGCTCAGAGAAGGCCACCAGGTTGGTCAGGCAGGATTTGCCCTTGGCAAAGCCATGCTGACTGTTCCAAATCACCTCTTCACTATTCTTCTGAGCCAGTAGTGACTCCAGGAGGATCTGCTCCATGGTCTTTCCAGGCACAGAGGTGAGACTGACTGGCCTGGAGTTCCCTGGTTCCTCCTTCTTACTCTTTTTGAAGATGGGGGTGATGTTTCCCCTTTTCCAGTCTGTGGGGACTTCACCAGATTGCCATGACTTTTGAAATATAATAGAGAGGGGTTTAGCAACCTCCTCTGCCAGTTCTCTCAGCACCCGTGGGTGTATCCCGTGGGGTCCCATGGACTTGAACACTTTCAGGTTCTTCAGGTGATCACCAACCTGATCTGCACTTACAATGGGCAGCTCTTCCTCCCTGTCCCTGGTATTGTCTTCCATAACATCAGGAGTGTGGCTGGAGGCCCTTGCAGTGAAGACTGAGGTAAAGAAGTTATTAAGTACCTCAGCCTTTTCCTCATCACTTGTGACCATGTCACCATTTTCCTTTCTGAGGACACCAGGCTGTGTCTTGGGAAAGGCAAAAAGAGAGCATAAGGAGTGAGAAGGTGAGTGCAGTCTGCAAACCCCCCGAGGGGGCAGGCACCAGGAAGAAGGCGCAGGAGCAGCTAAATGGAAGCACAATACTGGCACCAGAGCAGGTGGGACTGTCAGCCCAGGAAGCTCCTCAGGCTGGAGTTTATCATGGTCTGTAGCCCTCTGAGTTGCTCTGCCAAGCAGCTGCTGTGTTGTCATTAGTAGAGTGTGTCTTCTGGAAAGAACTGTGAGGTGCCACTGTCGAGGTTGTCTCTGCCCTGTATTACTGCCACCAGCCTTACAGTTTCAAAGATTTATCTTGGAAACTTTATGATGAAAAGGCCTTTTTCCTAAAAGGAGAGTTTCTTCACCACTAAGTAGCATTAAGCAGTTCATAGCCTCCAAGTACTTCAGACATGGTATTTTGCACAGTTGTCATGCTTTTTTAACCCTTACACCCTGTCAGGGCTCATAGAAAACTTGCAGTTGTTCCTGGTGCTCATGGTCATTGGCATAACCATTCAAGGCAAGCAGTACTTCTCCAGAGGCTAAAGACCTTTGCAGGTCTCTTGTTTTGACTGTGGTGTTTTTGGCAGTGAATAAGTAACCAGGGCAGGGTGGGTGTTGATGCTGCTGCATGAGTTACAGGGTAAGGCTACACATGAGGATGATACCAAAGTGGAGTTATCTACTTCCCCAGGTCACAGCTCTACCTGGGCTGTAGGCCCTGACAGGCAATGGTAGGGCTAGACAAGTGTTGGACTTGCTCATTGGGCAGCCTGTTCCTGGGCAGATGTTTGCCAAGACAGAACCTAGGTTGTACTCTTACCATGCTTGCAGCACCACCATAAGAACTGAATCTGATCATGGGATGACCCTGGGGGAGGATGCCAAGATGTGAGGGAAGACACCTAGAGGTCATTGAAGTAGGCTGGAGCAGAGATGTGACCAAATGAATGCTATTAGCCCATAATTTCAGCATAAGCTACAACCTCAGCATAAAGCTACCAGAAGAATGAAGAAACCTATAATTATAAATTAGCAGTAGGATGGGATGGGATGGGATGGGATGGGATGGGATGGGATGGGATGGGATGGGATAGAATAGAATAGAATAGAATAGAATAGAATAGAATAGAATAGAATAGAATAGAATAGAATTAACCAGGTTGGAAAAGACCTTTCAGTTCATCGAGTCCAACCTATCACCCAACACCATTTGATCAACTAAACCATGGCACCAAGCACCCCATTCAGTCTCTTCCTAAACACCTCCAGTGATGGTGACTCCACCACCTCCCTTGGCAGCACATTCCTATGGCTAACAACTCTCTCTGGGAAGAACTTTCTCCTCACCTCCAGCCTAAACTTCCCCTGGTGCAGCTTGAGATTGTGTACTCTTGTTCTGGTGCTGGTTGCTAGACAGAAGAGACCAACCCCCACCTGGCTACAACCTCCCTTCAGGGAGTTGGAGAGAGCAAGAAGGTCTCCCCTGAGCCTCCTCCTCTCCAGGCTAAGCAACCCCAGCTCCCTCAGCCTCTCCTCACAGGGCTGTGCTCCAAACCCCTCCCCAGCTTTGTTGCCCTTCTCTGGACACCTTCCAGCAACTCAACATCTTTCCTAAGTTGAGGGGCCCAGAACTGGACACAGGACTCAAGGTGTGGCCTAACCAGTGCTGAGGACAGGGCAGAATGACCTCCCTGCTCCTGCTGGCCACACTATTCCTGATGCAGGCCAGGATGCCATTGGCCTTCTTGGCCACCTGGGCACACTGCTGGCTCATGTTCAGCCTACTGTCAACCAGTACCCCCAGGTCCCTTTCTGCCTGGCTGATCTCCAGCCACTCTGACCCCAGCCTGTAGCACTGCATGGGGTTGCTGTGGCCAGAGTGTAGAACCTGTCACTTAGATGTGTTCAATCTCATACCCTTGGACTCTGCCCATCTGCCCAGCCTGTAACATCATTGAACGGACTGGCTCATCCCTCAATGCTTATTTTTCTCTCTCCACTATGGCTTCCTATCAGGCAATTACTCCACATACTTTAAAATAACTTTAACCCTTCCAGCAGCATTCTGGAAAAAAACATGGAATCATAGAATGGCCTCAGTTGCAAGGGACCTTGGAGATTGTCTACTCCAACCTCCCTGCCATGGGCAGGGACACCACTCAGCCAGACTCAACCAGGCTGAGGGAGCTGGGATTGTTTAGCCTGGAGAAGAGGAGGCTCAGGGGTGACCTCATTGCCCTCTACAACTACCTGAAAGGTGGTTGTAGCCGGGAGGGGGTGGTCTCTTCTCCCAGGCAACCAGCACCAGAACAAGAGGACACATTCTTAAGCTGCACCAGGGGAAGTTTAGGCTGGAGGTGAGGAGAAAGTTCTTCACTGAGAGAATAATTGGCCATTGGAATGTGCTGCCCAGGGAGGTGGTGGAGTCCCCATCCCTGGAGGTGTTCAAGAGGGGATTGGATGTGGCACTTGGTGCCATGGTCTAGTCATGAGGTCTGTGGTGACAGGTTGGACTTGATGATCTTTGAGGTCTCTTCCAACCTTAGTGATACTGTGATGCTGTATCCAACCTGGCCTTGAACACCCCCAGGGAGGAGGCATCCACAACCTCTCTGGGCAACCTATTTCAGAGTCTCACCACCCTTGTACTGAAGATCCTTTCTAAACTTACTCTCCCTCAGCTTAAAACCATTCCCCCTTGTCTTATTGCTAGGCACCGTTGTGAGAAGTCCTCTTCAGCCTTCCTGCAGAATCAATAAGACCTTCTGTATTTTCTCTAGGATTTGCCTTTTAAACTAGTGTACCAACAGTGGAGATGTTTCTGGTCTTCTAACAGCTTTTCTGGTGGTTCTGCTTTTGCCACCTGACTTTGGTGCAGGGATGGAAGCCCTGTGGTCCATAAAAATTAATTAATTTTGTCAAGAAACATCAGCTCTAGAGGGAGTGCTAATACAATTTAAACTTCACAGCTCATAACCAAAGTTACCTTTTGTGTTCCTCTAGTAAACTTTCAATTTGCCAGCAGTTGGCTGATGGATCTGTCAGCAGTGATTCATGGCAGCTGCCCAGCCATGTGTATAAAGTTTCTCTTAAATCCCTTTGGATAGTGAGGCAATTCAATGGAATGGAATGGAATGGAATGGAATGGAATGGAATGGAATGGAATAGAATAGAATAGAATAGAATAGAATAGAATAGAATAGAATAGAAGAATAGAATAGAATAGAATAGAATAGAATAGTATAGAATAGACCAGACCAGGTTGGAAAAGACCTTTGAGATCATCAGGTCCAACCTATCACCCAACACCATCTAATCAACTGAACCTTGGCACCAAGTACCTCATCCAGTCTCTTCCTAAACACCTCCAGGGATGGTGACTCCACCACCTCCCTGGGCAGCACATTCCAATGGGCAATCTCTCTTTCTGGGAAGGACTTCTTCCTAACATCCAGTCTAAACTTCCCCTAGCACAGCTTGAGACTGTGTCCTCTTGTTCTGGTGCTGATTGCCTGGGAGAAGAGACCAACCCCCACCTGGCTATAACCTCCCTTCAGGTAGTTGTAGACAGCAATAAGGTCTCCCCTGAGCCTCCTCTTCTCCAGGCTAAGCAACCCCAGCTCCCTCAGCCTCTCCTCACAGGGCTGTGCTCCAGACCCTCCCCAGCTTTGTTGCCCTTCTCTGGACATGCTCCAGCAACTCAACATCTTTCCTGAACTGCCCTCTGGCCATTTCAAGATGCTGGTACACATCTTGAAGTTTGTAGCTCAGACCTAACCAGTCCTTAGTGTAATGCAAGGTGGTGCAGCATGGCAAAATTGTCTGTTAAATCTTGATTCTGGGTTAACTTGCTCCCACCTGGAGTTCTGTGACTCCCAGCATAGGGAATGAGGAGTCTTTTCAACATGTATTTGATTCCCCTGATTGATGACACCACATAGTTTTTATCCTGCCATTATCTGTGCTGGGTGCTTGGTGCATGTGCCTGTTTGGTCCCAAGCCAGTAGCTTCCTAGGACAGCAATGCTGCCACGAGGTGTTTTTGATTGGGGTTAAATTAACAAGGCAGGAATGAGAAAAATCTAATGATCTTTATTTCTCCTGAAACCCTGCCCCAAAAAGATTGAAGTATTTCTAGGTTCTATTCGGTCACAAATTCTACCAGGATGCCTAAGGGCAACTTTAGTGCAATTTAGAGGATTCAGAAAATGGAAAAGGCTAAGCCACAAAATGGCTTCACCCCACTTATAAAATCAGATGCAAGCCAGGGAAAGTGTGAGAATGTCTTCTTTACTCAGGAGGATGGAGCAGGGATTTGGAGACGGTCCCTAGGTCCTTCTCCGGTGGCAGGCTCCAGAACTGCAGGTTTTATAATCCAGTTTGTGGATAAAGTGGCACAAACCCAAGTGCCAGGTTCTGCAAATTTGGCCACAACAACCCCATGCAGTGCTACAGGCTAGGGTCAGAGTGGCTGGAGAGCAGCCAGGCAGAGAGGGACCTGGGAGTGCTGGTTGATGGTAGGCTGAACATGAGCCTGCAGTGTGCCCAGGCAGCCAGGAGGACCAATGGCATCCTGGCCTGCATCAGGAACAGTGTGGCCAGCAGGAGCAGGGAGGTCATTCTGCCCCTGTACACTGCACTGGTTAGGCCACACCTTGAGTCCTGTGTCCAGTTCTGGGCCCCTCAGTTTAGGAAGGAGGTTGACTTGCTGGAACGAGTCCAGAGAAGGGCAACGACGTTGGTGAGGGGTCTGGAGCACGGCCCTGTGAGGAGAGGCTGAGGGAGCTGGGGTTGCTTAGCCTGGAGGAGGCTCAGGGGAGACCTTCTTGCTGTCTACAACTACCTGAAGGGAGGTTGTAGACAGGCAGAGGTTGGTCTCTTCTCTCAGGCAACCAGTACCAGAACAGAGGACACAGTCTCAAGCTGTGCCAGGGGAAGTTTAGGCTGGAGGTTAGGAGGAAGTTTTACACAGAGAGAGTGATTGCCCATTGGAGTGGGCTGCCCGAGGAGGTGGTGGAGTCACCATCACTGGAGGTGTTCAGGAGGAGACTTGACAGGGTGCTTGGTTGCATGGTTTAGTTGGTTGGTTGGTGTTGGATGATAGGTTGGACACGATGATCTTGAAGGTCTCTTCCAACCTGGTTATTCTATTATGCTTCTATTCTATTATTAAATCCAAAGGAAAAGGAACTGCCAGAATTGAAGTGTCCATAGACACGGCTGCCACAAGGGGAAACTCCTGCAGCAACACTGTCTGAGCAGTGCAAGATAGCCACAGCTTCACGGCAGGCAGGGTCACTCCAGTGGCAGGCAGGGAGCAGGACCCCAGGGCAGGCAGGTCCGGGGAGAAGACAGGTCCCAGTGCTGGTTTCAACAATTTTGCCGTGAACGCAGAATGAGGCCAAGATGAGCCAAATGAGAGCGGGAAATGGGAGCGGGAAATGGGAGCGGAAAAGGGAGCGAGTGGGAGAATGGGAGAGGAAAAGGGAGCGAGTGGGAGAAAGGGAGTGGAAAAGGGAGTGAGTGGGAGAATGGGAGAGGAAAAGGGAGCAAGTGGGAGACTGGGAGCCGAAAAGGGAGCGAGTAGGAGAATGGGAGAGGAAAAGAATGGGATGGGAGCGAAAAGGAGCGAGTGGGAGAATGGGAGAGGAAAAGGGAGCGAGTGGGAGAATGGGGAGGAAAAAGTGGGAGTGAGGAAAAGGGAGCGAGTGGGAGAATGGGAGCTGAAAAGGTGGGAGAATGGGAGAGGAAAAGGGAGCGAGTGGGAGAATGGGAGCGGAAAAGGAGCGAGTGGGAGATGGGAGGAGAGGGAAAGAACTGGGAGAATGGGAGAGGAAAAGGAGCGAGTGGGAGAATGGGAGAGGAAAAGGGAGCGAGTGGGAGAAAGGGAGTGGAAAAGGGAGCGAGTGGGAGAATGGGAGCGGAAAAGGGAGCGAGTGGGAGAATGGGAGAGGAAAAGGGAGCGAGTGGGAGAATGGGAGAGGAAAAGGGAGCGAGTGGGAGAATGGGAGAGGAAAAGGGAGCGAGTGGGAGAAAGGGAGTGGAAAAGGGAGCGAGTGGGAGAATGGGAGCGGAAAAGGGAGCGAGTGGGAGAATTGGAGAGGAAAAGGGAGCGAGTGGGAGAATGGGAGAGGAAAAGGGAGCGAGTGGGAGAATGGGAGCGGAAAAGGGAGCGAGTGGGAGAATTGGAGAGGAAAAGGGAGCGAGTGGGAGAATGGGAGCGGAAAAGGGAGCGAGTGGGAGAATGGGAGAGGAAAAGGGAGTGGGAGAATGGGAGGAAAAGGGAGCGAGTAGGAGAATGGGGAGAATGGGAGAGGAAAAGGGAGCGAGTGGGGGAGAAAAATGGAGAATGGAGAGGAAAAAGCGAGTGGGGAGGAAAAGGAGCTGAAAAGAGTGGGAGAATGGGAGAAAAGGGAGAGTGGGAGAATGGGAGAGGAAAGGGAGCGAGTGGGAGAATGGGAGAGGAAAAGGGAGAGAATGGGAGGAAAAGGAGCGAGTGGGAGAATGGGAGAGGAAAAGGGAAGTGGGAGAATGGGAGAGGGAAAGGGAGCGAGTGGGAGAATGGGGGAGCGAGTGGGAGAGAAAAGGAGTGGGAGAATGGGAGGAAAAGGAGGAGAGAATGGGAGTGGAAGAATGGGAAGAAGGAAAAGGGAGTGGAAGAATGGGGAGGAAGTGGGAGAAAGGGAGTGGAAAAGGGAGCGAGTGGGAGAATGGGAGGAAAAGGGAGCGAGTGGGAGAATTGGAGAGGAAAAGGGAGCGAGTGGGAGAATGGGAGCGGAAAAGGGAGCGAGTGGGAGAATGGGAGCGGAAAAGGGAGCGAGTGGGAGAATGGGAGCTGAAAAGGGAGCGAGTGGGAGAATGGGAGAGGAAAAGGGAGCGAGTGGGAGAATGGGAGAGGAAAAGGGAGCGAGTGGGAGAATGGGAGAGGAAAAGGGAGCAAGTGGGAGAATGGGAGCCGAAAAGGGAGCGAGTGGGAGAATGGGAGCCGAAAAGGGAGCGAGTGGGAGAATGGGAGAGGAAAAGGGAGCGAGTGGAAGAATGGGAGCCGAAAACAGAGCGAGTGGGAGAAAGGGAGTGGAAAAGGGAGCGAGTGGAAGAATGGGAGTGAGCTCTAGCCGCTTTCTGGTCACTGTTTAAGGTGTTTCTAGACAATATGTCCAGGCCAATGTATCCTGGGCACAAAGCACCCTGCTAATCATAGCTCCCAAACCCAGCGGACTTCCCCCACGGGTAAATACCTGTGAGGGACCTCCGCCCCGGCGGGAAGAATGGGTGCCGTTTACCTGTCCCCAGGGGAAAGGGAAGGCAATTTCGCACCTTGGAAGGCAATTGCATGCCTTTGTCTTTCCCCATTCAAACCTCCGCTGATGGAGGTAGAGGAAGGCGGTTTGGACCACCCCGTAACACAAGGTTGGAGGACTTCTGCTGCTAAAACCTGTGGGGGCTGCCTTGAATGGACATGCACTATATCAAGTCATGTCTTGCTACTCTTCATCTTGGTCTCCTCCAGAGTGAGTGAAATATACAGGGCAGGTCTCTTACATATTATCTTTTCCTTCGCCTCTTCTCCTGGGCATTGTTGGCATCCCTGAAAGCATCTCATGCTTTGAGCTGCCAGTGTTTGCCCACCAGGCTTGGGAAGACCGAGTCAAGTTGGTCCATCCACAGTTAGCTCAAGCACAGGTGACATGGGCCGCTGGGACTCATCTCATTCTCAGATTCACTAGCAGGACCTGGGCTTAACATGATTACCTATGCTAGAAAAGGAAATCTAACATAGTTGTCTTCGTCTTTTCTTCCTGTTCTGTGCAACTGACGGAGGAACTGCTCCACAAGCAGCTGCTGCTGGAACTGCTCAATTCGGTGCACACACACACACCAGCCCTGTGCATCCGCATCTGCAGGGGGCTGGCAGAGAAGCTCACTGGAGAAGCTCCATCTCAGAGGTGCCCTAATAGAAGAGACAATCTATTGTAATGCAGATTTAGCCTCACTCCTGAAAGGTGTTACAGCCCCAGAGTTCTTCGCAGGCTTTTCAGCAGGATTAAAATACATGCCTTGACTAACAAGCAGCCATGTGCTTATTTTCACAGCAGTAACAGGCAGCACTGCTTGGGGAAGGGAGAAGGGAGACTATAAAGTGCAGACAGGAGAAGCTGTGACAGACCATGCATAGCAATCTCCTTGCTCTTCACAGCTCCTTGAGGAAAATCGTGCCAGAATGCCTGAGGGAAACAAGCCTCCCCTTAGCAAGTGTGAGCTCCAGCCGGCTGGAGGGTTAGCAGTGACAGAGGGTGTGCAAGAGAAAAGATGGGCCCCGTCTTAATGCTATGACTAATAACAAAATTGCTGCAGGGTTTCATAGTTAAGCTGTTTTTCTTCTGACCTGTGGTAAGCTGGTTATTCCAGCTAAACTGCTTTTAGCTCTCAGACGTGAAAGAGATACGCAAGCAAAGCCTAACTCGCCTCTAATCAATGTGGAATTAGAGCCACTTAGCATAATCTCACCATCCCCAGCAACGAGGATGGCAGGGAGGGCTTGTTTAGCCAAGAAGGGGCTTAAGGGAAGAACTTGCTTAGCCAAGAAGGGGCTTAAGGGAAGAACCTGTCCCTCTGTGTGTGAGCTACTTGATTACTACAGCTCTGTGGTAGCCATGCAAGCCATGCATTGTGAGTTCCTATGCTTGCCAGTCACTGAGGCAGGTTTTCAAAATGCATCCTCTGTCCAGCTCAGCTTTAGAGCCACCTACCTGAGGTTTTTCTGGTCACTGTGCTGTTGTGACCTTTAAGATCTATCAGCAGTAGTGTTCCCTCCCACATCCCAGAGCTGAAGTGCCTCCCCTTTGGTTCAAAATAGCTAACGTCTTGACATTGGCAACTTCTTTTTTTTTCCTAGGTCCCTCAACTAGTTTTTCTTTAGTGTTTGGAAATCTCTTTCTTCCCCTCCTCTCACCTAATTTTGGTGAGTGGGGTGTCTGCTTCAGGCTCTTCCAGGTCTCTGCACAATCCCATCTAACTTCCACCACTCACAGATGACTTGCTTGGAGAGTGGCACTTCTGGCTACCACACAGTTACATCAGGAGGCAGACGATGAGCCAATTCTCAAGTCATTCTGCAGAATGCCTCCAAGCTGAACATACAACTGACTACATACAGTCAGAGTGCATCAGGCACAGCCTGAGCTCTTAAGAGAGCTCTGTCTGAAAACCAGGTGTGCCCCACGCCTTGCCTCCTGGAGCTCTCCAAGCAGAATGGAGCAGAAATGGTGTGAGCAGGCTTGTTCTTGCAGTACGTATTTCAAAACTGCAGGACAAAGAACCTCTGGGGAGACTGAAAGTCAAAGGAAATGGATTTATAGAATAGAATAGAATAGAATAGAATAGAATAGAATAGAATAGAATAGAATAGAATAAACCAGGTTGCAAGAGACCTTCAAGATCATCACGTCCAACCTATCAACCAATCCAACACCACCTAAACAACTAAACCGTGTCACCAAGCACCCCATCAAGTCTCCTTCTGAACACCTCCAGTGATGGTGACTCCACCACCTCCCCAGGCAGCCCATTCCAATGGGCAATCACTCTCTGTGTGTAAAACTTCCTCCTAACCTCCAGCCTAAACCTCCCCTGGCGCAACCTGAGGCTGTGTCCTCTTGTTCTGGTGCTGGCTGCCTGGGAGAAGAGACCAACCCCCACCTGGCTACACCCTCCCTTCAGGGAGTTGTAGAGAGCAATAAGGTCACCCCTGAGCCTCCTCCTCTCCAGGCTAAGCAACCCCAGCTCCCTCAGCCTCTCCTCACAGAGTTTGTGTTCCAAACCCCTCACCAACTTCATTGCCCTTCTCTGGACCACAAGGAATAGAATCTTTTTCTTCAATCATGCAAGCATACTTTATACTTCTGACTCTGGACCAGGACAGCAAGAGTCTCTATGAGGAGAGGCTGAGGGAGCTGGGATTGTTTAGCCTGGAGAAGAGGAGGCTCAGGGGAGACCTTCTTGCTCTCTACAACTACCTGAAGGGAGCTTGTACCCGGAGGGGGTTGGTCTCTTCTCCCAGGCAACCAGCACCAGAACAAGAGGACACAGTCTCAAGCTGTGCCAGGGGAAGTTTAGGCTGGAGGTGAGGAGAAAGTTCTTCCCAGAGAGAGTTGTTAGCTATTGGAATGTGCTGCCCAGGGAGGTGTGGAGTCACCATCCCTGGAGGTGTTTAGGAAGAGACTGGATGGGGCACTTGGTGCCATGGTTTAGTGGATTAGATGGTGTTGGGTGATAGGTTGGACTTGATGATCTCAAAGGTCTTTTCCAACCTGGTTAATTCTATTCTATTGTATTGTTAGGTTAATTAGATTATTAGGTAAGGTAATTATGCATTGTGATGGATTGAGGTGGTGGAGTCACCTTCCCTGGAGGTGTTCAGAAAGGGATTGGCTGTGACACTTGGTGCCATGATTTAGTTAGTCATGAGGTGTTGGGTGACAGGTTGGACTTGGTGATCTTTGAGGTCTTTTCCAACCTTATTGATTCTATGATTCTAAAGGGAAACACCATGATAAATGCATACTACTCCTGCTGACCATTCCCAGAAGGTTCCTGTGCTGAAGTCTCACCTTCTTTCATCTACAAAAGTTTGTTTGCTCTTTAAACTTGCACCATTAGGAAATGGGGAGGGGTGGGGGTGGGGGGGCAGGGGGATGAGAGAGAGAAAGCCTCAAACAATTTTACTTCAGAAATAAGCATAATCTGGGTGACCTCCAAGGTCATCTCTATATTGGAGTAGAAAGTTCTGCCTGCCTACAAACTGGAAGGTAACCACTCCGTAGCCCCTTGCTGCATGCAATAATGGTAATCGATACGACTGCGGAAGAGGCTCCATGGCTAATGCTAATTCCACTTAATTAGAAACTTTCAGAAAGTTCCTGCCCTTAGCTCAGTTCTGCTGCAAAATGAGGGCCAATCTCAGATCCTTTTAGCAAAATCAGAGGCTGAGAGAATGTACTTTGTGGCTGACAGGTTCCCTGCAATCACCCTGTGTCAATCAGGAGGGCCATGTCTCTGGCCAGGCTGTATTCAAGGTAAGCCTTGTTTTCAACAGCCCATGGTATCTCAAATGACTTCCAGGGGAAATTGGAGCATTCTCAGGGGGGTGGAGAGGTGGAATTGTTTTTGTAAACAACAAAGAGCTGGAGTTTGTGCTTTGAAACAGCAAGAGACAGGCTTCATCTCCGGATGAGTAGAGAGCTGAAGCCTCTGCCCTTGTTTCTTCAGGAATAAATGAAGGGGAAAAGAAGAAGGCTGCCATAGTTCTGAGCAGCAGAGACATCAGAAACACAGGCACTAAGATGAAGCCTAACTCAGGTCTCAATTTCTTGTTGAAGTGCTATCTCAATTTCTTGTTGAAGGGACAAGCTATACCAGATTTGGCTTAATCTACACAAGTGATGGACAGTTGGATGCTAGATTTATCTCCCAACAGGCTGAAGTGGCTGCCAGACAGCAAGGAAAAAGTTTTGACAGGAATTCTGCTTTGAGTGTAGCATCTGCTCTTCAAAAAGACCCTCTCCAGGATTGGTGGTCTCCTGCCAGACCTAGAGGTAATGTCTAACTTTATATAGCAGTTTAGGCTGGGTGCCTTCTGCTGCTGCCACACAAGCTACACCTCCGGTGTCCTGAGTGTCCAGCCCAGTGGGTGGACAGAGGAAGCTGTGTATTTCATACCCATAATATCCTGCTCCCTGTAAATCAGAATCACAAAATCACCAAGCTTGGAAGAGACCTCAAAGATCATAAAGTCCAACCTGTCACCACAGACCCCATGACTAAACCACAGCACCACGTGCCACATCCAATCCCCTCTTGAACACCTCCAGGGATGGGGACTCCACCACCTCCCTGGGCAGCACGTTCCAATGGCAATCTGTCAGCAAGGTCTCACACTTCCTCTTTCTTCCCTCACTGCTCCCATGGGAGATGCTCCCTATCTGGTAATGGAAGGGGAGTTATCTTAAGGCCTCTTGGGCCTGGCTGTGCTAATGTCAGGAGAAGGGGGAAGGGCAATCTCAGATCTGGCCAGCTGAGACTAGCCTAACAGTGGAGGGGGGGAAGAAAGAGCCCTGGGGGGGTTAGGTGTACCCTCAGGTGGGGAGAAGAGAAGTGCTGGGTGGCTTCTGGGTATGCTTTGGGATCTCTTTTGTCACTGTGCTTGTGGTTCTCTGTAAACCACTCACTGCTTTTCCACTGAAACTTTCCATCACTTCTGCAATCTGTTTGTTTCAGTCTCTTGTTTTTCTGCCCCAGTGGGAGGCAAGGGAGGATCGGCCTCAACCTGGGACACTTCAGAAAGACTTAAGGACTTCTGGATGCTCCTCAATATTAGTTTAAAAGATGCCCCTTGTGCCAGATGGGAGTAGGGTCTCCTCTTCTCTCAGGCATGAGCATGTGCTGAAGCACTCCCACAGACCTGAGGGTGGCTGGCTGGCAGGCAGGCAGGAGCTCACCAGCTCTGTGAAACTGAGCCTTTTGGCAATGTTGCTGCTGTAACTGGTCTGACTGTGGACAAAGGAGATGGGGCTTTGGTTAATGTGGGATACACAGCTAAGTTAGTGCACTCAGTTAGTACAGTGGTACTGGGCCATTCTGGGGCTTTTTAAAGGTCTTTAAAAGTAACTCTTAGGGCATCTTTAATATTGCAGGAGCTGATTGCCTGGACACGACAGAAGGAAGCAGACTGCACAAATTTGCCATTCAGCCAGACCTGGGTTATCTCCTTTCATAACAGAAAAATACAAAAGGCAGCCTGCACAGCTCCTCAGAAGATGGAATTCACCCCATAATACAGGTAATATTATATGCTCCAGCTCTAACACAAGGCAGGGAGCATTTTAAATGGTTGTATTTCATTAAAAAGAACAGCTGCTCTTTGATAGCTGCCTCCCTGCTCCCTTTTTTTTTTTAAAGAAACAAATAAAAGACTCAGAGGAAATAAAATGTTGTTTTAAAGGCAAAATGTTACATGCAGACATTAAAGAGAAAAAGCAGAGTTTGCTACTGGAGGTAGAAAAGGAGCTTAAGGCTGAACCTCTGCAGTTAGTGAGAATAGCAAAAGCCTTCTAACTTGTATCAGAAAGCAATCAAGAAGAACTGATGAGCAGCACGCCCTTCATGACACAGTGTTAAGTGCAGGACACAGCCCTGTGTGCCCCTCCACTCAGGCTCTGAGAGATTGGGCTTTTGGAATTCTTCAAAGTAGGAGACAATTTGTTTCTTCAGTTATCTCCAAAAGGCAACAAAACAGAGAGGGACCTGGGGGTACTGGTTGACAGCCGCCTAAACATGAGCCAGCAGTGTGCCCAGGGGGCCAAGAAGGCCAATGGCATCCTGGCCTGCATCAACAACAGTGTGGCCAGCAGGAGCAGGGAAGTCATTGTGCCCCTGTACTCTGCATTGGTTAGGCCACACCTTGAGTCCTGTGTTTCAGTTTATGAAAGGTGTTGAGATGCTGGAAGGTGTCCAGAGAAGGGCAACAAGGCTGGGGAGAGGCCTTGAGCACAGCCCTGTGAGGAGAGGCTGAGGGAGCTGGGGTTGCTTAGCCTGGAGAAGAGGAGGCTCAGGGGAGACCTCATTGCTCTCAACAACTACCTGAAAGGTGGTTGTAGACAGGAGGGGGTTGGTCTCTTCTCTCTAGCAACCAGCACCAGAACAAGAGGACACAGTCTCAAGCTGTGCCAAGGGAAGTTTAGGCTGGAGGTGAGGAGAAAGTTCTTCATAGAGAGAGTTGTTAGCCATTGGAATGGGCTGCTCAGGGAGGTGGTGGAGTTGCTGTCCCTGGAGATGTTCAGGGGGGGATTGGACGTGGCACTTGGTGCCATGGGTTTAGTCATGAGGTCTGTGGTGACAGGTTGGACTGGATGATCTTTGAGGTCTCTTCCAACCTTGGTGATTCTGTGATACTGTAAAACCCCACAACCCGTCAGCAGATATAAAATACCTGTCCTGTCCTGAAATGCTTGTGCCCAACATACACAGAGTCACAGGGAGGAGTTTTCTATATATTTTATTTTTTTTTCAATAAAAACAACACCATTGGCAATGCTTCAGGATTGATCCCCACCCCTGGCTGCAGCCCAGCACTGCTCCTGGTTTAATTCCTGTGTTTGCAATCCACAATCCATTCACTGAGCTTTCGGTTTTAACACGTCGGCCACAGGCTTGGTGTGGTGCATCCTCCTCCAGGGATCTGCAGGGCAGGAAGGCCATCCTCCTGTCTCTACAGGGCAGGAAGGCCATCCTCCTGTCTTTACAAGGCAGGAAAGCCATCCTCCTGTCTTTACAAGCCATGGGTTTGCATCACTGCTAGTTGACAGCACGGGTCTGCTCCCATTCGATTCCAACCTGAGAGTAGCAGTAGAGGAACCCGAGAACAGTCAGCGTTGCCCAGGGCCAGCCTGTAAATAGAAAGACAGACAATCCCAGTCAGCATAATTAATGACTGCTTCAAGCACAAGCACTCCTGGGATGACCAAGTTAGGATGCTTCTAATTAATTTTATTAGCAAGTCAGTCTCAGAAGTGAAGCAGAGCCAGCCACAAAGTTCCAAAAGGGAAATCAGGCTTCAGGGATGCCTGACCCCTGCAGACTCAGTCTTTTCTGTTTTCAGGGGACTCAGCCAGGTTTGCCCCTGCTCTGCAGCTCCACATGGTACTTGCCACATTGAAGAGGTCTGTTTCAATCCCCCGCTTTGTAGTGGCTTTACCCACTGAGCCCAGCCCCGAACCTCTGCCGCCTTAAGCTGGCCATGGCACTGCCTGCGCACAAAGGGATGCACAGCCACAGCTCAGCTCATTAAACATCAGAACAAACCCAGCTACCTGTTCTGCAGAAAGGGTCTGGGGAGACCTCTGATTAAGGCTGTCTTTGATACCCTGCAGCAAGGGGTAAGAGTTGATGTGTGCACTCTGCAGCCCCGCAGCAGCTGGTGGGGTCAGAACAGCACTGTGCCGGTGCAGGGCAGGCAGCCCTATTTGCCTGATCTGCTCCTGCTGGATTGCTTGTCAACTAATAAGATGGCCTTCTCCAATATATAAAGTCTTTGCTGGGGAAATGACATGTTTTGCTGCTAGCTAAATTATTTTCAGTGTAAGTTGCTGTATTTTCACTTGAGCTTTTAATAGCTAAAAGCAGTTAAGCAGGAGGTCACAAGCCCAAAGGTCTATTACTTTCCAGTGGAGTTGTGGGATCACTAGAGAAATCAGCATCTACAGACTGCTGAATCAGGTGAACTGTTTTCTTGATACCTTCCCTGGCACCTCTATTCCCTGTTTCTATCCTTATCCTCTCCTTACAATTTATGACATTTCCACTTTACTGGCGGAAATCCTCAGCATTAGCCCCTAATGTTTTCCAGTGTGTTTTGTCTGGAGGAAGAAGGCAAGGAGAAAGGTGCTTGAGGGGGTTTTTGGTGGCCTGGCCAAGCTGTCAGCCCCTGGCTTGGACAGCAGCACTCTGAGCTGGGTTAGGAACTGGCTGGAGGCTGAGCCCAGAGAGTGGTGGTGAATGGTGCCACATCCAGCTGGCAGCCAGGCACCAGTGGTGTCCCCCAGGGATCAGTGCTGGGCCCCATCCTCTTTAACATCTTTATTGATGATCTGGATGAGGGCATTGAGTCTATCATCAGTAAATTTGCTGATGACACCAAGCTGGGGACAGGAGTTGATCTGCTGGAGGGTAGAGAGGCTTTGCAGAGGGACCTCAACAGGCTGGACAGATGGGCAGAGTCCAAGGGCAGGAGATTGAACACATCCAAGTGCCAGGTTCTGCACATTGGCCACAGCAACCCCATGCAGAGCTACAGGCTGGGGTCAGAGTGGCTGGAGGGCAGCCAGGCAGAGAGGGACCTGGGGGTGCTGGTTGATGGTAGGATGAACATGAGCCTGCAGTGTGCCCAGGTAGCCAGGAGGGCCAATGGCATCCTGGCCTGCATTAAGAACAGTGTGGCCAGCAGGAGCAGGGAAGTCATTCTGCCCCTGTACTCAGCACTGGTTAGGCCACACCTTGAGTCCTGTGTCCAGTTCTGGGCCCCTCAGTTTAGGAAGGAGGTTGACTTGCTGGAAGGTGTCCAGAGAAGGGCAACGAAGTTAGTGAGGGGCTTGGAACACAGCCCTGTGAGGAGAGACTGAGGGAGCTGGGGTTGCTTAGCCTGGAGAGGAGGAGACTCAGGGGTGACCTTATTGCTCTCTACAACTCCCTGAAGGGGGGTTGTAGACAGGCAGAGGTTGGTCTCTTCTCCCAGGCAGCCAGTACCAGAACAAGAGGACACAGTCTCAGGCTGCGCCAGGGGAGGTTCAGGCTGGAGGTCAGGAGGAAGTTCTACACAGAAAGAGTGATTGCCCATTGGAATGGGCTGCCTGGGGAGGTGGTGGAGTCACCATCATTGGAGGTGTTCAGGAGGAGACTTGACAGGGTGCTTGGTGCCATGGGTTAGTTGTTTAGTTGGTATTGGATGATAGGTTGGACACAATGATCTTGAAGGTCTCTTCCAACCTGGTCTATTCTATTCTATTCTATTCTTGGCCTCTACTCTTGGAGTGGACTCTGGTCTGAAGGAACCTGCTGGCATTATCCTGAAGAAGAGACAAAGAGAAGCCATAACCTTTCCACAGCATGATACTTGAAGAATAGCTTCTTCTGAAAGTATGTTCATGAAGTATTTGCAGGCTGGCTCTGTCCAAGCTTCAAGCTGATGCCAGTCCAGCAGCTTTTTAATTTTGCTAATGTCCACTTGAGCCTTAGCTTAACAGCCTGGCTCGCTTCTCAGTCCTGCCCTTCCCCTCTCCTGTGCTTTGAGAGCCTCTTCACCCTGGAACAGGTCCAGGAGAAGTTAATTTTATTTCTCCCCTCCAGGAAGAGCTGTGTGTCTGCTTCACAAACCTCTGATTATGCTGTGCTTGTTTTGTGGTGAATTCCAGTCTTGTAACCTGGGTGATTTTCATGGGGTCATTTAGAAAGATTAATCTCTTGGCCTCACAACATTATAATATTACATTTCCACACAGGAAAAAACAAACAAACAAACAAACCCAACCAACCAACACACAAATACCCACCCCTGCTTTGCTAGGGGTTTGGACTCAATGCCTTTTGCAGGTCCCTTCCAACCCCTAACATCCTGTGATCCTCTGAAAAACAAACACCCCCCCCAAACCCTCAGCTGCTGTACCCCCAAGGGATTGTTAACAATAAAATTGTCTCCTTCTTCTTCAGTGGAATTAGGCTACTGTGGATTGGATTTCACCTTCAATAGCAAGCTAAAGTGCAGCTGTACTTTGTCTCTGATAAAACTCTACATGGAAGCACCACAGTATCACCAAGGTTAGAAGAGACCTCAAAGATCATCAAGTCCAACCTGTCACTCAACACCTCATGACTACTAAACCATGGCACCAAATGCCACATCCAATCCCCTCTTGAACACCTCCAGGGATGGTGACTCCACCACCTCCCTGGGCAGCACATTCCAATGGCCAGTCTCTCTTTCTGGGAAGAACTTTCTCCTCACCTCCAGCCTAAACTTCCCCTGGCACAGCTTGAGACTGTGTCCTCTTGTTCTGGTGCTGGTTGCCTGGGAGAAGAGACCAACCCCCTCCTGGCTACAACCTCCCTTCAGGTAGTTGTAGAGAGCAAGAAGGTCTCCCCTGAGCCTCCTCTTCTCCAGGCTAAGCAACCCCAGCTCCCTCAGCCTCTCCTCACAGGGCTGTGCTCAAAACCCCTCCCCAGCTTTGTTGCCCTTCTCTGGACACCTTCAGCAACTCAACATCTTTCCTAAACCGAGGGCCCCAGAACTGGACACAGGACTTAAGCTGTGGCCAAACCAATGCTGAGTACAGGACACAATGACCTCCTTGTTCCTGCTGGCCACACTGTTCCTGATGCAGGCCAGGATGCCATTGGCACACTGCAGGCTCATGTTCAGCCTACTATCAACCAGTACCCCCAGCTCCCTCTCTGCCTGCCTGCTCTCCAGCCACTCTGACCCCAGCCTGTAGCTCTGCCTGGGGTTGTTGTGGCCAATGTGCAGCACCTGGCACTTGGACTTGTTGAATGCCAATGGCAAGCAGTGTAATAAAAACCTACCTATTTTGGCAGCAGTTGTGGTGGCAACTCTATACAATAGAGAGCCAGGAAGTGAGTCTGGAGCTGCCTGCTTTTTGTGTTGCTCTTTTTTTAAAGGGTACTTTTGGAAATCTTGCTAGATGTATAGTCTGCATTTTTTAATACTTTGAAGCTTTGGCATACAGAAAATGTGCCAATAGTAGCCTTCAGTTTGACTTGTTATCCCCTGCCAATGTATAAGAGATTTTGTAGAACTACACAGGGATGTATGGGAAATCTTCCTTAGATGCCTTGGATTTATTGTAAGATTCCTAGGTAGTGCCCATGACCTGGGCTCAGGGAGCTTAACAAGGCTCCTATCATCAGGTTTGCAGTGAATCCTAGTATCATAGCATCATAGTATCAGTCAGGGTTGGAAGGGACCACAAGGATCATCTAGTTCCAGTCCCCTGCCATGGGCACAGACACCCCACACTACATCAGCCTGGCCACAGCCTCAGCCAGCCTGGCCTTAAACACCTCCAGGGACAGGGCCTCAACCACCTCCCTGGACAACCCATTCCAGGGCTTCACCACTCTCATGGGGAAGAACTTCCTCCTCACCTCCAGCCTGAATCTCCCCACCTCCAGCTTCATTCCATTCCCCCTAGTCCTATCACTACCTGAGATCCTGAGCAGTCCCTCCCCAGCCTTCCTGTAGCCCCCTTCAGATCCTGGAAGGCCACAATGAGGTCACCTCAGAGCCTTCTCTTCTCCAGACTGAACAGCCCCAACTCCTTCAGTCTGTCCTCACAGGAGAGGTGCTCCAGCCCTCTGATCATCCTCGTGGCCCTTCTCTGGACACCTTCCAGCACCTCCAGATCCCTCTTGGAATAGGGGCTCCAGACCTGGAGGCAGTACTCCAGGTGGGGTCTCAGCAGAGCTGAGCAGAGGGGGAGGATCACCTCCCTTGCCCTGCTGGCCACACTTCTCCTGATGCAGCCCAGGATCTGATTGGCTTTCCGGGCTGCAAGTGAATCCTCCTGGAACACAGGCAGTCTCCTTTACAGTCACAGGTGCCAGGGGCTGCATGCAGCAGATTACCTCCTCCTGGTCTGATTAAGATGGAATGGAAGGGGAAGGACCAAGTGAGCCACTATGGCTGAGAGAAAAGGGGAGCTTTTAAAAAATGTGATCTTGTTATTCTAGGAGGAGCTGCAGAGATCCCAAAGCATTTTGTGCTGCATGGGTGGGAAGCAACCTGTTCTGAGCCAGGGTGAAATGGAGAGCATCTCTGCCCTGCTGGCTCTTCCTTGCCATACAGCAACAACGTCCATGTCTGCCAAGCATGGGGAAATGCCTGTGGTGCTGTGCTGGGTGCAAATGAAGCAAACAGACCAGGCTCTTCTGTACAACTCTCCATTAGCTCCAGCCCATGCAAGATAAGTTTGCACAAGTGCATCCACACCTTAGAAGTGGCCCAAGGGCAGCCTGAAACAAGCAGGGGGGTCTTTAAACTGTTTTCACTCTTCACTTCCACTTCAGGAGTGGATGTAAAACAAACTTGTTGAAAAGACTTAAGAACTTGGTCTCCAGATGTGATGTTGTAAGAGTGACACATCAAGCAACACTAACCCAGCAAGGTCAAACTCTGCCCAGCACCATGACCTCTGTGTCGCCCTTGTATGTGAGCTCTGAGCAAAGAGCAGCATGAGCTGCTCTCTTACAAGGCAAATTCACAGGAGTCTTTCCTTTGCTTAACAGTTGCTCCTTGTAAACCCAAGCAGCCAAACAGTACTGCTTATTTTGGATCCACAGTTCTGAGGAAACACCTCCTTTTGCCTTTGCTGGCTCCTGTTTTGCTCCTACTCCCAAACATCATTCAAGGATCTCTTCTTTCCTGTGGTTCCCCAGCTTTACCTTATCATCCTAAACCACTGCATCCTCATCTATGCTGTACTAATCTCCAAACTCTGCTTACCATGTACCTTGTGTTCTAGATCAGGCTCACAGGATGTCAGGGGTTGGAAGGGACCCAAAGAGACCACTGAGTCCAACCCCCTGCCAGAGCAGGACCATACAATCTAGCTCAGGTACAGGGGCACAATGACTTCCCTGCTCCTGCTGGCCACACTACTCCTAATGCAGGCCAGGATGCCATTGGCCTTCTTGGCCACCTGGGCACACTGCTGGATCATGTTTAGGCAGCTGTCAACCAGCACCCCCAGGTCCCTCTCTGTTTGGGAGCTCTCAGCCACTCTGACCCCAGCCTGTAGCTCTGCATGGGGTTGTTGTGGCCAAAGTGCAGCACCCAGCACTTGGACTTGTTGAATGCCAGCCTGTTGGACTTTGCCCATCTGTCCAGTTGGTCAAGGTCCCTCTGCAGAGCCCTTCCGCCCTCTAACTGACCAACATCTGCTCCTAGCTTGGTGTCATCTGCAAATTTGCTGATGACTGACTCAATCCCCTCATCCACATCATCAATGAAGATATTGAACAGGATGTGGCCCAGCACTGATCCCTGGGGGATGCCACTAGTGCCTGGCTGACAGCTGGATGTGGCACCATTCACCAATACTCTCTGGGCTCAGCCTCCAACCAGTTCCTAACCCAGCTCAGAGTGCTGCTGTCCAAGCCAGAGGTGACAGCTTGGCCAGGAGTTTGTTGTGGGGGACAGTGTCAAAGGCCTTGCTGAAGTCCAGGTAGACCACATCCACAGCCTGCCCCACATCCACCAGGTAGTCACTTGGGCATAGAAGGAGATCAGGTTGGAGAGGCAGGACCTGTCCCTCCTGAATCCATGTTGGCTGGACCTGAGCCCTTGGCCATCCTTCAGGTACAGTTATTGCCCCCAGGATAATCTGCTCCATCACTTTCCCTGGCACTGAGGTCAGGCTGCCAGGCCTGGAGCTTCCAGGTTCCTCCATCTGACCCTTCTTGTGGATGGGGACCACGTTGGCCTGTTTCCAGTCATCTGGGACCTCTCTGGTGAGCCGGGAATGGAGGAAAATGATGGAGAGCGGCTTGGCCAGCACATCTGCCAGCTCTCTCAGCACCCTAGGATGGATCCCATCCAGTCCCATGGACTTGTGAGTGTCCAAGTAGCTCAGCAGGTCCCCAACTAATTCCTCATGGATTTCTGGGGCATTACACTGCTCCCTGACCCCAGATATGGGTTACAAAAGTGGCTTTTGTGTGTCCTTTCTTTTCCTGGAACTACAGTTTACCACTGATAAAATCATTTTACTTCCATGCTTGATGGCACTGAGGGAAGCTGTGTGTCAACAAGGACGTTCCTGAAGAACAAGAGATCGATTCAATCTATGATAAGGCCAAGGACACTGAGCATACTTCTTCCTATTAATCAGATAAGCTGCAAACAAATACTTTCATTGGTAGCTCAGAAGACAGGCCTCTCCTATAGCTTTTATAAAGCACCCACTAGCACAATCAATGATGCCCAAACTCTTTGCTTCACGTTAAGACTGTAAGAAATAAAGCCTGCTGTGTTATTTACAACAGCCAGTCAATGCTCCGTGGGGGCAGGTACCCATGCTGGGTATGCCTGCCTGCATGGATTCTCCCTCTTGTCTTTGGAACCAGAAACTCATTTAATGCTACCTAACCATGACATTAGCAGCTCTCTAGACACTCTGCAGTGTAGATCAGGAGCATTGTTTCCCCTGCATATATATCACATGATGTAAGCAGGATGATGCTGGTAACTTCACTCTGTATTTCCTGGGAGGGTTTTGTGATACCTTTAGAATAAACCATTGTTAGAATAAACCAAACCAGGTTGGAAGAGACCTTCAAGATCATCGTGTCCAACCCATCAACCAATCCAACCCACCCAAACAGCTAACCCATGGCACCAAGCACCCCATCAAGTCTCCTCCTGAACACCTTCAATGACGGCGACTCCACCACCTCCCCAGGCAGCCCATTCCAATGGGCAATCACTCTTTCTGTGTAGAACTTCTTCCTAACATCCAACCTGAACCTCCCCTGGCGCAGCCTGAGACTGTGTCCTCTTGTTCTGGTGCTGGCTGCCTGGGAGAAGAGACCATCATCCGCCTGTCTACAACCTCCCTTCAGGTAGTTGTAGATAGTGATAAGGTCACCCCTGAGTCTCCTCTTCTCCAGGCTAAACAACCCCAGCTCCCTCAGCCTCCCCTCATAGGCCTTGTGTTCCAAACCCCTCACCAACTTTGTTGCTCTTCTCTGGACTCGTTCCAGCAAGTCAACCTCCTTCCTAAACTGAGGGGCCCAGAACTGGACACAGGACTCAAGGTGTGGCCTAACCAGTGCAGTGTACAGGGGCAGAATGACCTCCCTGCTCCTGCTGGCCACACTGTTCCTGATGCAGGCCAGGATGCCATTGGCCTTCTTGGCTGCCTGGGCACACTGCAGGCTCATGTTCAGCCTACCATCAACCAGTACCCCCAGGTCCCTCTCTGCCTGGCTGCTCTCCAGCCACTCTGACCCCAGCCTGTAGCTCTGCCTGGGGTTGTTGTGGCCAATGTGCAGAACCTGGCACTTGGATGTGTTCAATCTCCTGCCCTTGGACTCTGCCCATCTGTCCAGCCTGTCGAGGTCCCTCTGCAGAGCCTCTCTACCCTCAGCAGATCAACTCCTGTCCCCAGCTTGGTGTCATCAGCAAATTTACTGATGATGGACTCAATGCCCTCATCCAGATCATCAATAAAGATGTTAAAGAGGATGGGGCCCAGCACTGATCCCTGGGGGACTCCACTACTGACTGGCCGCCAGCCGGATGTGACACCATTCACCACCACTCTCTGGGCTTGTCCCTCCAACCAGTTCCTAACCCATCACAGTGTGCTCCCATCCAAGCCATGGGCTGACAGCTTGGCCAGCAGTTTACTATGGGGGATGGTGTCAAAGGCCTTGCTGAGGTCCAGGTAGACCACATCCACAGGCCTCCCCACATCCACCAGGCAGTCACCTGATCATAGAAGGAGATCAGGTTGGTCAGGCAGGACCTGCCCTTCCTAAATCCATGCTGGCTGGACCTGATCCCTTGGCCATCCTCTAAGTGCTGTGTTATTGCACTCTGGATGACCTGTTCCATGATCTTGCCTGGCACTGAGGTCAGGCTGACAGGCCTGTAATTCCCTGGCTCATCCAACCAGCCCTTCTTATGGATGGGCACCACGTTGGCCAGCTTCCAGTCCTCTGGGACCTCGCCAGTGAGCCAGGACTACTGTCTGACTGTAATTCTACCTTAAACATTTTTGCTTCTAAACAGAAGTTTCACAGCTATGCTTTCTGCTTCATCCATCAACATAAATCTTTACCCTCTGCTAGTTTTCCAGCAGAGTCAGTCAGTGGAAAGAAAGCCTGAGATTTTAGGCATTACTCCTGGTCTCATGTGTATCTATTTGACTCTGGGAGTAATTGAGCTGAAATCAAAAGAACTATGTTGGTGCTATTGCTGAATTTGAATGAACAGTGAAGACTTCTTAAACCTGCCTGGCACTATTTCTGCCACAGCTGCTATTAGGAAAGGAAAAGAAATCCAAACAAACAGATTAAAAAGGGTGAATCTGTCAATCAGAAGCTGCATTGCTTCTCTCTTCCCAGGTCTGCAGCTGAGAGCTACACATAGGGGAGGTTTAGGCTGGAGGTTAGGAGCAAGTGCTACACAGAGAGAGTGATTGCCCATTGGAATGGGCTGCCTGGGGAGGTGGTGGAGTCACCATCACTGGAGGTGTTCAGGAGGAGACTTGACAGGGTGCTTGGTTGCATGGGTTAGTTGGTTGGGTTGTGTTGGATGATAGGCTGGACATGATGACCTTGAAGGTCTCTTCCAACCTGGTTAATTCTATTCTATTCTATTCTATTCTATTCTATTCTATTCTATTCTATTCTATTCTATTCTATTCTATTCTATTCTATTCTATTCTATTCCATTCCATTCCATTCCATTCCATTCCATTCCATTCCATTCCATTCCATTCCCAAAGTAAAATGAAAGCCAGCAAAATATGAAACCTCAGTGTTTGTTCATTTACTTTTAGAACAGAGACAAAAGCTTTCAAAAGTATTATTCATGGATGCTTTGTGAAAAGGGAGTCTCCCTCCTCATGACAGCTGCCCTTGATGTACTTGTACCTGGCTATGAGGACTCTCCTAAGCTTTGCCTTATCAAGGCTGAACAAAACCCAGTTGTCTCAGCCTTCCTTCATATGACAGGCCTTCCAGTTCCTTGATCATTCTTGTGGCCCTTCTCTGGACCCTTTGCAGGTTCTCCACATCCTTCTTGTAAAGAGGGACCAAAACTGTACACAGTGCTCAAGGTGCAGCCTGACTGGCGCTGAGTAGAGTGGGAGCGTGACATCTTTATCCTTGCTTGTGATAGCCACCTTAATGCAACTCAGCATCCTGTTGGCTTGCTTTGCCATGGCAGCACACTGATTACACATTGAGCCTTTTGTCCATCAAGACCCTCCCCCAGGTCCCTCTCCACAATGCTGCATTCCTGGGTTATGTGTTCCCAGGTGTTAGACCTTGCATTTGGCCTCATTAAACTTCATACAGTTCCTTCTTGCCCACTCAACCAGCCTGTTAAGATCTTCCTGGAGGGTGGCTCTCCCTTCTGGGGTATCAGCTTGCCCGCTTATTTTTGTGTTGTCAGCAAACTTCATCAGAGTGTGCTCTTAATTCCAATATCTGAATCATTAGTTGTGCTGGGTTACACCTGTCCTGGATGGAGGTTGAAAGAACCCAGACCCCAGGTGGACAAAAAACACTTGATCCAGGTGGGCAGAGAGAGATGTGGTTTTCCCCCTCCCAGGTGGAGGGGTTCCCTGGGTGAAAGGAGGTCTATTCCACTCCCCCTTCCTGTCCAGCAAGCCTATAAAAAGGGCAGACAGCTTTTACTCAAAACGTTTCCTAAACTGGGCCCCTCAGTTTAGGAAAGATGTTGAGTTGCTGGAAGGTGTCCAGAGAAGGACAACAAAGCTGGGGAGGGGTTTGGAGCACAGCCCTGTGAGGAGAGGCTGAGGGAGCTGGGGTTGTTTAGCCTGGAGAAGAGGAGGCTCAGGGGAAACCTTCTTGCTCTCTACAACTCCCTGAAGGGAGGTTGTAGCCAGGTGGGGGTTGGTCTCTTCTCCCAGGCAGCCAGCACCAGAGGACACAGTCTCAAGCTGTGCCAGGGGAGGCTTAGGCTGGATGTTAGGAAGAAGTTGTTCATAGAGAAATTGGCCATTGGAATGTGCTGCCCAGGGAGGTGGTGGAGTCACGAAGGTCTCTTCCAACCTGGTCTGGTCTGGTCTATTCTATTCTATTCTATTCTATTCTATTCTATTCTATTCTATTCCACTGCTCTCTCTTTCTTGCCTCTCCTGTTCAAGAGAGGTCATCAGCTGCTGCTGCTGCTTCCTGCACTGGCCACATGCTTGAGGCCTTTTTCCCAAGCTGCATCCAGGCTTTCTAAAGGACTGAATCCACTTCCATCCAGGGAATACCAGGCCATCTGAGCTCAGGTTTGTATATTTTTCTATTTATCCTTATCCCTTGCCTTTGTGAGCCCTCCCTGTTGTTGGGGGTGTGTGTGTGTGTATATATATATATATGCAGTTTAAAATTTACCTCTCCTTATTCCAAATCAACTCCAGACAATTTCTTGTGTGAATTTACCTTCCCATTCCCCTCCCCTTTACATTTTTTTTTGTTGTTATTTTTTTATTTTCTTACCAGGGAAAGGGAGGGAGGAGGAATCTCAATCTGTTATCATTTGAGCTTTCAAACTCCAGCTAAAGCTCCAAGCAGCACATTAATGAAGATATTAAGCAGCGTTGGGCCCAATATTGATCCCTGGGGGACCCTGCTGGTGACAGGTTGCCAGTTTGAGAAGGAGGCATTTATTACCACCCTCTGGGTACAGCCTGTACCAGCATTGCAAATAAAGATGTATCATCACCCAGAAGCAAGGTAAAAGAGCTACCTCTTCAAAGTGCTATGCAAAGAGACTATTTGAATGTAATGCATCCAGCTTGGCATGTGTGAGGACAGCACTATCCTTATGATTAAGGATCTACTCAGGTACTCCCAGCATGGCCTCTTTAAATATGGTGTGAACAATTCCTTAAAGATAACACTTGCAAAGATTTTAGGCATTTTCCACTTCATAGTATCATTCAGGGTTGGAAGGGACCACAAGGATCATCTAGTTCCAACCCCCCTGCCATGGGCAGGGATGCCCCACACTAGATCAGCCTGGCCAGAGCCTCATCCAGCCTGGGCTTAAACACCTCCACTTGTAATTATTTGTTAAGAGCATTAGAGATGCCAATCAAAACACGAGAGCCACAAGCCCCTTTTCATTACAGCTGCAAGAATGGAATGGAATGGAATGGAATGGAATGGAATGGAATGGAATGGAATGGAATGGAATGGAATGGATAGAATAGAATAGAATAGAATAGAATAGAATAGAATAGAATAGAATAGAATAGAATAGAATAGAATAGACCAGGTTGGAAGAGACCTTCAAGATCATCATGTCCAACCTATCATCCAACACCACCCAACCAACTAACCCATGCAACCAAGCACCCCATCCAGTCTCCTCCTGAACACCTCCAGTGATGGTGACTCCACCACCTCCCCAGGCAGGCCATTCCAATGGGCAATCACTCTCTCTGTGTAAAACTTCCTCCTAACCTCCAGCCTAAACCTCCCCTGGCACAGCCTGAGACTGTGTCCTCTTGTTCTGGTGCTGGTTGCCTGGGAGAAGAGACCAACAAGAAACAGGAAATTGAAGAGCTAACTCCCCCAAATAACAGGAACATCCCAAGGGCAGGGCTGGAAAAGCTACTGCTTGCTGGCAGGATCCTGAGGTGAGAATCTGTCTCTCACTGAGCAGAGAGAGTCCCATGTTACATATAGAAAGACAGGCTGAGCAGGAAGGGGAATTAACTTCCTCTCTTCTAAAGCTCGAATTTCAGGAAGATTTCTGTATCAGTCTAATTGTGGTTCTTAGATTTAGGTTTTTGCACGCAGTGGAACTCCTTCTCCAGCCTTTTGGTGCTAGCAGGCTCTTGGGAATCAAAGCTTTACATTGTAAAAAGAAGAGGATTTAAACCAGGGTTTCAGACAGATGTCATCAATCACCAGAAAGCAAACATTTGGGTAAAAAGGTGAAGCACTGTAATTTATTTTCCCAACCTTATTCTTGCCTGAGGTACCTTGAATGGCCATGAATAGAAGATGCTTAAATACCCAAATTAATTAAATTTTTAAATGAGAAGAATTCTTTAAGGATGAATTATTCACAGTCCCCATTCCACCTGCAACACACTTTTACAGGGAATATTTTTCCTTGTCATCCTCTAAACCACTTTAAGTTCCCAAAGCATTGCAGCAATTCACAGTATCACAGTATCACAGAATCACCAAGGTTGGAAAAGACCTCAAGGATCATCAAGTCCAACCTGTCACCACAGACCTCATGACTAGACCATAGCACCAAGTGCCACATCCAATCCCCTCTTGAACACCTCCAGGGACAGTGACTCCACCACCTCCCTGGGCAGCAAATTCCAATGGCTAACAACTCTCTCAGTGAAGAACTTTCTCCTCACCTCCAGCCTAAACTTCCCCTGGTGCAGCTTGAGACTGTGTCCTCTTGTTCTGGTGCTGGTTGCTAGACAGAAGAGACCAACCCCCACCTGGCTACAACCTCCCTTCAGGGAGTTGTAGAGAGCAATGAGGTCACCCCTGAGCCTCCTCTTCTCCAGGCTAAACAACCCCAGCTCCCTCAGCCTCTCCTCACAGGGCTGTGCTCAAGGCCTCTCCCCAGCCTTGTTGCCCTTCTCTGGACACCTTCAGGTGTCTCAATGTCCTTCCTAAACTGAGGGGCCCAGAACTGGACACAGGACTCAAAGTGTGGCCTAACCAATTGTCGAGGGTTGGAAGGGTAAGGCCAAGAAGCCTCCTCCCTTCCCCCTTGTAAAGTAAAGGGAAAGAAAATTGAAGGGAAAGGGAAAAAAAAACTCACAGCTGAATTAGCAAAGCAGTGGAGCTGTATATTTACAAAGCAATGTAGGATATGCAGGGGAATATATACAAATTTACAATATTTACAATATATACAAAGATATACAATAAAGTAACACAGAAATGAGAGTTCCCCCCTCTGCTGAGGGGGTTCCCCACCTCCGCTCACCCTCTCTCCCCCTTCTCCCCAGAATGGGTTAGAAAGAGAGAGAAAGAGAAAAAAAAGTTGGAAGCAGTTTGTGTTAATTGGAAAGGAGTCAATACAGGCCTTAGTAGCTTATCAGTTTTCAAGGCTGAAGCCTTGGCAGAAAGCCCAGCACAGAAAGCTGCTGCCCTGCGGAGGAGCGGAAGCAAGACTAAAGATAAAAGTGCCAGAGTGCCCAGGATACTTCCTGCACTCCCAGTTCAGAAGGTGCTTCCTCCCACTTTACCAATGAAATTAGTTTAGATTGTTCTTTTCATTTACCAACTTCCGTCCACCATATTCCCTTTCTTAAGGGGACAGCCCCAATCGGTGACACCAATGCAGAGTACAGAGCACAATGACTTCCCTGCTCCTCCTGGCCACACTATTCCTAATGCAGGCCAGGATGCCATTGGCCTTCTTGGCCACCTGGGCACACTGCTGGATCATGTTTAGGCAGCTGTCAATCAGCACCCCCAGGTCCCTCTCTGTTTGGCAGCTCTCAGCCACTCTGACCCCAGCCTGTAGCTCTGCATGGGGTTGCTGTGGCCAAAGTGCAGCACCTGGCACTTGGACTTGTTGAATGCCATTCCATTGGATTCTGCCCATCTGTCCAGTTGGTCAAGGTCCCTCTGCAATTCTGTGGTCTCTCTATGCTGTCTCTTCACAGTACGAAGTAAAGACCAAATTGTTTACCCTGGAGAAGAGGAGACTCAGAGGTGACCTTATTGCTCTCTACAACTATCTGAAGGGAGGTTGTAGACAGGCAGAGATTGGTCTCTTCTCCCAGGCAACCAGCACCAGAACAAGACGACACAGTCTCACGCTGCGCCAGGGGAGGTTGAGGCTGGAGGTTAGGAGGAAGAAGTTCTGCACAGAGAGAGTGATTGCCCATTGGAATGGGCTGCCTGGGGAGGTGGTGGAGTCACCATCATTGGAGATGTTCAGGAGGAGACTTGATGGGGTGCTTGGTGCCATGGTTCAGTTGATTAGGTGGTGTTGGATGATAGGTTGGACACGATGATCTTGAAGGTCTCTTCCAACCTGGTCTATTCTATTCTATTCTATTCTATTCTATTCTATTCTATTCTATTCTATTCTATTCTATTCTATTTCTATTCTATTCAGAGTGTGACAAATGCAAGAACTATATACAAGCAGCTATGCTAACAATAAACAAACAGTAACTTCTTATCACAGGGCTCTTGTACCTGAAATGCTCTGCATAATGAAAATGACATTCCCTGTTACAGCTTACTGCCCTAAGAGAAAGGGCTGAAAGCACATTGGTAATTTACAGGAACACTTCATTTAGGGTAATTGCTAGATCAGTGTAAAGCTAGCACTACAAGTGAGGCCACTGAACCAAGTGCTCAACAGAAATCCAAACATCTTGAGGGATGGAAGTGCATAGGTAGGCTAAGCAAGCAGTCTTGCTTACTGAGCTGCAGCCATCGATTCAGGACTAAGGCATTTATAAAACTGCTGATCTCGGGTTGTATGAGGTTACTCTCCTCCTGCTTGTGTCTTGTTTTCACAGCATCACCAAAGGGCAAAGAAAAGGCCTGACAGGGAGATAAGGCAGCCCTGGAAGACAGGGAGATAAGGCAGCCCTGGAAGGACCCTGGTGCCTGAAGGCAGTGATGAGCCAACAGAAAATGTCGGCAATGGACAGTCTCCGTCATGCTGATGGTGTAGCACATGAGATGTAATAGCTGCATGAAGTTAATCTGGAGGAAAGGGGCCATACAGGGTTGACCTTTGTTGACTAGATTTTATAAAACAATGTCTGACCTGCACAAGCATAGAACTGGTGAGGTTGGAAGAGACCTTCAAGACCATGAAGTCCAACCGCTGGCCCAGAGCTCACAATCCCACCTCTACTGCTAATCCACTGGCACTAAACCACGTCCCTAAGCACCACATCCATGTACACATCTAGGTATGGTGACCCCACCACTTCCATGGGTAGCCTGTTCCAATACTTGGTAACACTTTCTGTGAAGGAATTTTCCCTCCCCTGGTACAACTTTAGCCATTTCCTCTTGTCCTGTCACTTGCTGCATGTGAGAAGAGACTGATTCCCACCTCACTCCTACCTGCTTTGAGGCAGTCATAGAGGGCAGTGAGGTCTACCCTCAGCCTCCTCTTCTGAAGACTGAACAGTCCCAGTTCCCTCAGCCATTCCTCATAAGACTTGTGTTCAAGGCCCTTCATCAGCTCAGTTACTCTTCTCTGGACATGTACTAGCACCTCAATGTCCTTCATGTGTGAGTGGCACAAAACTGAACACAATACCCAAGGTACGGTCTCACCAGTGCCAAGCAGAGGGGGGCAATCACATCTCCAGACCTGCTGGCCACACTAAAGCAGACCTGGCCCTGCAGCATCCCATACAATCATAGCAACTAAGCAGAGAAATTATCAGTAGAAGAGATCAATTACAGCAGGCAGGATGAAGTTAATTTTGTGGGAAAGAAGAATCAGTGTTGGCCCAACACCATGACTACCTGAAACAAAGGGAAAAACTAACCTAAAATTACTTGAAAGATATCAATATTTAATTCACATCAAGGCTGACATTAGACAACTTGCTTGTAGATCCTTAGAAAATACATACTGGATTTCAAGAGTACATCTGGTGAGAGTGGAGAAGAAATATCTCATTCCCTGCTTCCTGTGTGAACTGGAAGCACATTGCCACATCCAGCTGGCGGCCAGGCACTAGTGGTGTGCCCCAGGGATCAGTGCTGGACCCTGTGCTCTTTAACATCTTTATTGATGATCTGGGTGAGGGCATTGAGTCAGTCAGCAGTGTGCCCAGGTGGCCAGGAGGGCCAATGGCATCATCAGTAAATTTGCAGATGACACCAAGCTGGGAACAGGAGTTGATCTGCTGGAGGGTAGAGAGGCTCTGCAGAGGGACCTCGACAGGCTGGACAGATGGGCAGAGTCCAAGGGCAGCAGACTGAACACATCCAAGTGCCAGGTTCTGCACATTGGCCACAACAACCCCAGGCAGAGCTACAGGCTGGGGTCAGAGTGGCTGGAGAGCAGCCAGGCAGAGAGGGACCTGGGGGTGCTGGTTGATGGTAGGCTGAACATGAGCCTGCAGTGTGCCCAGGTGGTCAGGAGGGCCAATGGCATCCTGGCCTGCATCAGGAACAGTGTGGCCAGCAGGAGCAGGGAGGTCATTCTGCCCCTGTACACTGCACTGGTTAGGCCACACCTCGAGTCCTGTGTCCAGTTCTGGGCCCCTCAGTTTAGGAAGGAGGTTGACTTGCTGGAGTGTGTCCAGAGAAGGGCAACAAAGCTGGTGAGGGGTTTGGAACACAGCCCTGTGAGGAGAGACTGAGGGAGCTGGGGTTGTTTAGCCTGGAGAAGAGGAGACTCAGGGGTGACCTTATTGCTCTCTACAACTACCTGAAGGGAGGTTGTAGATAGGCAGAGGTTGGTTTCTTCTCCCAGGCAGCCAGCACCAGAACAAGAGGACACAGTCTCAGGCTGTGCCAGGGGAGGTTTAGGTTGAATGTTAGGAGGAAATTCTACACAGAGAGAGTGATTGCCCACTGGAATGTGCTGCCCAGGGAGGTGGTGGAGTCACCATCCCTGGAGGTGTTCAGGAGGAGACTTGATGGGGTGCTTAGTGCCATGGGTTAGTTGTTTAGGTGGTGTTGGATGATAGGTTGGACACGATAATCTTGAAGATATCTTCCAACCTGGCTTATTCTATTCTATTCTATTCTATTCTATTCTATTCTATTCTATTCTATTCTATATTCTATATTCTATTTTGTATTCTATTCTATTCTATTCTATTCTATTCTATTCTATTCTATTCTCTATGACACAGTCTAGAGAAAACCTGAAAATACAGATCTGCCTTTGCATGGAGCTCATCTGAAGGAAAAGTTAGCAACTCCTTTATCACCTAGGTCAGAAAACACAGATTAGAAATGCCCAGGCAGCTACATCAACATGTAAAATCTGCCAGCACTGCCAAGTACCGGGAGCTCATTTCCCAAGCCCTGCTCTGCTTGCCTCGGATCAGGTCTCAGGCCAGCAAGCAGCCACCCAAAAGAAAGAAGTTTGCTCAGTGCAAATCAAGAAAAGTGTGTCCAGCAGGTCTAGGGAGGTTATCCTCCCCCTCTACTCTGCCCTGGAGAGACCACACCTGGAGTATTGTGCCCATTCATGGGCTCCCCAATCCAAGAGACAGGGACCCACTAGAGAGAGTCCAACAGAGAGCCAAGAGGATGATTAGGGGACTTGGGCATCTCCCATATGAAGAGAGACTGAGAGCCCTTGGACTGTTTAGTCTTGAGAAGACAGAGGGATCTGATCAATCTCTATAAACATCTGAGGGGTGGGTGTCAAGTGGAGGGGGCCAATCTCTTCTCAGTGGTGCACATCAATAAGCCAAGGAACAACAGGTATGTGGTGGCTTGAGGCAGATCCTCCTTGCCTCCCATGGGGCAGAAAAATGAGACTCACACAAATGGATTGCAGAAGTGATGGAAAGTGATGGAAAGTTTCAATGGAAAAGCAGTGAATGTTTTACAGGGAACCACAAGCACAGTGACAAAAGAGATCCCAAAGCATACCCAGAAGCCTCCCAGCATTCCCCTTCTCCCCACCTGAGAGTACACCCAAACCACCCAGGGCTCTTTCTTCCCCACCACCACTGTTAGGCTGATCTCAGCTGGCCAGATCTGAGATTGCCCTTCCCCCTTCTCCTGACATTAGGCACAGCCAGGCCTGAGAGGCCTTGAGATAACTCCCTTTCCATTACCAGATAGGGAGCATGTCCCATGGGATCAGTGAGAGAACAAAGAGGAAGTGTGAGACCTTGCTGATGGATTTATAGGGAGCAGGACATTATGGGTATGAAATACACAGCTTCCTGTGTCCACCCACAGGGCTGGACACCCAGGGCACCAAAGGTGTATCTTGTGTGGCAGCAGCAGAAGGCACCCAGCCTAAACTACCACAAGGTACAAACTTGAACAGAGAAGCAGAAACTTCTTTACAGTGAGGGTGAGGAAGCACTGGAACAGGCTGCCCCAGGGGGTGTGGAGTCTCCTTCTCTGGAGACTTTCAAAACCTGCCTGGATGCTTTCCTGTGTGGACTACCCGGGATGATCCTGCTTTTAGCAGAGGGGTTGGACTTGGTGATCTCTGGAGGTTCCTTCCAACCTCTAACGTTCTGTGACTCTGGGAAATCTGAGTGAGCTACTTACTGGTGTGTTTCATAGTTTCATAGTTTCATTCAGGGCTAGAAGGGACCACAAGGATCATCTACTTCCAACCCCCCTGCCATGGGCAGGGACACCCCACACTACATCAGCCTGGCCACAGCCTCATCCAGCCTGGGCTTAAACACCTCCAGGGACGGGGCCCCAACCACCTCCCTGGACAACCCATTCCAGGGCTTCACCACTCTCAGGGGGAAGAACTTCCTCCTCGCATCTAGCCTGAATCTCCCCACCTCCAGCCTCATTCCATTCCCCCTAGTCCTATCACTACCTGAGATCCTGAGCAGTCCCTCCCCAGCCTTCCTGTAGGCCCCCTTCAGATACTGGAAGGCCACAATGAGGTCACCTGGGAGCCTTCTCTTCTGCAGACTGAACAGCCCCAACTCCTTCAGTCTGTCCTCATAGGAGAGGTGCTCCAGCCCTCTGATCATCCTTGTGGCCCTTCTCTGGACACCTTCCAGCACATCCTCTTGTTCTGGTGCTGATTGCCTGGGAGAAAGCAGGAACTGCTTAAGTCAGCTGTACAATTCCAGACTAAGCAGTATGTCTGAGCCCCAAGGTCTTTGAGCAGTGGATTTGCTCAGCTCCCTCAGCAGATGTCTGGGCCCTACACGGATATGTGAGACATAAAAGCACCAGTGGACTCTCATTGCCCTGACCAGACTTGGAAGGGGTCTCCACATTGCCCCTCTATTTAACTGCATAAAAGTATATTGCTTATACTGTATGCATACTGTGTCTGATTGCAACTTGACTTCCCAGCTCTGCTTTGGCCCTTGCATCATCACCACCACCCTGCCCAGCCCTGGCTGGCCTCTTGGCTCACCTTGGTTGACACCAGTGGATAGTCCCTGCTAGTTGCTGGGGCGTGTTGGCAAAGGCAGGGTCTTGCCAGCCTTGTTGCCGCCCTGCTTCCCTTTCCTGCTGGAGCAGCCTCCATGGCAGAGACCAGACGTCAGCTTCAACCACCATGGGATTTCTCCTAGTGCTAATTTCACATCTCATGGGACAGAAATACAATGAGATCTGGCTGTGAAGCAGCTATTTCCATTTGTAAATGGGACAGCACAAAGAAAGAAATTAGAACAAATTACCATATGTACAGTCCCTGCTACAGAACCATCTCTGCAAGCCTCTCCACAGCCTGCATGGTGCATGCTGTCTTCTTTACAGGCTCAGCCACATGACCAGGATCATTAATCATCTAGGCATGATTACATCGGCTCAGAGAATGTGATACTCCAGAGCTGGACCTGATTTCATAGTATCATAGTATCATAGTATCAGTCAGGGTTGGAAGGGACCACAAGGATCATCAGTTCCAACCCCCCTGCCATGGGCAGGGACACCCCACACTACATCAGCCTGGCCAGAGCCTCAGCCAGCCTGGCCTTAAACACTTCCAGGGACAGGGCCCCAACCACCTCCCTAGACAACACATTCCAGGGTTTCACCACTCTCATGGGGAAGAACTTCCTCCTCACCTCCAGCCTGAATCTCCCCACCTCCAGCTTCATTCCATTCCCCCTAGTCCTATCACTACCTGAGATCCTGAGCAGTCCCTCCCCAGCCTTCCTGTAGGCCCCCTTCAGATACTGGAAGGCCACAATGAGGTCACCTGGGAGCCTTCTCTTCTCCAGACTGAACAGCCCCAACTCCTTCAGTCTGTCCTCATAGGAGAGGTGCTCCAGCCCTCTGATCATCCTCATGGCCCTTCTCTGGACACCTTCCAGCTCCTCCACATCCCTCTTGTAATAGGGGCTCCAGAACTGGACACAGTACTCCAGGTGGGGCTCCCCAGAGCTGAGTAGAGGGGGAGAATCACCTCCCTCGACCTGCTGGCCACACTTCTCCTGATGCAGCCCAGGATCTGATTGGCTTTGCGGGCTGCAAGTGCACACTGAGAGCTCCTGTTGAGCTTCTTGTCCCCCTAGCACCCCCAAGTCTCTCTCCTCTGGCTGCTTTCCAGCCAGTTACTGCCCAGCTTGTATTTGTTTTATTTCAAGGAGCACAGTTCATATGCAGTAGAATGGCCACACAGACTAGTCACGTTAAATACAGTCTGGGGCTAATCAACAGATCCTGCATCTCAGGTGGGCCCAGACCATGATCAGTTTACATGTCAAAACAACATTTTCTCATATCTTCATCTTAAAACTTAAACACCAAGGTGGAGAAGTAACTCACATCGGGAAGAAAGTCTGGTAGCTGCAGAGGACTGGCCAGACATGCATGAAACTGGTGTGCTGCCCTTTGGTCACAACAACCCCATGCAGTGCTACAGGCTGGGTCAGAATGGCTGGAGAGCAGCCAGGGGGTACTGGTTGACAACATATGAACATGAGCCTGCAGTGTGCACAGGTGGCTAAGAAGGCCAATGGCATCCTGGCCTGCATCAGGAAGAGTGTGGCCAGCAGGAGCAGGGAAGCCATTGTGCCCTGTACTCAGCACTGGTTAGGCCACACCTTGAGTCCTGTGTCCAGTTCTGGGCCCCTCAGTTTAGGAAGGAGGTTGAGTTGCTGGAGCGTGTCCAGAGAAGGGCAACAAGGCTGGGGAGAGGCCTTGAGCACAGCCCTGTGAGGAGAGGCTGAGGGAGCTGGGGTTGCTTAGCCTGGAGAAGAGGAGGCTCAGGGGAGACCTCATTGCTGTCTACAACTACCTGAAGGGAGGTTGTAGCCAGGTGGGGGTTGGTCTCTTCTGTCTAGCAACCAGCACCAGAACAAGAGGACACAATCTCAAGCTGCACCAGGGGAAGTTTAGGCTGGAGGTGAGGAGAAAGTTCTTCCCAGAGAGAGTTGTTAGCCATTGGAATGTGCTGCCCAGGGAGGTGGTGGAGTCACCATCACTGGGGGTGTTTATGAATTCATTGAATGAGACACTTGGTGCCATGGTTTAGTTAATTAGATGGTGTTGAGTGATAGTTTGGACTTGATGATCTCTGAGGTCTTTTCCATCCTTATTGATTCTACGATCCTTCATGTTTGCTTACATTGCATGCATCATATGGGCCAAGGCTGCTCAGATGAGCCACACTTTCCCTTTGAAGAATCATTCTGCACTGCAATTTGTCTCAGTGTTCAGTTCAGAACTGCAAGCCAGCTATGGCTATAAGTCTGTCCTTTATTGGTTTTGTGAGCACTGGACTCAAGTGAAGCGCTGAGATGCAGTCAAAGTTTGTCACAACAAAGAAGCCTGAATAAAGAAGAGAAAATTACCACTTGGCAAAATCCTTCAGTCTTTCATAAAAGTCAAACACAATACTTCATGTTTTGACCAGAAACTTTGCTTAAGTCTCTGGCTTGCCTCCTTTACCACCTTTACATTGCATTCAAATATGTTTCAACTACCGAGGCAGGAAAATTACTCTGGCAGATGGACCAAGGTCATTACCAATTGACTAACATCCCTGCCTCCCTTTTGCTGTATTTTCTATGGTTTTAGAATAATCAAATACTTTTTATTCCCCTGAGAGTGATGCAGCTTAATTTGTTTGATAGCCTAACCCAAACTGCAACAGATGTTATAAGTACTGAGTGGAATACTTGAGAGGCTGTGGCACATCTCGGTTTTGATTTGCTACTGAAGACCTCAAAATACAATAAATAAAGGATGGAGGACAGAAGCAGAAGGGTGACTGAAATGTGTTGGCATCGTGCTAGGCAGAGATACTGAAAAAATAAAGATCAAAGGGTTAAAGCAGTCAAGTGAATCTACTGCAACAAGGAAGAAGTGCCACAGGTAGACTGAGACTTGAACTAGGGAAACAGTGAGAGAGATAAGATTGAAAGCATGAATCAAACTCCCACTTCTGGCCAACTCCTCCAGTTTGTATATTCAGTATAACCCACACTGAATCCAAGCCACAAACTAATCTAGCTACTGAGAAGGAAAATTAGTCCTATCCTAGCCTAAACCAGGGCAATCACATGAGTACAAAATACTGACCATTATGGTGGGCTTAAGTTGTGCAGGGGAGGATAAGATAGAACAGAACAGAACAGAACAGAACAGAATAGAATAGAATAGAATAGAAGTAGAATAGCATAGCATAGCATAGAATAGAATAGAATAGAATAGAATAGAATAGAATAGACCAGATCAGGTTGGAAAAGACCTTCAAGATCATCAAGTCCAACCTATCACCCAACACCATCTAATCAACTAAACCATGGCACTGAGTGCCTCATCCAGGCTCTTCTTAAACACCTCCACTGATGGTGACTCCACCTCCCTGGGCAGCACATTCCAATGGCCAATCTCTCTTTCTGGGAAGAATTTCTTCCTCACCTCCAGCCTAAACTTCCCCTGTCACAGCTTGAGACTGTGTCCTCTTGTTCTGGTGCTGGTTACCTGGGAGAAGAGACCAACCCTCACCTGGCTACAACCTCCCTTCATTTAGTTCTATGATTCTATGATTCTAAAGTTGTAGAGAGCAAGAAGGTGTCCCCCCAGCCCACTTATGCCATTTCAGTTTCAGCCTGAAGACTCAGGCTACAGTGAAGATTTGTAGGCTCAGTCAAAGTTGATTTGCAGCTTACTTATAGCTGTAATCTCACTAATACAGACATTTTTTATTGTCTTCCCTCTTGGATATATAAGCAGACTTAATTTTACATCTCAATCAAGCTTTAGAGAACATTAAATGTAAGTGCTGCCAGTAGCCAAGTTCCTTAATGAAGGCAGCAGTACATAAAGTGGAATTGAATTATTAATGAAATGGCTCCTGCAGAACTCACAGGATGGTAGGAACTCTGTAAAAATGCTGAGTAAATCTTAACATTTTCTGACAAAATACCCTTTATGTTTTATTTATGGAGCTCTAATCAGACTATACTTTAATTCTGAATCACATTTAAATTGCCATGGGAATAGAATCAAGGAATGGTCTGGGTTGGAAGGCACCTCCAAAGGTCATCCAGTTCAACCCCTCTGCAGCCAGCAGGGGCATCCTCAACAAGATCAGGTTGCCCAGAGCTCTGTGGGGCCTCACTTTGAATATCTCCAGGGATGGGCCCCAATCACCTCCCATGGCAACCTGTTCCAGTGTTCCACTAGCCTCATGATAAAGCACATCCAATCTAAACCTGCACTTCTCTAGCTTTAAGCCATTGCCCCTTGTCCTATCACTACAAGCCTTTGCAAACAGTCTCTCTCCATCATTCTTCAGGGCCCCCCTCAGGTACTGGAAGGCTGTCTCCCTGGAGCCTTGTCTTTTCCAGGCTGAAGCTCCCCAGCTCCCTCAGCTTTTCATCAACCCCCTGATCATTATTGTGGGCCTCCTCGGGACCCTCTCCAGAGTACTCCAGGTGAGGACTCACCAGAGCAAAGTGCCAGAGTCACATCTCTGGATCTGCTGGCCACACATCTTTTGATGCAGCTCAGGATGTGATTTGCCTTCTGGGCTGCAAGCTCACACTGCCTACTCATGTCCAGCTTCTCATCCATCAGCACCCCCAAGTCCTCTTCCACAGGGCTGCTTTCTATCACCTCATCCCCAGCCTGTATTGATAGTGAGGCTTGGAATAATTTGTGTCATCTTTCAAAGCCTGTACAAATTTGGCACAGTCTTGATGCAATTAACTTCAGTGACTAAAATGGCCACAAAGCATGTACCCTTGGCTAAGCACAGCCCTGCCATGATCTCAGTTTCAAGAGAACTGATGGGTCAGCACTCACTCTTGTAACAGGAGTGCAGGAAGGTTACTGTAGTCAAACCCTTACAGTTGTTTTATACACCACTGTCCCTACATTGAAAAGAAATCATAGCTGTTTTATGAAGCACCACAGACAGTGTGAAGATGCAAAAATATGCAAACCATGAGCAGGATGAAAAACTCCTGAGCCCCATCCTTCTTTCTTCATGACCATACAGAAGACTCAGCAACCTAGGATGTGGCATCTAGGCATGCAGTGCTGTTGGGTTTTGTTTGGTTGGGTTTTAGTTTGGTGTTGGTTATTTTGTTTGTTGGTTGGTTGGGTTTGCTTTGGTTTTGTTATTGGGTTGTTTGTTTTCCACTTTGCTAGTGGCCATGCTCATAGTATCTCCTACACACCATCTTGTAGCAACAGTACCTATTGCATATGCTGGAGGAATGGAATGGAATGGAATGGAATGGAATGGAATAGAATTAATCAGGTTGGAAAAGACCTTTGAGATCATTGAGTCCAACTTATCACCCAACACGATCTAATCACCTAAACCATGGCACCAAGTGCCACATCCAGGCTCTTCCTAAACACCTCCAGGGATGGTGACTCCACCACCTCCCTGGGCAGCCCATTCCAATGACCAATCTCTCTTTCTGGGAAGAATTTCTTCCTAACATCCAGCCTAAGCCTCCCCTGGCACAGCTTGAGACTGTGTCCTCTTGTTCTGGTGCTGCTTGCCTGAGAGAAGAGACCAACCCCCACCTGGCTACAACCTCCCTTCAGGGAGTTGGAGAGAGCAAGTAGGTCACCCCTGAGCCTCCTCTTCTCCAGGCTAAACAACCCCAGCTCCCTCAGCCTCTCTTCACAGGGCTGTGATCAAGGCCCTTCCCCAGCCTCATTGCCCTTCTCTGGACACGTTCTCTGGCCCAGAACTGGACATAGGACTCAAGGTGTGGCCTAACCAATGTGGAGTACAGGGCACAATGACCTCCCTGCTCCTGCTGGCCACACTGTTCCTGAGGCACCTGGGCACACTGCAGGCTCATGTTCAGCCAACTTGTATTGGACCAGCTTCCCAAAGGTAAACATACTTCACCCAGGGAAGCTTCTGTTGGAGGCTCACACTGGAGCTGCCCTTGATTCTGGGCTCAGTTCTCTGTCTCCTTTGAAAGCTGCTCCATGGCTCAGACAGTTGCTACATAAAAGTCCCAGGATTTTCTGGATCCTTGTTGCTTCCACACTCTCCTATAGTAGAACAGAAGAGAGGTCCCATCCCTGCTCCACAGATCACATCCTGTTTCTATCCAATTAACTGTTTAAAGCACATCACCATTTCTAGTACGACCCAGTTGTCAGAAACTAACCCAATGTAGCCTATAGATGCTTCCAGTTTGTCATTACTGCTTCCTAGAAGGCATCAGAAGCCCAGGTCATATGGAGGACGTCTCACTACTCCACTCCACCTAAGCAGCATACAGTAAAGGTAAAGGCAGGTTTTCAGAGGAAGAAAAAACTTCACAAAGATGAAAGCATTATAAAGGACCCATCTAATCTATGCAAGGCAGACATAGAGAATGGAATGGAATGGAATGGAATGGAATGGAATGGAATGGAATGGAATGGAATGGAATGGAATGGAATGGAATGGAATGGAATGGAATAGACCAGACCAGGTTGGAAGAGACCTTCAAGATCATCATGTCCAACCTATCATCCAACACCACCTAAACAACTAACCCATGGCACCAAGCACCCCATCAAGTCTCCTCCTGAACACCTCCAGTGATGGTGACTCCACCACCTCCCCAGGCAGCCCATTCCAATGGGCAATCACTCTCTCTGTGTAGAACTTCCTCCTAACCTCCAGCCTAAACCTCCCCTGGCGCAGCTTGAGACTGTGTCCTCTTGTTCTGGTGCTGGCTGCCTGGGAGAAGAGACCAACCCCCACCTGTCTACAACCCTCCTTAAGGTAGTTGTAGACAATCTTGGAGGCAAAAAGAGGGCAGGACAGAAAGAGCTGGTTTGTCTCCCAAGATACATTTTGCCATTTCTTCCAGACTGCCAAAGCAGGTTAACGCTGACTGTCTCTCCTAGTTTCCGTCTCTCTCCTAGTTTCTCCTGTCCTCATCTCACAAACTTTCATCAGCAATCATGTTACTTAAGAAGCAGGATACAAAGCTTGTCTTTTTGTAATGCAAGGGTCAGTTTCACTGAGAGATGTCAGCAATGCTTATTCCAATGTAAAGCAGACACCTTTTAGGTTAGCAAGCGATCAGGGGGTTTTAACCCTTCCAATGGCATCCTGGCCTGCATCAAGAACAGTGTGGCCAGCAGGAGCAGGGAGGTCATTCTGCCCCTGTACACTGCACTGGTTAGGCCACACCTTGAGTCCTGTGTCCAGTTCTGGGCCCTTCAGTTTAGGAAGGAGGTTGACTTGCTGGAACGAGTCCAGAGAAGGGCAACGAAGTTGGTGAGGGGTTTGGAACATAGCCCTGTGAGGAGAGGCTGAGGGAGTTGGGGTTGCTTAGCCTGGAGAGAAGGCTCAGGGGTGACCTTATTGCTCTCTACAACTACCTGAAGGGAGGTTGTAGACAGGCAGAGGTTGCTCTCTTCTCCCAGGCAGCCAGCACCAAAACAAGAAGACACAGTCTCAGACTGCACCAGGGGAGGTTTAGGTTGGGTGTTAGGAGGAAGTTCTACACAGAGAGAGTGATTGCCCATTGGAATGGGCTGCTTGGGGAGGTGGTGGAGTCACCATCACTGGAAGTGTTCAGGAGGAGACTTGATAGGGTGCTTGGTGCCATGGTTTAGCTGTTTAGGTGGGTTGGATTGGTTGATGGGTTGGACACAATGATCTTGAAGGTCTCTTCCAACCTGGTTTATTATACTACTACTACGACTATTACTACTACTACTATTATTATTATTATTATTGTTATTATTAAAAAGTGGCATAGATCAAACAAATGGAGACATGCCCAATTCACAGCAACCCCTACTGCATACAGTACAGTGGATTTTTCATGCACCGCTATCACTGAAGAGTATACTGTCAGTTCCAGCAGCAGAGAAAGCAATGCACTGAAAAGATCTTCTAACACTATCACATTTCTGCTTCATCATCACTTCTGGATCTTCCTTCTGTGCTACTGAGTTCCCTCTACAAACCTCAAAGAACTTGGTGTCTAAGCAGGCCTGTGAAAATTCACATCACAGGGAGGAATGAACGCTCAACTACTACTAACAGCAGGCATGAGAGAGGCAAGATCGATTCTGCTGCTGCCTTGCTACTTCTCTCTGTGCCTCTGTTTCCCTTTGTATTTGTACAGCACCCCCAGGTCCCTCTCTGCCTGGCTGATCTCCAGCCACTCTGACCCCAGCCTGTAGCACTGCATGGGGTTGTTGTGGCCAATGTGCAGAACCTGGCACTTGGATGTGTTCAACCTCATGCCGTTGGACTCTGCCCATCTGTCCAGCCTGGCAAGGTCCCTCTGCAGAGCTCTCCTACCCTCTGACAGATCTACTTCTGCCCTCAGCTTGGTGTCATCTGCAAATTTACTGATGATGGACTCAATGCCCTCATTTCATATCTATGAATAGGTAACAAGACCTCCTTTCACAATCCCCCCCTACTTTCTGCCCTGACTCCCACCATTCCTCACACCTTCCCATCTGACAAAAGGAGTGCATTTAATATTGCAATAAATAGCAACATTTGAGTATTAAAGTAATGTACCTTCCTGGTAAACTAGTTTGAGTAGAGGACAAGAAAATAAACAGAACATTTCCCTGCCTCAGCGAAAAAAAGCAGCAAGGCCTCTGCACAGACAGATCAAAGGACTCCTACCAAATGAAACTGTTCAGCAAACAACTGCTAGACTTCTGTGAAGCCTTAATGAAAAGCAGTTAGAAAACAGGTGGTGACACTCCTGTCTGCTCTGAATCTGTAAGTCTCACTTGAACAAACTCTGCAGTAATTCCTCCATCTATCAACTTTTTCACTGCAGCATTTGGTTACATTACAGCTACCAACTCATCATCTTCATGATCATCCTGTGCATGGAAATTGTGTCACCTTTCCATCAGCCCCACTGTTCTCCAAAATCTGTCAAGCTCAGCTTTATGATTTGTCATCTGGGAGGAAGGCTTCAGGGAAGGCAGAGCTTAACAGTAGCCTGCATGTAATGTCTGAACCAGAGTGTTTAACAAAAGCCTGCGTGTGAATGTTACAGCATGCAAAACAAGCTCCATCCAGGCCTGGTAAACACAGTAGGGTAGAATAGAATAGAATAGAATAGAATAGAATAGAATAGAATAGAATAGAATAGAATAGAATAGGCCAGATTGGAAGAGCCCTTCAAGATCATCACATCCAACCCATCAACCAATCCAACACCACCTAAACAACTAACCCATGGAACCAAGCACCCCATCAAGTCTTCTCCTGAACACCTCCAATGATGGTGACATCTGCCTGTCTATGGCCAGCAGGAGCAGGGAGGTCATTCTGCCCCTGTACACTGCTCTGGTCAGGCCACACCTTGAGTCCTGTGTCCAGTTCTGGGCCCCTCAGTTTAGGAAGGAGGTTGAGTTGCTGGAGCGTGTCAAGAGAAGGGCAACAAAGTTGGTGAGGGGCTTGGAGCACAGCTCTGTGAGGAGAGGCTGAGGGAGCTGGGGTTGCTTAGCCTGGAGAAGAGGAGACTCAGGGGTGACCTTATTGCTGTCTACAACTACCTTAAGGGAGGTTGTAGACAGGCAGAGGTTGGTCTCTTCTCCCAGGCAACCAGCACCAGAACAAGAGGACACAGTCTCAGGCTGCGCCAGGGGAGGTTTAGGCTGGAGGTTAGGAGGAAGTTCTACACAGAGAGAGTGATTGCCCATTGGAATGGGCTGCCCGAGGAGGTGGTGGAGTCACCATTGCTGGAGCTGTTTAGGAGGAGACTTGATGGGGTGCTTGGTGCCATGGGTTAGTTGGTTGGGTGGTGTTGGATGATAGGTTGGACACGATGATCTTGAAGGTCTCTTCCAACCTGGTCTAGTCTAGTCTAGTCTAGTCTAGTCTATTCTATTCTATAGTTGTAGAGAGCAATAAGGTCTCCCCTGAGTCTCCTCTTCTCCAGGCTAAGCAACCCCAGCTCCTCAGCCTCTCCTCACAGGGCTGTGTTCCAAACCCCTCACCAACTTCATTGCCCTTCTCTGGACACCTTCCAGCAAGTCAACCTCCTTCCTAAACTGAGGGGCCCAGAACTGGACACAGGACTCGAGGTGTGGCCTAACCAGTGCAGTGTACAGGGGCAGAATGACCTCCCTGTTCCTGCTGGCCACACTGTTCTTAATGCAGGCCAGGATGTCATTGGCCCTCCTGGCTGCCTGGGCACACTGTAGGCTCATGTTCAGCCTACCATCAAAGGAAGTCCAAATAAACTAATGGGCTGCTGAAAGAGAAAACTGCTAGGGATAGGAACAAATTCAGGTTGAACAGTCAATAGAGTGGATAGCACAGGAGCAGCAACTATCTGAAAAGCCTGATCATACAGCAAAGAGGTCATGTTGAAATCAGTGAGAAAGACTGGCACAGAATAGCACAACATCAGAGCTGGGAGAGCAGAAGGGCAAACACTGCTTTCCATATTGTTCAGACAGAAGTCTGCTATGCTAAGAGCTATGCAACAAATCCATATAACCTTGAGCCTTATGCTTACAACAGGTAGATGCTTCCATGTGATGTATATGGTAGACTCAAGCACTGCAGAAACCCTACCTAAAATTATATGAGTCTCCTAGCCAGATGCTACTTTTGGAGCTTCTGGCACCTCCTTCCAAATCAAGTCACAGATCATTTTGCACCTGTCAAGATGTAGGCACAGTATAGCCTGTACCATGAGAAAATGTCCTGCCCAAGAATGGACAATGCTCCTGCCTGGATTCTTTTCTGCTGTGGAGATGATGTTTTCATTGGAGTGTCACTGAGACAGTGCCAAGCTTTCTGCTGGACAGTGAACATCAAATCAGATACACTAAGACTGGATTTTGTTCTCTCTCTCTTTGCTGTCAGAATGCAATGTGCAAGTGAGCTGTAATTAACATAAAAGTTAATACATTTCTTAAGTTTAATACATTTCATCTGCTGCTTTATTGCTACCCCACCAAAGCTTTTCAAGATTCTTCTGCACCTATTCATGCTTGTCCCATGTCCTTTTTACCATTAATACTCACTGTCATCAGTAAAGCTGACCATCTAGCACAGGATGTGAGCAGACAAGTAAATTAGTGCCTCCCAGGTACCTGGCAAAGATTTCTTCTTCTCCAGAAGCAGAGAGAGAACAAGACAATGACTCATGCTTACTGGAAAATCCACTTCAGCTCTTGGGGAAGCTCACTGGCACCTGCTCATGGCTACATCTCTGCCTTGATTAGAGCACAGAACCAGCAACACTAGCAAGCAAGGTAGAAAGATGGGAGGAAGCCACAACATATATAAATGTTAAGGCTCTGTCCTGCAGTTCTGACACAGTTTTGGATCTGAGTCTATAAATAAATAACATTTACATGTCAACAAAGCACAACTGCCCTCATTAACTTGACCAGGGATTTCTGAGTGAGAGAAGAGTGACAGAGGCAGTTGTCCCTCATTTCTGGGATACAAACCCAGGTCCTGCCCACACTTCCCTTCTCATGTACAACCAAATGCCAAGTCTTGCCCTGAGCCATGCAAAAGAAACTGCAAGCCTGTTTGTCTGTAATTCAGCCCCACACTTGAGGTTGCAGAGTGCTCTGGATGAGCCTTCTTGGAGCTGATCTAAGGGAAAGAAGAACTAAAGCCTCACCACCACCCTGCACTCACCCCTCCCCAAAGCAAATCAAGAAGTAGTGGTTTTGTAGTGACAAACCTGAGATGCTCCCAGCCCTATTTGTAATACATAAATTCAATGTAATTCTTATCAGGATTAATAGAATAGAGAAAAGACAATGTTGGGTTTCAGTCTTTTAATTTCACTATTAGAAAGAAACAACAAAGTATGAATTATTAATATATTGTGAATAAGTGCTCAGGGTGCAAATGTACAGAAATCCAGGCTGAACATGAGCCAGCAGTGTGCCCAGGGGGCCAATGGCATCCTGGCCTGTATCAGGAATAGTGTGGCCAGCAGGAGCAGGGAAGTCATTGTGCCCTCTGTACTCAACATTGGTTAGGCCACACCTTGAGTCCTGTGTCCAGTTCTGGGCCCCTCAGTTCAGGAAGGACATTGAGACACTTGAAGGTGGCCAGAGAAGGGCAACAAGGCTGGGGAGAGGCCTTGAGCACAGCCCTGTGAGGAGAGGCTGAGGGAGCTGGGGCTGCTTAGCCTGGAGAACAGGAGGCTCAGGGAGACCTTCTTGCTGTCTACAACTCCCTGAAGGGAGGTTGTAGCCAGGTGGGGGTTGGTCTCTTCTCCCAGGCAACCAGCACCAGAACAAGAGGACACAGACTCAAGCTGCACCAAAGGAGGTTTAAACTCGAGGTGAGGACAAAGTTCTTCCCAGAAAGAGAGATTGTCCATTGGAATGTGCTGCCCAGGGAGGTGGTAGAGTCACCATCCCTGGAGTTAGTTTAAGAAGAGACTGGATGGAACACTTGGTGCCATGGTTTAGTTGATCAGATGGTGTTGGCTGATGGGTTGGACTTGATGATCTCTGAGGTCTTTTCCAACCTGGTTAATTCTGTTCTAAATACTGACTATAGATTATACAAAAGAAATATTGAGGCATACACTTAGACATATTCTTTCAAAGATATTCTGCCTCTCAGCTTTTATGCAGTATCTGGTTTTGACTAGTAGGTGGAACAACTGCTTGTAGTTATCTTCCAGGTCACTGCACTCAAGTTGAGTTTAAAGCCACAGAATTTCTAGAAGGCCTGGTGACTTCTTCATCTAGCAAAAGGGTAGGCTGTGCCCATGCCTGAACAACTCAGCAAGTCAGTGTTAGAAGTAAGTCTGACTCCTTGGCTTTGCTGGCCATTTAGGCATCAACACATCTGTACCTTGGGGGTTGCCATAGCTGCAGGCATCAGCCATACTTCTGATTTGGAAGGAAATAACATAAAGCTAATTCTCCAAGAACCACAACCTAAAGCCTCTTTGGAAGTTTCTTTAGAGCTTGTACAAGTCACCAATCAGGAAACAGCAGCAGACTGGCCAGCCCTGAAAAAACAACCCCACACCTGCTGGTGTGAAACCAGCTTTCCCTTCACTGTGTGCTCCAAACACACAACTCAGCTAAACCCAGCTGAACCTCACAGATTTACTTCTCCAACATGCCCTTGGAAAGCCCATTGAGACCCTCTTTTTTTTTTTTCCATTCCCCCTCCTGATCTTTCCAATCCTCTTTCCACTTTAAAAGACCTTCTGAGGTGGTAGGAACAATCACTGTCAGACTCTCCTGAGTGAGCAGCTCCAGGCTTTTGAGGTTTTGCTGAACACAGGAACACACTAACACAAACAGCCCTGCAAACCCAGGCAGAACTGAAACCAGGCTCTTAGCAGCCAAAAAAGGGCTTCTCAGGAAATGCCACCAAATTCTACAGAATAACCTCTACCCAAGATTGGTTTCCAAGACACAACATTGCAGTAATAACCTAACAGTCAAACTGGAAACTCTGTTTTCTGGGGTTTGGGGGGGGGAGGGGGGAAGGTAAGTTGTGTTAGGTTATGGATTTGGGTATGTGTTAGTTCAGCCCCTGCCTTGACTGTGCTCTGCAGCCTGGGACATGGCATGCTGGTGCAGAGCAGGGATGAGGGCTTCGTCCAGTTGGAATGGAATGGAATGGAATGGAATGGAATGGAATGGAATAGAATAGACCAGGTTGGAAGAGACCTTCAAGATCATCATGTCCAACCTATCAAGCAATCCAACACCACCTAAACAACTAAACCATGGCACCAAGCACCCCATCAAGTCTCCTCCTGAACACCTCCAGTGATGTCGACCCCACCACCTCCCCAGGCAGCACATTCCAATGGGCAATCACTCTCTCTATGAAGAATTTCTTCCTAACCTCCAGCCTAAACCTCCCCTGGTGCAGCCTCAGACTGTGTCCTCTTGTTCTGGTGCTGGTTGTCTGGCAGAAGAGACCAACCTCTGCCTGTCTACAACCTCCCTTGAGGTAGTTGTAGAGAGCAATGAGAGTTCTGTGTTAAGAGGATTTTTCTGCCATGTGATTTGACATGGTTGCTCCAGATTCTTGCTCAGCCACCCACGGCTGATGGTCACCTTTCCAAAATTCTCTTCACTACTTAATCCTGCATGCTACAGTTTGAAGCCAGGTCTGTGCAGCAGGAAACCATGTGTGAAGAAGATAAAATGGAAAGCCTAACAAAAAACAGCCTCTCTGTGTCCATGAGTACTCTGAAACAGAAAGATTTGAAACAGTACTGCCTGGCACTGAAATACAGTTCCAACATCAAAGTGCTTACAGACCTCACATACACCGCAATAAAATGTTCCTCTTGTCAGGACGACCATGTCAGGAACTCCAGTTTAAGTACAGCATGTCAGGAGACCCTAAGGGCTTACTCTGAACCTCACAGATTTCATAGTATCACAGTATCAGTCAGGGTTGGAAGGGACCACAAGGATCATCTACTTCCAACCCCCCTGTCATGGGCAGGGACACCCCACACTACATCAGGCTGCCCAGAGCCTCAGCCAGCCTGGGCTTAAACACCTCCAGGGACAGGGCCCCAACCACCTCCCTGCACAACCCATTCCAGGGCTTCACCACTCTCATGGGGGAGAACTTCCTCCTCACCTCCAGCCTCAATCTCCCCACCTCCAGCTTCAGTCCATTCCCCCTACTCCTATCACTACCTGAGATCCTGAGAAGTCCCTCCCCAGCCTTCCTGTAGCCCCCTTCAGATACTGGAAGGGCACAATTAGGCTACCTGGGAGCCTTCTCTTCTGCAGACTGAACAGCCCCAACTCCTTCAGTCTGTCCTCATAGGAGAGGTGCTCCAGCCCTCTGATCATCCTCCTGGCCCTTCTCTTGACCCGTTCCAGCACCTCCACATCCCTCTTGTCACAGGGGCTCCAGAACTGGAGGCAGTGCTCCAGGTGGGGTCTCCTCAGAGCTGAGCAGAGGGGGAGAATCACCTCCCTTGCCCTGCTGGCCACACTTCTCCTGATGCAGCCCAGGATCTGATTGGCTTTCTGGGCTGCAAGTGCACACTGAGAGCTCCTGTTGAGCTTTTTGTCCACCAGCACCCCCAAGTCTCTCTCCTCAGGGCTGCTTTCCAGCCAGGCCCTGCCCAGCCTGGATTTGTGCCTGGGATTGCCTCCACCCAGATGTAGGACCCTGCCCTTGGTCTTGAGGTTGGCTCATGAGGTTGGCTTGTGCCCACCTCTCCAGCCTGTCCAGGTCCCTCTGGATGGCCTCCCTTCCCTCCAGCTGTCTGCTGCACCACACAGCTTGGTGTCATCAGCAAACTTGCTGAGGGTGCACTCAGTGCCACTGTCCATGGCACCCACAAAGATGTTGAACAAGCCTGGTCCCAGGACTGATCCCTGAGGGACTCCGCTTGTCACTTCAAACATGTAAAGCGTAGCATCACAACAATGTGGACAGAGCATTGGAGTGAAGAATGAACATGTACAATACATCCAGACAGACACTGAAATTTGCTTCCAAGGCAGATGCAAGGGTCTCAGAAAAGAAAAGCAGGCACAAGGTTTAATTGTGGTAAAAGGTGCATATGCCCAGAATCATGCCAAAACCATGTCCCTACATGTTTTGCTCAACACCCCCTTCTCCCTCCTTTCTGGAGTGGGTACTCCGACAGAGCTGAGAAAAAAAAGGGCCAGGTACCAAGCAAGCCAGGGTAAATAACCCAGCCTGCCTTGTTGGGGTTAAAAAAAACTGTGCCCACACCTTGAGTCCTGTGTCCAGTTCTGGACCCCTCAATTTAAGAAGGACATTGAGACACTTGAAGGTGTCCAGAGAAGGGCAACAAGGCTGGGGAGAGGCCTTGAGCACAGCCCTGTGAGGAGAGGCTGAGGGAGCTGGGGTTGCTTAGCCTGGAGAAGAGGAGGCTCAGAGGAGACCTTCTTGCTCTCTACAACTACCTGAAGGGAGGTTGTAGCCAGGTGGGGGTTGGCCTCTTCTCCCAGGCGACCAGCACCAGAACAAGAGGACACAGTCACAAGCTGTGCCAGGGGAGGTTTAGGCTGGAGGTGAGGAGAAAGTTTTTCACAGAGAGAGAGATTGGCCATTGGGATGTGCTGCCCAGGGAGGTGGTGGAGTCACCATCCCTGGAGGTGTTTAAAATTAGACTGGCTGAGGCACTTGGTGCCATGGTTTAGTTAATTAGATGGTGTTGGTTGATAGGTTGGACCTGATGACCTTGAAGGTCTTTTCCAACCTGGTTAATTCTGTCGTCTGTGTGATTAGAAGGAGATTAAAGAATTGATTTCAAATGAATATTTAGCATGTAAAGCACATTATAATGACTTTTGAAACAAACCAGGGATGACTTTCCTGACCATATGAATCTGTAACCTGTTCAAATAACTTAGATAAGAAACATTGCCTTACTGAATCATGGTGTGAAGTTTAGTAAGTTGAAAGGTGGGGATTTCATATAAATGTTGAAATTGACTAAAGAAAAGCTCTAGCTGTGGAAGTCAACTCAAGTGCTATAAATAATGTGGCAAATAAAGCTGTGACAGAAGTATGTCAGTAAACTTCTGCCCTCCTTTAAGTAATTCTCTACCACAGATGCATGCAGTTGGTATTTTGAGCATGAAAATGAGGCACTTCTGTTCTAATTAATTTTCCGTTTCCATTTTCTCAGGACATGTATAGGAAGCTTTTAGGTAGGTAGAAGTCAGAAACACAATGTGAATCTAAACCAAATATTCTACCAAATAGTCTACCTGGACCTCAGCAAGGCCTTTGACACCATCCCCCACAGCAAACTCCTGGCCAAGCTGTCAGCCCCCGGCTTGGACAGCAGCACTCTGAGCTGGGTTAGGAACTGGCTGGAGGCTGAGCCCAGAGAGTGGTGGTGAATGGTGCCACAGCCAGCTGGCAGCCAGGCACCAGTGGTGTGCCCCAGGGATCAGTGCTGGGCGATATCCTCTTTAACATCTTCATCAATGATCTGGATGAGGGCATTGAGTCGGCCAGCAGTGTGCCCAGGTGGCCAAGAGGGCCAATGGCATCCTGGCCTGCATCAGGAATAGTGTGGCCAGCAGGAGCAGGGAAGTCATTGTGCCCCTGTACGCTGCATTGGTTAGGCCACACCTTGAGTCCTGTGTCCAGTCTGGGGCCCTCAGTTTAGGAAGGACATTGAGACACTTGAACATGTCCAGAGAAGGGCAACAAGGCTGGGGAGAGGTCTGGAGCATAGCCCTGTGAGGAGAGGCTGAGGGAGCTGGGGTTGCTTAGCCTGGAGAAGAGGAGGCTCAGGGGTGACCTCATTGCTCTCTACAACTCCCTGAAGGGTAGTTGCAGCCAGGGAGGGGTTGGTCTCCTCTCCCAGGCAACCAGCACCAGAACAAGAGGACACAGTCTCAAGCTGCACCAGGGGAAGTTTAGGCTGGAGGTGAGGAGAATGTTCTTCACTGAGAGAGTCATTGGTCATTGGAATGTGCTGCCCAGGCAGGTGGTGGAGTCTTTGTCCCTGGAGGTGTTCAAGAGGGGATTGGATGTGGCACTTGGTGCCATGGTCTAGTCATGAGGCCTGTGGTGACAGGTTGGACTTGCTGATCTTTGAGCTCTCTTCCAACATTGGTGGTACTGTGATACTGTGAGTGGAACAGACTGAGTTTCCCAGGGGGAAAATGCCCTACAGGGAGGGCAAAGCCCTCAAAAGCCCTCCCCCTGCCTGCTTCCAGGATGGGCATAACCCATCACAACTGTTCTCTTCAGTAATGAGTGGATCTCCTCAACCAGTGCCTATTGACTATATTTGTTTGGTCAGACTGGCTTGGGAGAAAAGTTCAGCTAGAAAGCTGAATCTCAGCATTCCATTTGCCAGAGGCCATGTCAGACAGAAGGTCTGTGGCAACTAGAGAGTTGTGCTTATAATAAATGGAGGCAAGTGATAGATATTACTGCAGCTACTCAATTATGTGACTGGAATGTCAAACTTCATAGAATATTGGTAGTCAAATTGCCTCACTGAACAGAAATTATGTGATTTGAAAGTATTATAAAAGAATAAATTCCCCCAGCTGTTCTCATTCTCTTATGGCACTTCTATGAAAATATTTACTGGAGGCAGCGCTGCCATAGACTCAGAGTTGTTAGGGTTGGAAGGTACCTGAAGGATCATCCAGTTCCAACCCCCCCTGCCATAGGCAGGCAGACCCCACACTACAGCAGGTTGCTCACAGCCACATCCAGCCTGGCTGCAAACACCTCCAGGGATGAGGCTTCCACCACCTCCCTGGATAACCCACTCCAGGGCTTCACCACTCTCATGGGGAAGAACTTCCTCCTCACCTCCAGCCTCAATCTCCCCACCTCCAGCTTCATTCCATTCCCCCTAGTCCTATCACTACCTGAGATCCTGAGCAGTCCCTCCCCAGCCTTCTTGTAGGCCCCCTTCAGATACCGGAAGGCCAGTGTCCCACCTCCCTCATGGGGAACAACTTCTTCCTAACAATCAATCTCAATCTACCCATTTCTAGTCTTGCTCCATCCCCCCCAGTCCTATCACTAACTGACACCCTCAAAAGTCCCTCCCCAGATTTCTTCTAGCCCCCTTCAGGTACTGGAAGGCCACTATAAGATCTCCTCAGAGCCTTCTCTTCTCCAGACTGAACAGCCCCAACTCCTTCAGTCTGTCCTCATAGGAGAGGTGCTCCAGCCCTCTGCTCATCCTTGTGGCCCTTCTCTGGACATGTTCCAGCACCTCCACATCCCTCTTGGAATAGGGGCTCCAGAACTGGAGGCAGTCCTCCAAGTGGGGTCTCACCAGAGCTGAGCAGAGGGGGAGAATCACATCCCTTGCCCTGCTGGCTATGCTTTTCTTGATGTAGCCCTGCATGGGATTGGCTTTCTGGGCTGCAAGTGTTCACTGCTGGCTCCTGTTGAGCTTCTCATCCACCAGCAGCCCCAGGTCCTTTTCTTCAGGGCTGCTCTCAAGCCAGTCCCTGCCCAGCCTATATCACTGCTTGGGATTGCCTCGACCCAGATGCAGGGCCCTGCCCTTGCTCTTGTTGAACCTCATGAGGTTGGCTTGTGCCCACCTCTCCAGCCTGTCCAGGTCCCTCTGGATGGCCTCCCTTCCCTCCAGCTGTCTGCTGCACCACACAGCTTGGTGTCATCAGCAAACTTGCTGAGGGTGCACTCAATGCCACTCTCCATGGCAGCCACAAAGATGTTGCCGTAACACCAAAGTCATTCACGTGTGTGCAAGCATCTGCATGCACCTGTATGTAGAGATTTGTTTTCAGACCTGACCAGGCAGAAACACTGTTTTAAGAGAGTATTTAACCAGATTTACTGATTTTAAAATATAGGCAGCAATTCTGAAGAGTGAAGCAAGCTAGCTTTCCCCTCTCTGATAAAACACCATATTTTAAGGTGAGAATTGTAACAAAAGGATTTTATACATTCACTACAACATTAAGGAAAAGCTGTGCTCTAACACACAACAGCAGGGTGAAGTGGTAAGGTGAGAGACAAAAGAGGCCTCTCCTCAGTTTAGATCTTTAAAGGGCAATGAGGCTAGGGAGGGGTTTGGAGCACAGCCCTGTGAGGAGAGGCTGAGGGAGCTGGGGTTGTTTAGCCTGGAGAAGAGGAGGCTCAGGGGAGACCACCTTGCTCCCTACAACTCCCTGAAGGGAGGTTGTAGCCAGGTGGGGGTTGGTCTCTTCTCCCAAGCAACCAGCACCAGAACAAGAGGACACAGTCTCAAGCTGCGTCAGGGGAAGTTTAGGGTAGAGGTTAGGAGAAAGTTCTTCACAGAGAGAGAGAGATTGGCCATTGGAATGTGCTAGCCTGGGAGGTGGTGGAGACACCGTCCCTGGAGGTGTTCAAAAAGGGATGGGACTTGGTGCCATGGTTTAGTTGTCCTGAGGTGTTGGGTGACAGGTTGGACCTGATGACCTCTGAGGTCTTTTCCAACCTTATTGATTCTATGATTCACTACATTCATTACACATTCAAGGGGACTCAAGAGAAGTAACTTCAATTAGTTAGTTTCTCTTCAGTACTACATACAACAATGACAAATGGGAATGATGAGACTGATTTCCATGTACTTGCCTCTCAGTCCTCACTGTGTGGAATTCTCTCTCTCAATTTTCAGGGTTTTTTTCAGCTTTATTTTTTTAATTAAATCTGCAGCACGAAACAGATTGTCTGGAGAAGAGCTATCACTCCTCTGGGCCGCTGTCAGGGATACTGCATTCTGTACAACCCAGTGGAGTAATTAGTGAACTGGCAAGTCATTCTTCAACTATGGCTCTTGTTCACCTGTTTGCAAGTTCACAAGTTACAGAATCACAGAATGGTTGGGGTTGGAAGGGACCTCTGGAGTTTTGAGTCAAATGCCCCCGCTAAAGCAGGGTCACTTGGGGTAGGCTGCACAGGAGCACATCTAGTGCATGTACATTCCACAGAATCACCAAGGTTGGAAGAGACCTCAAAGATCAAGTCCAACCTGTCACCACAGACCTCATGACTAAACCATGGCACCAAGTGCCACATCCAATCCCCTCTTGAACACCTCCAGGGATGGGGACTCCACCACCTCCCTGGGCAGCACATTCCAATGACAAATGACTCTCTGAGTGAAGAACTTTCTCCTCACCTCGAGTCTAAACCTCCTTTGGCGCAGCTTGAGACTGCGTCCTCTTCTTCTGGTGCTGATTGCCTGGGAGAAGAGACCAACCCCCACCTGGCTACAACCTCCCTTTGAGTACTTGTAGAGAGCAAGGAGGTCTCCCCTGAGCCTCCTCTTCTCCAGGCTAAGCAACCCCAGCTCCCTCAGCCTCTCCTCATAAGGTTTTTGCTCAAGACCTCTCCCCAGCCTCATTGCTCTTCTCTGGACACATTCAAGAGTATCAATGTCCTTCTTATTGATGATCTTTGAGGTCATTCCAACCTTATTGAGTCTATGATTCTATGATTCTCTGTAGCAGTCAGTGCAGTGCTGTCACCACAGCACACACAAACCTGGTTCTGCTGCATCAACAAATAGAAGTTTTTAGTTCCAGTTTTCAGTGAGCTGCTGTCTGGTGAAGAAAAACTGCCCTTTGATGCCAATTAGCACCATGGTGCTGATGAGTGTACTGGTTCATCAAAGGGGCCTGAAGAGAAGCTGAGGCCTGCAGCAGAGCCTGCAGACTGATTTTGCCCCTCATAATGCTCACTAATGAATGATCACATCTCCTCTGCTTTGAGACCCAAGTCTGGCCTGCTTTGCAACATGTCCAAGTTCTTTGTTTCATTAAAACCCTGATGACTTCATGAACATTTCGCTCTCTAACAAGCACAGCTCTGGCTACTGCTGTGTGATCCCAAGGCAGGCTGCTGCCAGCCATGCTGCCAAATGCACCCATGGACACATGATGCTCATAGTCTTTCCTTGATCTCCTGCACATGCTGTTAGGTGAAGCTACTGTTAACTGAGTCTGCATTTGGAGGTGGGGACAACAGCAGCCTCTGAAAAGTATTACCACTTTCTATTTCAACTAAGTATTTGTATTCAAACAGCAACAAAAGAACACATCTGTCTGCCAGAAAATCAGCAACGTGAAGATAACAACATAGAAGAATCAGAGAGGGCACAGTGAACTTCAGACCTGCTAAAGTCTTTCCTCACTGAAAGATCATTCCCTGCTTTAAGCAGGTAAGAAATAATCCAGGGACTTGAACCAGAGCAGAAGTCACACAGCAGAAACAAACACTCACCAGAGGATGAAATAGTAAGAAAGCAACTACAGATATATTTATATGACACTATATGCTTGCAACTGGACCAATGTTTAATCTTGTCTCTTCTACAGAGCTACTAGAAACTGATCTTTGTATAGAATCATAGAATCAATAAGGTTGGAAAAGACCTCAGAGATCATCAAGTCCAACCTATCACCCAACACCATCTAATCAACTAAACCATGGCACCAAGCACCCCATCCATTCTCTTCCTAAACACCTCCAGGGATGGTGACTCCACCACCTCCCTGGGCAGCACATTCCAATGGCCAATCTCTCTTTCTATGAACAACTTCTTCCTAACATCCATCCTAAACCTCCCCTGGCGCATCATGAGTCTGTGTCCTCTTGTTCTGGTGCTGGTTGCCTGGGAGAAGAGACCAACCCCCACCTGACTACAGCCTCCCTTCAGGTAGTTGTAGAGAGCAATAAGGTCTCCCCTGAGCTTCCTCTTCTCCAGGCTAAGCAACCCCAGCTCCCTCAGTCTCTCCTCACAGGGCTGTGCTCAAGGCCTCTCCCCAGCCTTGTCGCCCTTCTCTGGACACCTTCAAGTGTCTCAATGTCCTTCTTAAACTGAGGGGCCCAGAACTGGACACAGGACTCATGGTGTGGCCTAACCAGTGCAGAGTATAGGGCACAATGACTTCCCTGCTCCTGCTGGCCACAATATTTCTGATGCAGGCCAGGATGCCATTGGCCTTCTTGCCTACCTGGGAACACTGCTGCTGTCAACCAGTACCCCCAGGTCCCTTTCTGCCTGGCTGCTCTAAAGCCATTCTGACCACAGCCTGTAGCACTGCATGGGGTTGCTGTGGCCAGTGTGTAGAACCTGGCACTTAGACATGTTCAATCTCATGCCATTGGACTGTGCCCATCTGTCCACCCTGTCAAGGTCACTCTGCAGAGCCATTCTACCCTCTAACAGATCAACATCTGCTCCCAGCTTGGTGTCATCTGCAAATTTACTGATGATGGACTCTATCCCCTCCTCCAGATCATCAATAAAGATGCTGAACAGGATGGGTCCAGCACTGGGGAACACCACTGGTGACTGGGTGCCAGTTAGTTTTGCTGCAGACTGGATATCAGCAACTGTAAAACACTGAATTGACTGTCAGCAGTTAGAGAGGCAAAGGTTGCTGAAGGACTTCAGTCAAGGAGGACTACAGGTGACCTTCTGCTTTTCCAATCTACTGTGTTCATCCAGGACTTTGAGTTTTTGTAATACTGACCAAACCTCTTTCCCTTTGAAGAATCTGATATTGAACTTACAGGAAGACAAGCTAACATGCCCAGATATGTTGCAATAGGAACCCACTGGAATGTCCTGGATTCAGCACAGGTTATTTAGAAACTGGTAGGCAGCAGTGAATTTTTTTGACCCCAAATACACTGACACATTGACTGTGTAGCTTTGGACAAAGAGCCAAATGTGCAGGAAGTTTCTGTGTGTGGTTTTTCCTACATCTCCCACTCCCTCCCCTCCCTCCACCCCCCACATAAGAAAAAGAATCTTTTACCATTTCCTACACAGGGAAATAAATAAACAGACACCAAATATGTATAGTCCCTGCCCTGGAGCTAAGACTTCATTTTCCAATGTAAAAAAATTAAAGTCTAAATAAAATTTAGAGCTAGGGCAAACACATCTCCCTGGGCACTACCTCACAGGTCAGGAAAACTAACCTGGTTTTGACTGGGTTTATCTCATCCTGCTCTGGTTTCCAGGAAAGACTTTTCTGGATTAGGATGAGACTAGCACTAGACACTGGCCACAAACAGTGCATCTGAAATGAAAGAGTGCCCACAGCCTTTCAAGAAGAGGAAAACTCAGGATCATTACCTTCAGCTTCATGCTGTGCCAAAAAGTGCAGATAACTGCTATGAATCCAGTTGTCTGCATCCAGGCCAAAGCATTTGCTCCTGATGTTACTGGTCGATGGCAGGCTGAACATGAGCCTGCAGTGTGCCCAGGCAGCCAAGAGGGCCAATGGCAGCCTGGCCTGCATCAGGAACAGTGTGGCCAGCAGGAGCAGGGAGGTCATTCTGCCCCTGGACACTGCACTGGTTAGGCCACACCTTGAGTCCTGTGTCCAGTTCTGCGCCCCTCAGTTTAGGAAGGAGGTTGACTTGCTGAAGCATGTCCAGAGAAGGGCAACAAAGTTGGTGAGGGGTTTGGAACACAGCCCTGGGAGGAGAGGCTGAGGGAGCTGGGGTTGCTTAGCCTGGAGAAGAGGAGGCTCAGGGGTGACCTTATTGCTGTCTACAACTCCCTGAAGGGAGGTTGTAGACAGGCAGAGGTTGGTCTCTTCTCCCAGGCAGCCAGCACCAGAACAAGAGGACATAGTCTCACGCTGCGCCAGGGGAGGTTTAGGCTGGATGTCAGGAAGAAGTTCTATACAGAGAGAGTGATTGCCCACTGGAATGTGCTGCCCAGGGAGGTGGTGGAGTCACCATCACTGGAGGTGTTCAGGAGGAGACTTGATGGGGTGCTGGGTGCCATGGGTTAGTTGATTAGGTGGTGTTGGATTGGTTGATGGGTTGGACACGATGATCTTGAAGGTCTCTTCCAACCTGGTTTATTCTATTCTATTATTCTATTCTAAAGGTGGCTCCAAGAAGCCAAACAGCCATTGCTTGCCAAAGCAAGAGAGAATGCAGTGTTGCAGCTGTCCTATCTGATTGATCATGCACTCTTTCAAAGCTGTTTCTTACTCAGTTCTTGTACACTGCAGCCCTAATAGAGAAGCTTTCACAGTGCTTGCTCCCATCAAGAATATAGATAAACATGGCAAGCTCTAGCACTGTCCTTGCATTGGCAGACTCTCATGAAAAATGGCCTCAGGCTTTTGAAGAAGGACAAGTGCCTCTTCAACAAACTAAACTATTCAAATACCAAAACTTAATTTCAGTGCAGTGACATTCACAGCATTGTGTGTGAAGTAGGAATAGAAAAAGGCCTTCAGCTTGCAGCTATGCAATTTCCACTCAATCCCCCAGCAGAAACCTGGGTGTGAGGACTCCTCACAAAGGACCAACAATCACTGAAGTCCTTTTAAATGGCTTAGCAGCCAAAAAAAAGAACAGAAGTTTAAAAGAGTTTTAAAAATAGGTGTAGAGTCCTGCAGCTTTAACAGGTCTTCTACATTGACAGACCTTTAGGCTCTAGCACTGGATTTTCAGCAGAGACAATACTCAGGAGGACTTGCTCCCACTAGCTGCAAGCACAGTGACAAGTGCCAGTTCTGTGTCCAGTTCTGGGCCCTTCAGTTTAAGAAGTACATTGAGACACTTGAATGTGTCCAGAGAGGGGCAATGAGGCTGGGGAGAGGCCTTGAGCACAGCCCTGTGAGGAGAGGCTGAGGGAGCTGGGGTTGTTTAGCCTGGAGAAGAGGAGGCTCAGGGGAGACCTTCTTGCTCTCTACAACTACCTGAAGGGGGATTGTAGCCAGGAAGGGGGTTGGTCTCTTCTCACTAGTAACCAGCACCAGAACAAGAGGACACAGTCTCAAGCTGCGCCAGGGGAAGTTTAGGCTGGAGGTGAGGAGAAAGTTCTTCGCAGAAAGAGAGATTGGCCATTGGAATGTGCTGCCCAGGGAGGTGGTGGAGTCACCGTCCCTGGAGGTGTTCAAAAAGGGATTGGATGTGGCACTTGAAGCCATGGTTTAGTTAGTCATGAGGTGTTGGGTGATAGGTTGGACTTGATGATCTCTGAGGTCTTTTCCAACCTCATTGGTTCTATGATTCTATGAAAAGAGCAACAAGGCAACTCCCAGCTTTACTTTGTTTCCAGAAAAGCGAGGCTGCCTCACTGTATGGCATGATTGACTGTACCAGCAATCACCTACATGCACACTGAGCTGATCTCTGATGAGCAGGTGAGTACCAGCACATTAGGAACCTGCTGACACAGCCCATCACTGGCATACAGGCCCAGCGCTGCAACCTGCGAGCATGTGGTACACACAAGATCAATGTGCTCATCACCTGAGGTTTTTCTCATTCCTGTCCTGAAGATGTACCTCCATCACCTTAATGGAAGAGCTGACCTTAAGAGAAAAGAACAGAAACTGCTATGAAAGACAGCCAGAGGCATGCACAAGTTTTCTGTGCAGCAGTGTTACTCATAGCCAGCTGCTTATAATGAGCACCAGCACCCTCATCCACTGGTGAGTCAGCAGCACCTGCTCCCCATCACCTTCCCAGAGGATGTGTAACACAGCAGCACCATGCTCAGCAGCTCTTTTCAGCATCCAGCTGTTTGTAGTAGGACTTAGCCCACAGGATCTGTGTTGCATGGTGGCCAGTGTGCCCTGCTAAATACACACATGCCTTACACTAGCGCCGATTCGTCCTGCGTACAAACAGGGCACACTCACCTGCTACCTCACTAAGAACATCACATCTAAGCAGAAGTGGATTTGAGCAAAATGAGTAGAGCAACTTTTGAGGAGACTTTAGGAGTTCTTAATTTTTAAGGATCCAGTAGATAATAATCTCTGTGCAGTCCTGAACCATTGTTTCAGTTTAAATGATCTCCTACAAAGGTCCATATGCAGAAACCAGACCAAACTCTGCTGTTCAACCCAAAGGTTCCTCTGATTTTGAGCAATACTGTCATACTTGGTGCTCAGCTGAAGGAAAGGGGAATAACTTAAGAACTCAAGTGGGATTTCCACAGAAAAAGAATTCATGTGCACATTACAGTTCCTAAGCAGTGCTCTATTCCATACACAGAATCATTCAGGCTGGAAAAGACCCCTGGGATGAAGATCAACCATTAACCCTGCTCTACAAAGTTCACTCCTAAACCATATCCCCAAGCACCACATCTAAAGGACCTTTAAACACATCCAGATGTGGTTGGCTCAAGCACCTCCCTGGGCAGCCATTTCCAATGTCTGACCACTCTTTCTGTGAAAACAAATTTCCTAGTGTCCAGTCTAAACCTACCCAGTTGCAGTTTGATGCCATTCCCTCTTGTTCTAGTGCTCATTACCTGTGAGAAGAGACCAGCAGCAACCTCTCCACGATGTCCTTTCAGATGAGGTCACTGAAAACAGCAGAAATTTATCTAATTCTCATCATTCAACCTAGTAATTTAGAATCATAGAATCAATAAGGTTGGAGAAGACCTCAAGGATCATCAAGTCCAACCTGTCACCTCATGACTCCTAAACCATGGAACCAAGTACCACATTCAATCCCCTCTTGAACACCTCCAGGGACAGTGACTCCACCACCTCCCTGGGCAGCACATTCCAATGGCTAACAAGTCTCTCAGTGAAGAACTTTCTCCTCACCTCCAGCCTAAACTTGCCCTGGCGCAGCTTGAGACTGTGTCCTCTTGTTCTGGTGCTGATTGCCTGGGAGAAGAGACCAATCCCCACCTGGCTACAACCTCCCTTCAGGGAGTTGTCCAGCTGTTTAGTCTTGAGAGGGCTTAGAGGGGATCTTATTAATGTGCATATATACCTGAGAGGTGGCTGTCAAGATGAAGGTGACAGTCTCTTTTTGGTGGTGCCCAGTGACAGGACAACAACAATGGGTACAAGCTGGAACACAGGAGGTTAATCTCAACATGAGGAGAGACTTTACTCTGGGAACAGGCTGCCCAGAGAGGTTGTGGAGTCTCCTTCTCTGGAGACTTTCAAAACCCACCTGGATGCATTCCTGTGTGGCTTGCCCTGGATGATCCTATTTTGTCAGGAGGGTTGGACTAGATTACCTCTCGAGGTCCCTTCCAACACCTAACATTCTATGATTCTATCCTGGCATTTTGATTTGCACCATTTGCACCACCAGTTTTCAGATCAGCCCTGGAAGTTTCCTTTTCTAATGAAAAGGTTGCCTGATGTCTGACAGGCAACAGCTCCATCACTGCTGCAGTGAGGGCTTCCAGAGGGATTACAGAACTTCTGCTCTGCAGCACAGAGAGCTCCTTGGATACCCACTGCCTCATTACATGCAGTGGGATTTATAGACTGGGACCCACACAACAGAGGTTTTCCAAGTCTCTAAGAAGCCATTCTTCCAGAGATGTGGTCTTTATTTGACCAGCTCTCTATTGAGCATCAGATCAAGCAAAGCAGACCAGAGTTGATTTCCAATTAAACCCAACAGCTTTTCCTGATTCAGGTGGGACTTGACTCCAAGCATAAGACATCTGGCACAAGCTTAGGTGCTAGGATGTTGTCTTTACTGATTTCTTTCCTTTGAATTCACACAGCTACACACATATGGAAGTGGCATGAGATAATAAATCCCCATTTATTTATTTAGTGCATTCACTTCCCACCATTCATGCTTGCTGCTTAAGCACTTCATCTCACGGAGAAGACTATGGTGGCATTTGCTGCTCTGCACACAGACTCCATTGACAAAGGCGCAGCAGCATCACAAGACATGAAAAGCATAGGTTCAGAAGGTGAGCTTTGTTGTGCATGTACGAGAAGGTAGGGGGGTTATACTCACCCTACACAGAGTACTTTGCTCAGGATGACTCTGGCTTCTGCCATATTTGTGTCATGCATTTTCTTATAATATGGCTATGAAATCAAACCCAAGGGATGAATTTGAGTCCTGTGTCCAGTTCTGGGCCCCTCAGTTTAAGAAGGACATCGAAACACTTGAAGGTGTCCAGAGAAGGGCAAGGAGGCTGGGGAGAGGCCTTGAGCACAGCCCTGTGAGGAGAGGCTGAGGGAGCTGGGGCTGCTTAGCCTGGAGAAGAGGAGGCTCAGGGGTGACCTCATTGCCCTCTACAACTGCCTGAGGGGTGATTGTGGCCAGGAAGGGGTTGGTCTCTTCTCCCAGGCAACCAGCACCAGAACAAGGGGACACAGTCTCAAGCTGCAACAGGGGAGGTTTAGACTCGAGGTGAGGAGGAAGTTCTTCACCGAGTGAGTCATTTGTCATTGGAACGGGCTGCCCAGGGAGGTGGTGGAGTCTCCATCCCTGGAGGTGTTCAAGATGAGATTGGACGTGGCACTTGGTGCCATGGTCTAGTCATGGGGTCTGTGTTGATAGGTTGGACTTGATGATTCTCGAGGTCCTTTCCAACCTAAGTTATACTGTGATACTGTGGTACTGTAATTAATGGGACGGAGCTTGGAGTCAATACAGCTGACCAATATGATCGAGTATTGTTCCTTTATTGTTCCATTATAGTGCAAGTACAGCACAGTAAAGTAAAGCAAAGAAGAAGAAGGCAAAGGAAAGGCAGAAGTGCCTAGCAAGGGAACTGCTACAACTTATATAAACTCGGGGAGCCTCGCTGGCGTGGCTTCATCGGCTCCCTCTGAGTGACCACACATGGCACTGTTAGAGATTATTGGTCCAACTACTAACGACACGCCTGGTTGTTGATGCAGGTGCAGGTCCTGTTGTCCCAAGATAACTTTCCATGTTTATAGCTACCAGTGCCCTGTTCTAGTTACACGCTGCAGGCACAGCACTGTTTTGCTACACTGCTAGCTGGCTCTGCACTTCTGCTGAGCATGGCCTACCACCATGTCAGGCTCTAGGCCTGCACTGCCAGACTGCTCACATTGCTCGTTGCTGGCATTGCCACAATGAATGAGGGCAGCCTTCAGCTTACCTGTGACAATGAGAGCTCCTAACGCTCTGCTTAAGCCTATTTTGTATCACTTTTCTGTATAGTTCCCTATAATTTAGGGACCATAAGATGGGGACCGGGGCAGTAAAGTCCTTCTGACTGTAAGAGATCAGCTTCATAACCACCTGAAGTAGCCACATCAGGAAGTTAATATTGAAAAAGGAAAAAACAGAAGCAAGGGGATGGAGGCTGTTCCTCAGGAAAACCAGACAAAATACTTATGCAACAAGAGAGGAAAGAGGATTGTATAATTTTGCTTTCCATCACGTTTCCAGTTGAATTTATAATTACAGAATTAATCAGGTTGCAAAAGATCCTTGAAATCATCAAGTCCAACCTGTCACCCAACACCATCTAATCAACCAAACCATTGCACCAAGTGCCTCATCCAATCCCTTTTAAACACTTCCAGGGACAGTGACTCCACCACCTCCCTGGGCAGGACATTCCAATGGCCAACAACTCTCTCTGGGAAGACCTTCTTCCTCACCTCACTATTCCTGATGCAGGCCAGTATGTCATTGGCCTTCTTGGCCACCTGGGCACACTGTTGGCCCATGTTCAGCCAGCTGTCAATCAGTACCCCCAGGTACAGTGTCTGGCTGCTCTCCAGCCTCTCTGACCCCAGCCTGTAGCTTTGCATTGGGTTGTTGTGGCCAGTGTGTAGAACCTGGCACTTGGATGTGTTCAATCTCATGCCACTGGACTGTGCCCATCTGTCCAGCCTGGCAAGGTCCCTCTGCAGAGCCCTTCTACTCTCTAACAGATCAACTCCTGTCCCCAGCTTGGTGTCATCTGAAAACTTACTGATTATGGACTCAATGCCCTCATCCAGATCATCAATGAAGATGCTAAAGAGGATGGGGCCCAGCACTGATCCCTGGGGTACACCACCAGTGCCTGGCTGCCAGCTGGCTGTGGCACCACTCACCACCACTCTCTGGGCTCAGCCTCCAGCCAGTTCCTAACCCAGCTCAGAGTGCTGCTGTCCAAGCCCTGGGCTGCCAGCCTGGCCAGGAGTTTGCTGTGGGAGGGAAGCTTCAGCAGTGATTAGCTACAGTTTATTCAAATTTGCCCTTTGCTGTATTTCATAGACTGCAGTGTTCCCTACTGCCCTTTAACCAAACTGCATGGCAACAAGAAGTAATGGAGTTAATGAGGGGCATCATGAAAATAGTACTAGACAAGCTATATGATACAGCTAATTTTTTTCCCCAATACCCAATTTTGCTCAATTAGAGGAGAACTGGGAGATGTGCTGACTTTATTGGAAAGCCATTGTCAAATACGCTAGAATAAGATATAAAAATTGTCTCAGTAATGCAATTTGCATCTAAAAATCAAATGCTGGGGAGGTGAGGGTTTCAGCAGAGTCAACTGCTACACCTGAGTTAGCAGAGAAACACTAAGACAGGAGTCACTGCTTCCTAAGCTCCAGTTGTGCAAAGTGACATGGACACCTGCCCATCACTGCCTGCCTAAGGTCTGCTGCTACTAATTACAACTAGTTTGCATATGAATGAGTAAAGAGAAGCAGGGAGGCCATTATTACAGAGAACTACTGCAAAGCACAAACTTATTTCACCTAGATGGCAGATTTTTGTTACTGGATAGCAGGTTGAGCAGGATTCCATTTATTTCCATTGCGGTGGGTTGGAAGGCAGATCCTTCCTTGCCTCCCACCAGGGCAGAAAAAATGAGACTCAGACAAATGGATGGCAGAAGTGGTGGAAAGTTTCAATGGAAAAGCAGTGAGTGTTTTACAGAGAGCTACAAGCACAGTGACAAAAGAGATCCCAAAGCATACCCAGAAGCCTCCCAGTATTCACCTTTTCCCTACCTGAGGGTACACCCAATGCCCCAAGGGTTCTTTCTTCCCCCTCTCCACTGTTAGGCCAATCTCAGCTGGCCAGACCTGAGACTGCCCTTCCCCCTTCTCCTCTTGGCATTAAGCCTTGCCAGGCCAAAAATAAGGCCTTGAGATAGCTCTCCCTCCATTACCAGACAGGGAGCATCTCCCACGAGGGTAGCGAGGGAAGAAAGTGTAGAACCTTGCTGGTGGTTTTATAGGGAGCAGGGCATTATGGGACGAAATATGCAGCTTCCTGTGTGCACCCAGTGGGCTGGACCCTCAGGGCATGGCAGGTGTAGCTTGTGTGGTAGCAGCAGGAGGCTCCCAGTTTAAACTACTGCATCCATGTAGCAAATCCAGATCAAACGCTCAGATCAAAGTCCTGCAGCTCTGGCTCCTTTTCCCAGAGTAGACTTATGCATTAGGTGCTATAGTGAAGTCTTCTCTTCCTTGCTTTGCATCAGCTGCATAGTTTGGGTTCAATAACCTGAATATTGGGTGGGCTTGTTCCATTGTACTCAGCAGCCTGCTACATTCTGTAATAAATAAATAACTCTTTCCACTCCAAGTGTTATGGATCTAACTTCTCAAGCTGGGTTCCAGTCATTAAAACAATCACCAGTGTTTCCAGGTATTCTATTGCTCCTTCTCTGTAGCTTCTGCAGCTTGAATCTCATTTAAGGATGATAGGGCTGGTCCCCTGTGTAGCTCAGGAGAGAGAGGGAAGGCAGTCAGTGTGCTGTTTGCACATTGTCAATACGCCTTTTTGTCTCATTTCCTTCCTCAGAACTATGCAACAGCACATATGCCCTTGCAATTGTGTGTTGTGGGCAAGACACAATCTAGACAACATCTACCTGAAGGGAGGTTGTAGCCAGGAGGGGGTTGGTCTCTTCTCCCAGGCAACCACCAACAGAACGAGAGGACACAGTCTGAAGCTGCACCAGGGGAGGTTTAGACTGGATGTTAGGAAGAAATTCTTTGTAGAAAGAGAGATTGGCCATTGGAATGTGCTGCCCAGGGGGGTGGTGGAGTCACCATCACTGGAGGTGTTTAAAAAGAGACTGGATGGGGTGCTTGGTGCCATGGTTGAGTTGATTAGATGGTATTGGGTGATAGGTTGGACACGATGATCTTGAAGGTCTCTTCCAAACTGGTCTGGTCTATTCTATTCTATTCTATTCTATTCTATTCTATTCTATTCTATTCTATTCTAGACAGGGACAAAAGGCTTCTCAACGAAATCTTTCCAGAGTGGCACCATGCACTGCAGTCCTGGCTACAGTCATTATCTGTTCTGCTGATTCCAAGCGTACAGCAGCACACTCTCGCCAGCTGCTTACAACAGTACAGATCCACAGTGTTGAGATACTTGGTGTCACTGCTTCTCCTCAGCTCCTTCTCTTACAGGACACCAGGGCCATTTTCCTGCTTTGCACTTTCCACTATGTCTCCATTTCTCATCTTGTCCTCAGCACTTGACTTGATATGACCATCAGGAGCTGGTACTGCTTGCCATGGCAGGACCTGCATTTAGGTCATGCCTCCCATCTCTCACAACTTCTTACAACTATTTCAGCTCTTACAGGATTCAAACCCAAGGTGTATGCACTGGATTTGCACGGCAAGGTTTTGGTAGCAGGAGGGCTACAGGGGTAGCTGTGGTGAGAAGGAGCTGGAATCTTCTCCTGTGTCTGATAAAGACATTGCCAGCCAGCTCCAAGGTGGACCTGCCACTGGCCAATGGTGGTAGTGCCTCTGGTATAACATAATTAAGAAGCAAGGGGGAAAAAATACCCTATGCAATTGCAGCCAGGAAAGAGGAGTGACAAAATGTGAGAAAAGCAACCCTGCAGACACCAAGACCAATGGAGGAGAAAAAAAGAGGAGCTCCAGGTGCCAGAGCAGAGATTCTCCTGTAGCCCATGGTGAAGCAGGCTGTCCTGCTGCAGTTCATGGAGGTTAATGGTGCCAGAGCAGATATCCACCACTGGCCCATGGAGGACCCCCTACTGGAGAAGGTGGATATGACCAAAGGATACTGCGACCCCATGCAAGGCTCCTGCTGGATCAGGTTCCTTGCAGGACTCGTAGCCCCATGTAGAAAGGAACCCATGCTGGAGTAGGTCTGCCAGCAGGGCTTGTAACCCTGCAGGGAAGCCATGCAGGAGTAGTCTGCTCCCGAAAGCTTACACCCCATGGAAGGGCCTTGTGCAGAAGTAGTTCTTGAAGACCTGCAACCCATGAGAAGGACTCACAACTGAGAAGTTGTGGAGAACTGTTTCCCATGGGAGAGACCTCACACTGGAACAGGGAAGAGTATGAGAAACACAACCCCTGAGGAGGAAGGAGCATCAGGGAGAACATGAACTGCCCACCTGCCCAGTGCTACTGCAAGGGAGTGAGGTTGGGCATGAGAAGCAGGGAGGGGTGAGAAGCAGGGAGGGGTGAGAAGTAGGTGTTGTAAGACTTGGGGTTTTATTTCTCATTATCTTACTCTGATTTGAGTGGCAATAAATTAAACTAATTTCCTCAAGCCATGTCTGTTCTGTCCACGATGGTAATTGTTGAGTGATGTCTCCCTGTCCTTATCTCCACCCATGAGCCTTTCATTGCATTTTCTCTCCTCTGTCCAGATGAGGATGGGACTGATATAACAGCTTTGGTGGTTATGTGACATCCAGTCAAGGTCAACTCACCACACTGTACAGCTTATTTTCTTCCTTAGAACCCTGTCTGTGCAATGAGCACAAGAAACAAACACTAATGCTGATCAATATCCACCAATGAAACAGGCCATTTCAGCAGCAGCAGCAGAGCCCTGCAAGGTAGTCTTTGTCACTGCAAGCTGTCTGGACACCACCATGACCTGCTCTCAATTTCATCTCCTGCAGTTTGATGCATCATTGGCAGACAACAGATGAAAAAAGCAGGTGGATTGTATTCATTCTGTCACTGATTTTACAGCAAAAAAAGTGCAACTTCTTAACTGCTTCAATTTCTCCTCCCAATATGTGAAGTTCAAGCAGCAAGCTAGAAGGTTTTCCAGCATACAAAGCCACAAAACTCACAATGAAGATGACAAGCACTGTTAGTGATTGGAGTCTGGCAGCCTTCAATATTGCTGTATTGACTTTGGACCTGTCAGGAGTCCATACTATGGCTGAAGCTACCACCTCAACACAACATGCTTCTCTGCTTCTGTCTTTCTAAGTATCAGGAGCTAAAGTTGTAACTCATGGAAGATCTACTACTGGCTGTCATTTAAAGGACTGCTCCAAGCAAAACCTGTGGGGGAACAGTGATTTATAGAACTAAATTAACAAGCAAAACCAAAGCTGAGCAACTAAACTCTAAAGAAGCTGCTGTTGATCAGAACCAATCATTTTAATGCATGATAGAATGGACTGGATTGCAGGGACCATAAAGACCATCTAGTTCTAGTAGGCAGGGACATCTTCACCAGACCATGTTGCTCAGAGACCCATCCAAGCTGGCTGTGAGTGCTTTCAGGGAGGTGGCATGCACAGCTTCATGGGGCAACCTGTTCCAATGCCACACCATTCTCATAATGAAGAACATCTTTGTTGCATCTAGTCTAAATCTACCCTCTTTTAGTTTAAAGCCATTACCCCTTATCCTATCACTATGTGCCCTTGTAAAAAGTCCCTCTTCATTTTTCTCGTAGGCTCCTTTAGGTACTAAAAGGCTGAGACTAATAAATCTCCCCAGAGTCTTCTCTTCTCCAGGCTGAATGACTCCAGCTCACTCAGCCTGTCCAGCACTCTGATCATCTTTGTGGCCCTCCTCTGGACTCACTCCAACAGGTCCACATCCTCCCTCTGTGATGATCTTCCAGTGTGTCAGCTGTGCTGCTCAGCATGGTGTGGGTGCACTCAATCCCACTGTCCACGTCAGGGGTGTTAGAACAAGAATGTTAAACTGCACTGATCCCAGCACTGATCTGTGAGGAAGGAGGCACAGTGCCTTGCTGCATGGCAAGGACATGCTTAGCAAAGTTCAGCAACACAAACATTGCACATAAGTCCCGACTTCAAAGACCTCTCAGTCCCTGCAGACCCTCTGTGACCGTGGGCTTATGGCTATTTCAGTACTAACCTGGAGTCAGGAGGGCAGTGATGACTGTTCTCAAACAACCATTCCAGGGGACTGCTGGGGATTTCACTTTTCTGCAGATGCAAAATCACATCCTCCCATGCTTAAAATGGAATAAGGAAGAGAGGAATGGAATGAGGAAGAAGAATTTTGCAGATGACACCAAGCTGGGGGCAGGAGTTGATCTATTAGGAGAGCTCTGCAGAGAGACTTTGCCAGGCTGGACAGATGGGAAGAGTCCAAGGGCATGAGATTGAACACATCCAAGTGCCAGGTTCTACACATTGGCCACAGCAACCCCAGGCAGTGCTACAGGCTGGGGTCAGAGTGGCTGGAGATCGGCCAGGCAGAGAGGGATCTGGGGGTATTGGTCGATGGCAGGCTGAACATGAGCCTGCAGTGTGCCCAGGCAGCCAAGAGGGCCAATGGCATCCTGGCCTGCATCAGGAACAGTGTGGCCAGCAGAAACAGGGAGGTCATTCTGCCCCTGTATACTGCACTGGTTAGGCCACACCTCGAGTCCTGTGTCCAGTTCTGGGCCCCTCAGGTTAGGAAGGAGGTTGACTTGCTGGAAGGTGTCCAGAGAAGGGCAACAAAGCTGGGGAGGGGTCTGGAGCACAGCCCTGTGAGGAGAGGCTGAGGGAGCTGGGGTTGTTTAGCCTGGAGAAGAGGAGGCTCAGGGGAGACCTTCTTGCTGTCTACAACTCCCTGAAGGGAGGTTGTAGCCAGGTGGGGGTTGGTCTCTTCTCCCAGGCAACCAGCACCAGAACAAGAGGACACAGTCTCAAGCTGTGCCAGGGGAGGTTTAGGCTGGGTGTTAGGAAGAAGTTACATTTCAGTATTTCAGTATTCCTAAGGTTGGAAGGGACCTCAAAGATCATCAAGTCCAACCTGTCACCACAGACCTCACGACTAGAGTAGGGAGGACACTACTGCCCACTGCAGGCTTGAACTCACGACCTTCCCATTAAGGGTCTTATGTGCTACCAACTGAGCCACCGTACCAGTTGGTTCTTCACAGAGAGAGTGATTGCCCATTGGAATGTGCTGCCCAGGGAGGTGGTGGAGTCACCATCACTGGAGGTGTTTAGGAAGAGCCTGGATGAAGCACTTGGTGCCATGGTTTAGTTGATCAGATGGTGTTGGGTGATAGGTTGGTCTCAATGATCTCAAAGGTCTCTTCCAACCTGGTTTATTCTATTATTCTTTCTATTCTATTCTATTCCATTCCATTCCATTCCATTCCATTCCATTCCATTCCATTCCATTCCATTCCATTCCATTCCATCCTTACACTGCACCCATCTTTGAGGTACCTCAAATAGTAAGGGTTTCAGCCTGCATGCCTCTCCATCTCTCTTGCACTCTTTTGTTGCATCTGTTAAGACAAAGCATGTCCTCTCTGCATTGTTCTGTTTGAAACCAGAAGCAACTTTAACAAATGTTGAACAATACAGCAGAAGAGAGAGATGTGTTTGATATGCCATACTCAGCTGCAAGCCTCACCAAGGAACAACATTTCACTGTTAAAACAGCTCAAGTAAATCTAAGAGCTAAACTGAAATCTCAGAAACAGCAACAAAAAAACTCTATCCCAGTACTAGAGACCATGAAAATACCGAAGCAGCGAGTTGGAGCTTTTCCAACCTGCTGCAGACTGCTGACTCTTCCAGGCTTCTACACCAGAGTGGTTATTTTTGCAACAACAGTTTTTTTCACCTGTGATTCATTTCAAACAATGGAAGTATTCCTTGTCTATCCTGTGCTTGGTGTCACAGTGCATTAGGAGAGTTTGGCCAAAAAAAGAGTAATTAAAAAGAACACCAACACTTTAAAAAAAGACCATATACACTTTGGAAACGAACCTTCTGATTGCTCCTGATTACAGCACTTAGGTTTGCATCACAGAGTGACATGATCTGCTTGAACTGGATTCCTCTCTGCTAAAATGAAAGCCTTAAAATGCTATCCGGCAAGCCATCACCGTGTCTGGGTGTGTGGATGCAGGCTACAGACTGGTTTAGAATAGAATAGAATAGAATAGAATAAACCAGGTTGGAAGAGACCTTCAAGATCATCGTGTCCAACCCATCAACCAATCCAACACCACCTAAACAACTAACCCATGGCACCAAGCACCTCATCAAGTCTCCTCCTGAACACCTCCAATGATGGTGACTCCACCACCGCCCCAGGCAGCCCATTCCAATGGGCAATCACTCTCCTGTGTAGAACTTCTCTCTAACCACCAGCCTAAACCTCCCCTGGTGCAGCCTGAGACTGTGTCCTCTTGTTCTGGTGCTGGCTGCCTGGGAGAAGAGACCAACCTCTGCCTGTCTACAACCTCCCTTCAGGTAGTTGTAGAGAGCAAGAAGGTTACCCCTGAGTCTTCTCTTCTCCAGGCTAAGCAAGCCCAGCTCCCTCAGTCTCTCCTCACAGGGCTGTGCTCCAGACCCCTCCCCAGCTTTGTTGCCCTTCTCTGGACACGCTCCAGCATCTCAACCTCCTTCCTAAACTGAGGGGCCCAGAACTGGACACAGGACTCAAGGTGTGTCCTAACCAGTGCAGTGTACAGGGCAGAATGACCTCCCTGCTCCTGCTGGCCACACTGTTCCTGATGCAGGCCAGGATGCCATTGACCCTCTTGGCTGTCAGAAGGGACCTCCAGGGGTCATCTGCTCTAGATGCCAGCAGCACCGGTTAGGCTCCTCGGGGCTTTGCTCAGCTGCACAACCTCTCTGTCAGTCTGTTCCCGTGCTTGAACATCATCATTCTAAAATCTTTTCCCATAATATTCCTTTGGACATTCTTTTGTTACAACTTAAGACTGCTGCCTCTTACCCTGTTACAACGCAGCTCCGGAACGACCCTGCTCCTGTCTTCCACACCCTCCTCTGACAAAGCTGAAGACAGCAGAAAGATCCCCTTCAGCCTCCCTTCCTTAAGCCTGACAGTTTTAATGTGCACCTAAGCTGCAGTATCCACTCTGAGACTGTTACACCACGTTAGCATTTTCATTTTCCTGGTCAAAGGCATTTTGTAATCAGCAGACCCTCAGCACTGGCTGCAGCACCAAGCTACTTGCTGATGCAGACACAGCCATACCCTGACAGTTTGTGTACAGGGAGTGCAAGCACAGCATGCCCAGGAGCACTGCAGTGTGCTTAAACAGGTATTTGGCAGCGGGGGGGCTTGGCTATAAGCCTTAAGAAGCTTAATTACATTAGCCCAATTAAATCATTCAGCAAAACCTTTCCAGCAGACAGCCAACAAATACATCCTTGAATATAAACTCAGGCCTTTAATATTGGTTCTGGGTGGGAATGAAGAGAAAGCAAAAATACTTCAGCTTTTACAACTGTCAGTCTGAACCAGCAGCTGCTGGGATTTTGCCACCATCACAATTTCATGCTCACCCTCCACGTTAATACGAAGCTAATATGATGCAGCTCTGACTCATCACTAATTTTTAGAATGTTTAAAACCTCAGTTGCTTCCAGCAGCAACTAATTGTTTATTAATTCCACCACAGAAGAGACTTACAGTGATTAATAGAAGCTAATCTGCTTTCTACCCTGAACTGTCGCTCCTGCACAAGAGCAAATGAGGCAGTGACTGACCCCCGAGCTCCAGAGGTGCAAGCTCAGTTCCGTGCTCGGTTTTCCCTGGCACTAGGGAAAGAGACCATCTTTATGCAAGACAGCAATATAAACCCATTCTTTCCCTTCTAAAAAGCAACTGGAAGGACAATTGCATCAACTCTTCATCCTCTTCATCACCGTCCTGTCATCTTTCAATTTATCTCTGTCACCCTTTATGGGCAGAAAGGTGTGTGCAACTGCTATCCCTTTACAATGCCTGCTCTGGATTTATTTACCTTTGCAATAAAGCTAAGAGATTCACAGGACTGCCAGCATTTGCAGGGCATTCTTTACCCTGTACTAATAAATAATCATGAGCAGAGAGATACATGGGGAAAACCCCCTATCAATCAGACAGTCTGAAGAATCAGCCCAACTTTGCGTTCTAGGTACACAGGTGACATACCTCCCACCACTCATCACATAGTGCATCCATAGTATCATAGTATCGCCCCTCAGGTTAGGAAGGAGGTTGACTTGCTGGAACAAGTCCAGAGAAGGGCAACAAAGTTGGTGAGGGGTTAGGAACACAGCCCTGTGAGGAGAGACTGAGGGAGCTGGGCTTGCTTAGCCTGGAGAGGAGGAGACTCAGGGGTGATCTCATCACTCTCTACAACTATCTGAAGGGAGGTTGTAGACAGGCAGAGGTTGGTCTCTTCTCCCAGGCAGCCAGCACCAGAACAAGAGGACACAGTCTCAGGCTGTGCCAGGGGAGGTTTAGGTTGGATATTAGGAAGAAGTTCTATACAGAGAGAGTGATTGCCCATTGGAATGGGCTGCCTGGGGAGGTGGTGGAGTCACCATCATTGGAGGTGTTCAGGAGGAGACTTGATGGGGTGCTTGGTGCCATGGGTTAGTTGGTTAGGTGGTGTTGGATTGGTTGATGGCTTGGACACGATGATCTGAAGGTCTCTTCCAACCTGGTTTGTTATTCTATTATTCTATTATTACTTGTTCTGGTTTTGTGCTTGGCTCCCTATCATGCTATTCTATCAGTCAGGGTTGGAAGGGACCACAAGGATCATCTAGTTCCAACCCCCCTGCCATGGGCAGGGACACCCCACACTACATCAGGCTGCCCAGAGCCTCATCCAGCCTGGGCTTAAACACCTCCAGGGAGGTGTTTAAGATGTGGTGTTTACCTAGATTTACTCATCTGTAGTAAAGCAGGAAATCATAAAAGGAAGCCCTCCTTTCTCTCTGCTTGACCCAGCCTGTATGTTAGCAAGAATCATGATTCTTCCTAGAACTGGCTAACACACTGGAATGCTTCTCCATTGGAACCCTTTGGAAACCTGGAGTTTCCAAGAAGCTGGGATGCTCAGAGTGCTGTCTTCCTAGAGTGCCAAATGAGTCAATCCCCCTCTGGCAGTTCAGGCTGGGTGCCTCCTCTTCCTGCCACATGAGCTACATCTCCAGTGTCCTGAGGGTCCAGCCCAGTAGGTGGACACAGGAAGCTGTGTATTTCATACCCATAAATCCTGTGCCCTATAAATCCATCTGCAAAGCCTTTCACAGGATCACAGATCACAGGATCACAGAATGTTAGGGGTTGGAAGGGACCTCGAGAGATCATCAAGTCCCCCTCCAGAGCAGGACTGTATAATCTAGCGCAGGTGGCACAGGAATGCATCCAGACAGGTCTTGAAAGTCTCCAGAGAAGAAGACTCCACAACCTCTGTGGGCAGCCTGCTCCAGTGATCTGTGACCCTTACAGTAAAGAAGTTCTTCTTCATGTCAAGGTGGAACTTCTTGTGCTCTAGTTTCCATCCATTGCCCCTTGTCCTATCACAGGGCACAAGTGAGCAGATGCTGTCCCTGCCCCTTCCTTCTTGATACCCAGCCCTCAGATATTCATAAACATTTATTAAACCCCCTCTCAGTCTTCTCTTCTCCAGGCTAAAAAGCCCCAGAGCTCTCAGCCATTCCTCATAAGGCAGTGCTCCAGTCCCTTCATTATCCTTGTAGCCCTCCTCTCTCAAGTAGATTCCTGTCCCTCCTCACTTCCTCTTTCTTCCCTCTCTGCTCCCATGGGAGATGCTCCCTATTGGGTGATGGTGGGGAAGTACCTCAAGGCCTCTTAGGCCTGGCTATGCCTAATGCCAGGAGGAGAAGGGGTTAGGGCAGTCTCAGACCTGGCCAGCTGAGACTAGCCTAGCAGTAGGGAGGGGAAGAAAGAGCCCTGGGGGTTCTGGGTGTACCCTCAGCTGGGGAGGTGGAAAATGTTGGGGACCTTTGGGTGTGCTGGAAGGGACTCTGTAGGCTTTGGGGTACTTTTTGTCACTATGCTTGCAGCTCTGTAAAACACTTACTGCTTTTCCATTTAAACTTTCCATCACTTCTGCAATCCATTTGTGTGATGAGTGTCATTCTTCTGCCCCTCTCAGGGGCAAGAGCGGATCTGCCTGGCCTCAAGCCAGGACACCCTTCCAAATCACAAACCCATTTTTCTTAAACGATGGAAAGGTGGCTCCAGAGCAGCTCAGCTCATTTTCCTGGAGAGCAGCTGTATAATTAGTACAAGAACACCACAAATATTTAGATGACAAAAACTATAACAAACCTCCATGATGACAAAGGTAAGAGTGATAAGCAGCCGTGATTTGAGGCACGCTAATTACGTCCAATAAATCTATTCTCTTTCTGGACGAAGAACATAGGAAATTTACTCACTCTGGTAATGAGCAAAACTTAGTGGGATGGAGTGCAGCTGCAGAAATGTCAAACTATCCTCACAAGGTTACTCTTGACATTCTGGGAGAAATGCAAACAACAGAAACTTGGAAGAGGAATTCCTAAGTGTCCTCAAAACTGTAATTAGTTATTGCAGGTCAAAACTATATCGAAGAGCAGGAGGGTGAGGAGAGCAAAAGGAAAACAGATTTTTGCCTCTTACATTTTGCCATTAAGTAGAAGAAATAAATGAGAGAGCCCCCAAAATTCCCATGCTAATACAGTATGCTGGAGCAATCCTAACGTGGCAATGATTATACTGGGAGGCTGTAAGACTGATATTGAGCTTCTTTTATGTTATGGAATAAAATATTGCTCTTCTGTGCAGCTTCTACTTCAGCTTCAATTCAATCTCTGCATTTTAATTCCCAGAGAAAAAAGCACAGATTTTACACAGAGTATTGCTTTTAATTGTCTAACACTAACTGTTGTGCACTGTAAAACAAAAAAAGAAAAGCCAAACCAACACCAAAGAGATAAAGAAGAACAACCACAGAGCAATACTTTCCAACAAGGCTCCTGCCTTTCTTTTGCAGCAAACTGCATTTCCAATTAGAATAGAATAGAATAGAATAGAATAGAATAGAATAGAATAGACCAGGTTGGAAGATCATCACATCCAACCCATCACCCAACACCATCTAATCAACTAAACCATGGCACCAAACACCCCATCAAGTCTCCTCCTAAACACCACCAATGAGGGCAACTCCACCACCTCCCTGAGCAGCCCATTCCAATGGACAATCTATCTATGAAGAATTTCTTCCTAACATCCAGCCTAAATCCCCCCAGGCACAGCTTGAGACTGTGTCCTCTTGTTCTGGTGCTGGTTGCCTGGGAGAAGAGACCAACCCCCACCTGGCTATAGACGATGGAGCTTGGAATCAATACAGCTGACCAATATGATCGAGTATTGTTCCTTTATTGTTCCAGTGTTGCAGGCTGATGGTGCGAGTACAGCACAGTAAAGTAAAGCAAAGAAGAAGGGAAAGGAAAGGCAGAAGTGCCTAGCAAGGGAACTGCTACAACTTATCTAAACTTGGGGAGCCTCGTTGGCATGGCTTCATTGGTTCCCATGAGTGACCACACATGGCACTGTTAGAGATTATTGGTCCAACTACTAATGACACAAGGAGGTTGTTGATGCAGGTGCAGGTCCTGTTGTCCCAAGATAACTTTCCATGTTTATAGCTACCAGTGTCCTGTTCTAGTTACATGCTGCAGGCACAGCACTGTTTTGCTACACTGCTAGCTGGCTCTGCACTTCTGCTGAGCATGGCCTACCACCATGTCAGGCTCTAGGCCTGCACTGCCAGACTGCTCACACTGCTCATCACTGGCATTGCCACACCTCCCTTCAGGTAGTTGTAGAGAGCAAGAAGGTCTCCCCTGAGTCTCCTCTTCTCCAAGCTATGCAAACCCAGCTCCCTCAGCCTCTCCTCACAGGGCTGTGCTCCAAACCCCTTCTCTGGACACGTTCCAGCAAGTTACAGTATGAAGACACAGGGAAGGTATGGCCTCAGTGAATGACTTCTGCATACAGACTGTGTGCAGTCATTTGCTTAAAATACATTTAACATAATGACAAAACCACTTTTTTGCATCCCCTAGCAAGTTTTTCTTATAGCACTAGAAGATAAGAGAGTAGAATCATAGAAACATGGAATCAACAAGGTTGGAAAAGACCTCAGAGTACTTAAAGCAGGGCAGGAGTATACTGAGATACTTCTGTCACAGTTTTACGTGCTACATTATTTATTTAACTTGACTTCCACAGTTAGAGCTTTTCCTTATTCAATTTCAACACTTACATAAGATCCCCACCTTTCAACTTATTAAACTTCACACCATGATTCAGTAAGGCAAGGTTTCTTATCTAAATTATTTGAACAGATTACAGATTCAGATGGTCAGGAAAGTCATCCCTGGTTCTTGTTAAATTTAAACAAGTTTGTTTCAAAACAAAAATTCATTAAAATGTACTTTACATGCTAAATATTCATTTGAAATCAATTCTTTAATCTTCTTCTAATCACACAGATGACAGAATTAACCAGGTTGGAAAAGACTTTTAAGGTCATCGAGTCCAATCTATCAGCCAACACAATCTGACCAACTAAACCATGGCACCAAGTGCCACATCCAGTCTCCTATTAAACACCTCCAGTGATGGTGACTCCACCACCTCCCTGGGCAGCACATTCCAAGGGCCAATCTCTCTTTCTGGGAAGAATTTCCTCCTAACATCCAGCCTAAACCTCCCTTGGTGCAGCTTGAGACTGTGTCCTCTTGTTCTGGTGCTGGTTGCCTGGGAGAAGAGACCAACCCCCACCTGGCTACAACCTCCCTTCAGGGAGCTGTAGACAGCAAGAAGGTCACGCCTGAGCCTCCTGTTCTCCAGGCTAAGCAACCCCAGCTCCGTCAGCCTCTCCTCATAGGGCTGTGCTTGAAACCCTTCACCAACAAAGGCTCACCCACTGGTTGGTTGGTTGATTGGTTGGTTAGTTGATTTATTGAGGGGAATTAGGGAAACAGCACACAGAATGAGATGGGGCCAGGGACAACAAATATGTAAAAGTTTGGAGTAGTTGAATATGGTTTGGGTTTTATTTCAGATGATCATCATGAAGTCAAAATGATAAACCAGCACTGCCAGGTGTGGTGGTTTGAGCCTTATCTGGGATTTAAGAGCTCAGATGAGGGCAAGGCTGAGAATCCCTCCCCCGCTTGCCTCTTCTCTTTCTCAATTGAGAGAAAAAGGGAAGGGAAGGAGTAAATCTACCGAGAAATAGTTTGGAGTTGGTTTGGAAGTAAAGAGGTAAAAATTGTCTTTAAACAATTAGGATTAACAAGGGTAAGGAACAAGGATGGATGGGGAAGAATATATATGTATACAAAACCAGTCCTTTGAAGTCCTTTGCAGAGGTGTGGATGTAGCAGGGAGGAGGAGCAGGCCTGGCCACGTGGCAGACAAGGAGGAAGCCAGCAGCAGTCCTCTCGTCCAGGCAAGGCAGGAGCCAAAGAGAGCAAATGGCTGCAGTGTCTTCCTTTTTATAGGCTTGCTGGACAGGGAGGAGGAGTGGAACAGACTAACTCAGTTTCCCAGGAGGAAAACCCCCTCCAGGGAGGGAAAAGCTCTCACAAGCCCTTCCGCCCCCTGCTTTCAGGATGGGCATAACCCATCACACCAGGTCACCACTAAACTGTGTCACCACACCTACACAGGGATACCTCCAGGGATGGTGACTCCAGCACTTCCCTAAGCATCCTGTTCCAGTACCTTGTAAGCCCTTCTGTGAGAAAAATTTTCCTCATATGCAACCTAAACCTAACCTGGTGCAACTTGAGGCTGACTCCTTCTACCACTTGTTTACTTGGGAGAACAGACTCAACCCCACCTCCCTACAACCTCCTGCCAGGGAGCTGTAGAGAGTAAAAAGGTCTCCCCTGAACCTGCTTTTCTCCAGACTGAACAACCCCAGTTCCCTCAGCTGCTCCACATAAGACCCACCCACCAAATTGGTTGCCCTTCTCTGGACACACTCCTGCACCTCAACATCTTTCTTGTAGTGAGATGCACAAAACCAAGCCCAGTAGAATAGGTGCAGCCTCACTGGTGCAGAGGAACAATTGTTTCCTCAGTCCTGCTGGCCACACTGTTGATGATAGACACTAGGATGCTTTTGGCCTTCTTTGCCTCCTGAGAACACCGCAGGCTCGTACTTAGCCAGCTGTTGATCAACACCCCCAGATCCTTTTCCACCCAGCAGCTTTCCAGCCACTCTGCCCCAAGTGTTGCATGAGGTGATTGTGTCCCAAGTGCAGGACCTGGCACTTGGCCTTGTTGAATCTCATACAATTGGCCTCAGCCCACCAATCCAGCCTGTCCCTGTCACTCTGTAGAGCCTCCCTACCATCAAGTAGGTTGACACAGCCACTCAGCTTGGTGTCATCTGCAAACTTGCTGAGGGTGCACCTGATCCCCTTGTCCAGACCACCAATAATGTTACTAAAGAAAACAGGCCCCGATACTGAACACTGGAGAACACCCCTTGTGACTGGCTGCCAACTGAATTTAACTCCATCCACCACAATTCTTTGGACCCAGCCAAGAGAAAGGAAAAAAAACCACCACAAATCAAACAAACAAAAAAGCAAACAAGAAAAAGAAAAAAAAAAAGAACCATTTTGTAAATTGGAGGAGAAGGGATGAATGAATTCAGACACACACAGAACAGCACTTCCTTGCATATATTAGTACCTCAGATGGCAGATCCAATGATTTCACTGGTACCTAACCCTTCACACAGCATTTAAAGAGAGTGAAAAATCAAGTGTCCCTAACTCCACAGTTCATACTACCTGCATTACAGTGCCAAGGTCACTTACACTGCTCAGGGTTATTCTTGGTAATTTTGTCAGTGCCACCCATGGGAAGCTAAAGCAGTCACTCATGAGACATGAACCTGCACTCTGCTTTTATGGACTGTTGGTTCATGTGACATTTTTAGTAGGTATAACTTATTCATTCAACAGAATGTGCTCTTGCACAGCTGTTGATCCCACTGGTAGGTTGCACTACACAATACACCATCCATGGCTTTTTAGCTGCTTAGTAGTAGGGCTGACTGGTCCACAAACCAGTCCAGTAAAAGGAAGAGGACAATTGCTTTCTCCAAGCAAAGTGAGATCCTGGTTGACAGCTGGCTGAACATGAGCCAGCAGTGTGCCCAGGTGGCCAAGAAGGCCAATGGCATCCTGGCCTGCATCAGGAAGAGCGTGGCCAGCAGGAGCAGGGAAGTCATTGTGCCCTGTGCTCTGCACTGGTTAGGCCACACCTTGAGTCCTGTGTCCAGTTCTGGGCCCCTCAGTTTAGGAAGGACATCGAGACCCTTGAAGGTGTCCAGAGAAGGGCAACAATGCTGGGGAGGGGTCTGGAGCACAGCCCTGTGAGGAGAGGCTGAGGGAGCTGGGGTTGCTTAGCCTGGAGAAGAGGAGACTCAAGGGAGACCTTCTTGCTCTGTACAACTACCTGAAGGGAGGTTGTAGCCAGGTGGGGATTGGTCTCTTCTGTCTAGCAACCAGCACCAGAACAAGAGGACACAGTCTCAAGCTGTGCCAGGGGAGGTTTAGGCTGGAGGTGAGGAGAAAGTTCTTCCTAGAAAGAGTAATTTGCCATTGGAATGTGCTGCCCAGGGAGGTGGTGAAGTCACTGTCCCTGGAGGTGTTTAAGAGGGGATTGGATGTGGCACTTGAAGCCATGAGGTGTTGAGTGATAGGTTGGACTTGATCTCTGAGGTCTTTTCCAATCTTATTGATTCTATGCAAAAGTCCTGCAGGAGGTCTGAAAAGACAATGCAGGTGTCCATGCAGATCTTTCTTGCAGGTTTATTTTGAATGCATTTGAAGTGTGAATAAATGTTAAGGCCAGGCATTTTTCTTGGCTGGATCTGCCTTGGTTCCATTCTCTTTTATCTGTTCTCCCTCACAGGCATTGTCTTCTTTTAATCTCCGCTGGAGCTTAACAAAGAGTTGAGAACAGAGCTCCTTTCCTCCAGAGCACCAGTCAAAAGAATACTAATTAGCTCTGTCTTTTGTTGTTCTGGTGCTTCAGTTGTAGTTAAGCCAAAACATCTGACTCCTCTGTCTCAGAATGCAGAGACCAAACACACATTTGGAAGATAAAAGAAATAATGACTGCTTCTTCAGCTAGGTAAGAGAAATTAAATGCTGTTCTTTCTGACAGGTGGAGCATTGTGTCTGCCCTATGGAATTACACAGCAGTGCCCAGCAGTAAAGTTCTGACTTATTCATCAGGATATTAGCCTGGAGAAGAGGAGGGTCTGGGGAGACCTTCTTGCTCTCTACAACTACCTGAAGAGAGGTTGTAGCCAGGAGAGAGTTGGTCTCTTCTCCCAGGCAAGCAGCACCAGAACAAGAGGACACAGTTTCAAGCTGTGCCAGGGGAAGTCTAGGCTGGAGGTGAGGAAAAAGTTCTTCACAGAGAGAGTTGTTAGCCATTGGAATGTGCTGCCCAGGGAGGTGGTGGAGTCACCATCCCTGGAGGTGTTCAAGAGAGGACAGGACATGGCACTTGATGCCATGGTTTAGTTAGTCATGAGGTCTTGGGTGACAGGTTGGACTTGATGATCTTTGAGTTATTTTCCAACCTTGTTGATTCTATGATATTATTATTCACTGTAGTCAAAATCAGCAACATATTCAACAACCAGATCTTTAATGGGGCCCAAGTAACTTCCATCCCTGCCAAGAGCTTCCCCAGTCCTACTACAAGAGAAGCAACAACACCATGTTTACACAAGCTTGCCCCTCCTAGCTGGCACACCTCTGAGTGAGTTGTAAGCTGCCTGTCACTGTAACAAAAGCTTTTGCTGTCCTGCACTGTCCAAACCTGGCCTGTTCCTTATGCATTTTTTTCCCTGAGCATCTGGTACTGCATGATACATAATACCACATGGTACATTATGCCACTGAAGACAGACCTTTGAGTCTGCCAGCACTGGCCAATAGACTAAAACTTGTCCTCATTTCAGTCCATCACAATGCTGGAAGAATATTTGTGTTATTTAATAGAGTTTTGAAGATCTTTAGGCACAGCTTGCTTGTAACACCTGAACTGCTCCCATCTGACTAATGAATACTAACTACTCTGTTTCTCCCACATGCTCATTCAAGAAAAATGAAGACAGACCCACGATGTCTAGCATGAAATCCCTCCTCTCCACTGGCAAAATTAGACATTAGCAGCATATCACATGGCTGGCCTGTGACAAGGTATTAATTATATAATTTTAGAATAGAATAGAATAGAATAGAATAGAATAGAATAGAATAGAATAGAATAGAATAGAATAGAATAGAATAGAATAGAATAGAATTAACCAGGTTGGAAAAGACCTTTGAGATCATCAAGTCCAACCTATCACCCGACACCATCTAATCAACTAAACCATGGCACCAAGTGCCTCATCCAGTCTCTTCCTCCAGGGATGGTGACTCCACCACCTCCCTGGGCAGCACATTCCAATGGCCAGTCACTCTTTATGTGAAGAACTTCCGAACCTCCAGCCTAAACCTCCCCTGGCACAGCTTGAGACTGTGTCCTCTTGTTCTGGTGCTGGCTGCCTGGGAGAAGAGACCAACCCCCTCCTGGCTACAACCTACCTTCAGGGAGTTGGAGGGAGCAATAAGGTCTCCCCTGAGCCTCCTCTTCTCCAGGCTAAGCAACCCCAGCTCCCTCAGCCTCTGCTCACAGGGCTGTGTTCCAGACCCCTCCCCAGCTTTGTTGCCCTTCTCTGGACACCTTCCAGCAACTCAACATCTTTCCAAAACTGAGGGGCCCAGAACTGGACACAGGACTCAAGGTGTGGCCTAACCAGTGCAGTGTCCAGGGGCAGAATGACCTCCCTGCTCCTGCTGGCCACACTGTTCCTGATGCAGGCCAGGATGCCATTGGCCTTCTTGGCCACCTGGGCACATTGCTGGCTCATGTTTAGCCTACTAGCTACCAGTACCCCTACATCCCTTTCTGCCTCATAGGCATTAAGTTCAATAGGACTCTTAATTCCTGATTTTTCCATCTACTTGTGCCCCTGACTTAATATGCAACACTGACCAAATCATGTGAAAATACTTGTATTAACCTGGACACCTCAGGAGCTCTGTGAAGGCTTCTGGCATGTGGGCAAAATGAAAGGTGCTAAATGCGGTAATCTGCTCTTAGAATTGTGAGCCAGAAAATGTGAAAAGGTTCTTTAGGAGGTACTGATGGTTCTCCCTCAGGGCTCTCGTGATGGTTGTCCCCAGAGGGTCTCAGTGATCCCTCTTTTGACTCTATCTGACAACCCATAAGGACATTTTCCCGTATTTGTCGTGCAGCTCTGATGACGCAGTAACCACTCAGTGTATGAAAATGCTGGAAAAGAGAACCTCATTCTGCTGGGATGTCTTCAGCAAGGCTAAGAATAAGATCACCTACAGTGAGACTGCTTTGCTACTGGAAGTAATATTCAAACAGCCAACCAAGCACTCATTCAGCTACATCTAGGTTGTGACAAAAATTGAATCCCCAACTTTCTTCTATTGCTGTGATGCAATAGGTGTGGTCCCAACGATCGTCAGGAGAAGGAGTTCCATCTCCAAGTTTACTCCACTGCTAGGGAAGCCTGCAGATCCACCTTTACACTACTGAGTTCCTGTTAAACAATAGTAATTTTATCCTGACATTTCTTCCCAGTTTGTACACTGGCCACAGGTGGTACAAACTCTCAGCTGCTTCTGAACTTAAGCTAAGATGAAAGACTGTCTTTGTCACTAGCAATTCTCTAGAGTTTTTCAGTCATTTCATTTGCCATGTTTGTACAGGTTTAGAATAGAATAGAATAGAATAGAATAGAATAGAATAGAATAGATCAGGTTGGAAGAGACCTTCAAGATCATCGTGTCCAATCCATCAATCTATCATCCAACACCACCTAATCAATTAAACCCTGGCACCAAGCACCCTGTCAAGTCTCCTCCTGAGCACCTCCAATGATGGTGACTCCACCACCTCCCTGGGCAGTCCATTCCAATGGGCAATCACTCTCTCTGTGTAAAACTTCCTCCTAACCTCCAGCCTAAACCTCCCCTGGCGCAGCCTGAGACTGTGTCCTCTTGTTCTGGTGCTGGCTGCCTGGGAGAAGAGACCAACCTCTACCTGTCTACAACCTCCCTTCAGGTAGTTGTAGAGAGCAATAAGGTCACCCCTGAGTCTCCTCACTGTTCTTAAACATCCTACTTAGGGAGGAATGGGCAAATTGCCTCTTCTATTGATACTAGGGTCAAAAGAAAAGGATATCCACATGTTTGACTTCATCTGTAACAAATGGTGCCTATGTGTTGCAGATTATCATAAGTTATCCATGGGACAGCAATGTGCCCTTGGGGCCAAGATGGCCAAGGATATCCTGGGGTGCATTAAGAAGAGTGTGTCCAAAAGGTCAAGAGAGGTTCTCCTCCCCTTCTACTCTGCACTGGTGAGACCACACCTGGAGTAGTGTGCCCAGTTCTGGGCCCCTCAGTTCAAGAAAGGCAGTGAGCTACTTGAAAGAGTCCAGCACAGAGCCACGAGGATGATGAAGGGGATGAAACATCTTCCGTATGAGGAGAGACTGAGGGAGCTGAGGTTCTTTAGCTTGGAGAGGAGAAGCCTGAGAGGTGACCTCATCAGTGTTTATAAATATGCAAAGGGTGAGTGCCAAGAGACTGAAGCCAGTCTCTTCTCGGTGGTGCCCAATGACAGGGCAAGGGGCAATGGGTGGAAGTTGAGGCATAGGAAGTTCCATTCAAACATGAGGAAAAATATTTTCACTGTGAGGGTGACAGAGTCCTGGAACAGGCTGCCCAGGGGGGTGTGGAGTCTCCTTCTCTGGAGATATTCAAAACTAGCCTGTTGTGCTCTAGCAGGGTGGGGGGGGAGGTGTTGGACTGGATGAGCTTTTGAGATCCCTTCCAGCCCCTGAAATTCTGTGACTCTGTGAGTCTCTAGGGAATTTCAAGACCTGCCCAGATGCATTCCTGCATGGCCTGCCCTAGCTGATCCTTCTTTGTCAGGAGGGTTGGACTAGATGATCCTAGAGGTCCCTTCCAATCCCTAACATTCTATGAGTCCACATTGGCATTTTCAATTGTTCTCAAACTATTCCTCACTGCAGAGTGCATACTAACCTGCTTACTCTTTTCATTCAATGTTATGAACTACTAAGGCATTTCTTCCTTCTGAACAGTGCAACCACTTCAATAACAGTTTACTACTATTTCTAGAGGGAGAAACAATCTTCTCCCACAACAATAGGCTACACAAGTACCAAAATGTAAGGGTTTGTCAAGCCCAGATGAAAGATAAATCTTTATTCAGACATCAAAGCCCCACTGAGAGAATTTTTACAGCTCATATAACACACAAGCCAATCTTCTCCCAGGACTGCTTCAAAGCCCAAATATGAATTTACGGAGGGATTATTGTAATTGATACAAGGGTGAGCTGTGGCTCTAATAAAAAATCTGTGGAATGGAATGGGATGGAATGGGAATAGAATAGAATAGAATAGAATAGAATAGAATAGAATAGAATAGAATAGAATAGAATAGAATAGAATAGAATAGAATAGAATAGAATGGAATGGAATAGAATAGACCAGGTTGGAAGAGACCTTCAAGATCATCACGTCCAACCTATCATCCAACATCACCTAATCAACTAAACCATGGCACCAAGCACCTTATCAAGTCTCCTCCTGAACACCTCCAGTGATGATGACTCCACCACCTCCCCAGGCAGCCCATTCCAATGGGCAATCACTCTCTCTGTATAGAACTTCTTCCTAACATCCAACCTAAACCTCCCCTGGCACAGCCTGAGACTGCGTCCTCTTGTTCCGGTGCTGGTTGCCTGGGAGAAGAGACCAACCCCCTTCTGACTACAGCCTCCCTTCAGGTAGTTGGAGAGAGCAATGATGTCTCCCCTGAGCCTCCTCTTCTCCAGGCTAAGCAACCCCAGCTCCCTCAGCCTCTCCTCATGGGGCTGTGTTCCAAGCCCCTCACCAACTTTGTTGCCCTTCTCTGGACACGCTCCAGCAAGTCAACTTCTTCCTAAACTGAGGGGCCCAGAACTGGACACAGGACTCAAGGTGTGAGAGGGCAGAAAGAACAAAAATCAGGAGTGCACTACAAAAAACTCCTATCATGCTATTTATAATTTTTCACATGCATGATGTGAAAATAAGGAAGCAAAAAAAAAGGGAAATAGCAAAATACCTAAATGGGTTATTAAAAATAGAGCATATTTTCTCCTTAAGATGCTTAAATATTGGTTTGCCACTCTAGTTATGAATGACTTACACCAGTTACTGCTAGTAGAATGGGCAGGAACAGACAAAACTGGCAGATTGGTAGAGTTTTGGTGAGGGGTGGGGAATAAAGGCTTGTGTATCTCAACACCTGTCAGGAATAAACTGATCTTGTTAAAGCATGGAGTAAAACATTTGTATCAGGCTTTTAAGCTAACCTACTAACAGTGACAATTCAATACCTAGGAAAATATCTGCAACCTATCAAGTCACAGCAGGGTTTTAGCACAAGCTCTCCTTAGGTTAGGAAATGTAGAAATAATAGGTGAGAAAAGGGAGAGATAAAATAGAATACAGCTCACGAAACAAAACCCACTCTAACAGTAGAAATCCATTTACTTTCTTGGAGGAAAGAGTCCTTAGGGAATTTCCCTGTTCTGAAATGTATAATTATTTCACTACAGAATGAACTGCAAGCATCAGATGTTATTTGCAAAAATAACTGGGGCACACTGACCTCCAGCTTTACAACTGAGCTTAATCATCAAATCATAGAATCACAGAATCAGAGAATGACCATGGCTGGAAGAGACCTTAGACAAGAGGACACAGTCTCAAGCTGTGCCAGGGGAGGTTCAGGCTGGATGTTAGGAAGAAGTTCTTCCCAGAGAGACAGATTGGCCATTGGAATGTGCTGCCCAGGGAGGTGGTGGCTGCCTGGGAGAAGAGACCAACCCCCACCTGGCTACAACCTCCCTTCAGGTAGTTGTAGAGAGCAAGAAGGTCTCCTCTGAGCCTCCTCTTCTCCAGGCTAAACAACCCCAGCTCCCTCAGCCTCTCCTCACAGGGCTGTGCTTGAGATCTCTCCCCAGCCTTGTTGCCCTTCTCTGGACACATTCAAGTGTCTCCATGTCCTTCTTAAACTGAGGGGCCCAGAACAGGACACAGGACTCAAGGTGTGGCCTAACCAGTGCAGAGTACAGGACAGAGAGACTTCCCTGCTCCTGCTGGCCACACTGTTCCTGATACAGGCCAGGATGCCATTGGCCTTCTTGGCCACCTGGGCACACTGTTGGCTCATGTTCAGCAGCTGTCAACCAGTACCCCCAGGTCTCTTTCTGCCTGGCTGCTCTCCAGCCACTCTGTCCCCAGCCTGTAGCACTGCAGGGGGTTGCTGTGACCAAAGTGCAGCACCTGGCACTTGGACTTGTTGAATGCCATCCTGTTGGACTCTGCCCCTCTGTCCAGCCTGTCAAGGTCCCTCTGCAGAGCTCTCCTACCCTCTCACAGATCAACTCCTGTTCCCAGCTTGGTGTCATCTGCAAATTTACTGATGATGGACTTAATCCCCTCGTCCAGATCATCAATAAAGATATTGAACAGGATGGGGCCAGCACTGATCCCTGGGAGAGACCACTAGTGCCTGGCCAAATAGGCTTGATTAAGATTTTTGTGGGATTTTTGTTTTATTAGTAAAATTATTAATATTTTTATTAATAATTCTGCCTATTGAATATAAATAACCTCCTCACAATCATAACACTAAGCAAATGAGTCAGTATTTTTGCAGGATTCCTGGACTTGCTGTTTTCCTGTTATTTAAGGCAGTATTTCAGGATGGCTGAAATAAGTTTATGCAGAGATAAAAATAAAGATGCTAAAACTATGTAAGATGCTAAAACTATCTTTGCTTGTGAATCTAAAACAGAATTGCAGCCACACCAGCAAAGTTGCCTACTTATGCAGCAGAACTGTGCTGTAGTATAGTAAAACCTCCTGTCAAGCTTCCTCAGTGGGAAGAAAAAAGGGGAAAACAAGCTCTGAACTACTTTTCACTCCTGATGCAAAGGCAATGATACTTTTAGAAGAGATCAGCCTCCTCGGTGGCCCATGCAGAGTATCACAGTACCACAGTATCACCAAGGTTGGAAGAGACCTCAAAGATCATTGAGTCCAACCTGTCACCACAGACCTCATGACTAGACCATAGCACCAAGTGCCACATCCAATCCCCTCTTGAACACCTCCAGGGATGGGGACTCCACCACCTCCCCAGGCAGCACATTCCAATGGTGAATGACTCTCTCAGGGAAGAACTTTCTCCTCACCTCCAGCCTAAACTTCCCCTGGTGCAGCCTGAGACTGTGTCCTTTTGTTCTGGTGCTGGCTGCTTGGGAGAAGAGACCAACCCCTTCCTGGCCACAACCTCCCTTCAGGGAGTTGTAGAGGGCAATGTGGTCTCCCCTGAGCCTCCTCTTCTCCAGGCTAAGCAACCCCAGCTCCCTCAGCCTCTCCTCACAGGGCTGTGCTCAAGGCCTCTCCCCAGCCTTGTTGCCCTTCTCTGGACACCTTCAAGTCTCTCAATGTCCTTCCTAAACTGAGGGGCCCAGAACTGGACACAGAACTCAAGGTGTGGCCTGACCAGTGCAGAGTCCAGGGGCACCTTCACAAGAGAATTGTTAAGAGCATCTCTGGCTTTGTAAGAGCCAGAATGAACAGTTTGAATTTCTGATCTGAAGCTGACACACAGAGCTGGTATTTGGGGGAGAAAAAAAAGGGTCTTTTTCCCTACAAACTGAAAAAAAAAATTTGATCTAGCATGTTGGACGTGGCAGTAATTGTGGACCCCCACAATGCTGTTTTAACATCACTTTTCAGGAAGTAAACAGTTTAGAAAGCTGTCCTGAAAGTCTCAATGATTGCAAAATTAAATACAGCTGGTGTTCCAGTGCCTGCTGTTAGAAGGTTACCTTCTGTATTTGGGAACTGTTCTCCCAATGAGCATCTGGAAAAAAGTGACAGAGTCAGGACTAGTTCAAATCTGAGGACACATGAAAGGGGCTGACAGAACAAAGAATCAGGATTCAATGATGAGAATGAAATAGCAGCTACAAGACTCCTAGGAGTTTCTGAATAAGGGAGAAGAAAAAGCCTACCTCAGTTCTTCAGAGAATTTTTCTTGATGGTTGCAAGTCTTTGCTGAAATTATGGCAGTTTATAATGAGTTACATATGTGCCACCACATCCATGAGTTCAGTTATACATAAACTTCCTAATGAGAACTGTGAGACTTTTGCTGAGTATAGCCAAAAAAAACCCCAGGCATGAGAAGGTAAAACTGTCAGCATCCTCTGCCCTCCTAAGGTTCCTGGATGGGCTAATTTGCATGGCAAGGGCCAGAAAGTGCAATGGCAGGGAAGAGAAACAGTCAGTATGGAATGTGCTGCCCAGGGAGGTGGTGGAGTCACCATCCCTGGAGGTGTTCAAGAAGGGATTGGATGTGGCACTTGGTGCTATGGTCTAGGAGTCATGAGGTGTTGGGTGACAGGTTGGACTTGATGATCTTTGAGGTCTTTTCCAATCTTATTGATTCTGTGATTCTGTGATTCTATGATTATGATGACAACAGCACAAGCTTACCCTTGAGGTGTTCAGGAGGAGACTTGATAGGGTGCTTGGTGCCATGGTTTAGTTGATTAGGTGGTGTTGGGTGACAGGTTGGACGCGATCATCTTGAAGGTCTCTTCCAACCTGGTCTATTCTGTTCTATTCTATTCTATTCTAGTCTAGTCTAGTCTAGTCTAGTCTATCCTATCCCATCCCATCCCATCCCATCCCATCCCATCCCATCCTATCCTATCCTATCCTATCCTATCCTATCCTATCCTATCTTATCCTATCCTATCCCATCCCATCCCATCCCATCCCATCCCATCCCATCCCATCCCATCCTATCCTATCCTATCCTATCCTATCCTATCCTATCCTATCCTATCCTATCCTATCCTATCCTATCCTATCCTAATGTGTCACTTACACTTTGTCCTCTGCAAGATATGGCCAAAATTATATCTCTCCCCCCAACACTGAGGATCAACAGGGCCTGGAGTGGAAAAGCAAAAAAGCTAACGGTCCTCAAAAATTACTCTTGCTGGTCCTGCAACCATGTCCTGTTCTCCCCACCCCCAAACAACTGCAGGGATTTTTGGTAGTTGTCAGTCTGTGCAAAAGAATACAGAAGTTTTTAAATACAGCAATAATAGTACTTTTAATATCTTAACCTGAAATTCACCAAGAATATTCTCTCTTTCCAATCCAAAATGAATGATTATTGACTCAAAGTAATCACAGAATCACAGAATCACCAAGGTTGGAAGAGACCTCAAAGACCATCAAGTCCAACCTGTCACCACAGACCTCATGACTAAACCATGGCACCAAGTGCCACATCCAATCACCCCCTGAACACCTCCAGGGATGGGGACTCCACCACCTCCCTGGGCAGCACATCCCAATGTGAAGAACTTCCTCCTCACCTCGAGTCTAAACCTCCCCGGCGCAGCTTGAGACTGTGTCCCCTTGTTCTGGTGCTGGCTGCCTGGGAGAAGAGGCCAACCCCTTCCTGGCTACAACCACCCTTCAGGTAGTTGTAGAGGGCAATGAGGTCACCCCTGAGCCTCCTCTTCTCCTTGATCTGAATATATTGATGGATTGGATTAGCTAGAACAGTGCAGACTACACACAGCCTTATTAACCTGCTAGCATTGTGCTCTCCAAATACATGTGTCAACTTTGTTACATCTCCTACAGACCAAACTGAAAAAAAACAATCAATAGCTGATCTGGTTTAAATGCTGTGCTACTGGCTAAAACATTATCCCTCATGGAAGGCAAAGTTGACATTCTGAAAAAAATCATGCATGAGAATAAAGATGAAAAAAAGAATAGGTTGGAAAAGACCTTTGAGATCACCGAGTCCAACCTATCACCCAAAACCATCTAATCAACTAAACCATGGCACTAAGTGCCTCATCCAGTCTCTTTTTAATCCCTTCCAGTGACAGGGGCTCCACCACCTCCCTGGGCAGCCCCTTCCAATGGCCAATCACTCTGTGAAGAATTTCTTCCTAACATCCAGCCTAAACCTCCCCTGCTGCGTCTTGTCCAGCCAAACTCTTTGCAGAGCAGGAGAACCACAGGGGCCAAGAGCCACAGAGCAGCCGAGGCAGAAGTTCATTTCCTCCACACAAGCTTTAAGGGAGAAGGTGTTTAGAGTCCCCAAGGCTGGCACCTTGCAGTGCCTTACCATAGTAACATTCTTGCCCCCCGTTGCCAAAGGAAATTCGTCTCTGAGCCACTCACAGTAAGGAATTTGGTTTCCAACAGCTGCACATTCATAGTATCACAGTATCATAGTATCAGTCAGGGTTGGAAGGGACCACAAGGATCACCTAGTTCCAACCCCCCTGCCATGGGCAGGGACACCCCACACTACATCAGGCTGCCCAGAGCCTCAGCCAGCCTGGGCTTAAACACCTCCAGGGACAGGGCCCCAACCACCTCCCTGGACAACACATTCCAGGGCTTCACCACTCTCACGGGGAAGAACTTCCTCCTCACCTCCAGCCTGAATCTCCCCACCTCCAGCTTCAGTCCATTCCCCCTAGTCCTATCACTACCCGAGTTCCTGAGCAGTCCCTCCCCAGCCTTCCTGTAGGCCCCCTTCAGATACTGGAAGGCCACAATGAGGTCACCTGGGAGCCTTCTCTTCTGCAGACTGAACAGCCCCAACTCCTTCAGTCTGTCCTCACAGGAGAGGTGCTCCAGCCCTCTGATCATCCTTGTGGCCCTTCTCTGGACACATTCCAGCACCTCCACATCCCTCTTGTAATGACACCAAAGCATCCCGCTCCATGTCAGGGGCTGTGGCTGAGGCCAAATACAAATCTGCAACTGGTCCTCAGGCAAAGCAGTTAAGCTCCAGAAGGCACTGGGTGCTTGGGTTCAAGGTTCCTGTAGAGCTCAGGGTATCTCTCTTCATAAGTGAGGTCATCCTATCACCTTGTAGCTGGCTTAAGAGCTCCTCTTTGGAAAACTATCACTGCCAGGACCCACAAACCCAACATCCTCTGTCAGCAAACTGGACGTTAAAGCTGAAAAGCGTCAACAGGAATTGTATTTGGACAGCTCAGGAAGATCCTGCCAGTCTGAACACACAAGACCTGGCAGTACTGGGCCGGCAGCGACAGCGGAAACCGCACTGCAAGCTCCCCGAATGCGCCGGGACCCCTTCCCCCACCAAAGGATGGCGGCTCGCAGGCACCGTGGGGCACAGAACGGCGTCAGGCACCGAATCGAGGGCTCTCCGTGACCGGTCCTGTGCCAAAGCTGCACACCGCCGCGCCGCACGCACGCCACGAGAGCACGGCACAGCCCCAACCTTTCTGTTGAGGAAGGCATACTTGCCCCATTTATAACATACAAATTACATTAATGAAATAATTTGCATGAAACTATAAATGTGGAATGGTTAATTTCACTAAAGCTTCTTGTTGTTGGTGGTGGTGATAATAGATGAGAAGTGACACCAAACTTTATTTCCACACTTACTCTCTCGGTTACTCAGCTATTAGCTAATAATAGCTGGGGAGGAATAGGGAGGAAACAACTCAGGAAAACTGTTTGAATGGGTTTGTGCTTGAGCTCAGAAGATAAAGAAGTAATTCATATATAGGCACATAACTTGCTGCTTACTCATTATTTTGGGATGCCTAAGTAGGAGCTTGGAATTCCAGAACTGACCTCTAAACCACTGCCAATCACAAGAAGAGAAAACACTGCATGAAGGAGTTACCAGATAGTGGCAGTCTTAGTAGGAGAGTTCTTCTTGGCACAGAATCCACTTAGTATTTTCCTCATGAGGAATAAATATTCCTTAATTTGACAATACAGTCTCTGGTAGCAGTAAGAACCTAAGAAGAAAACTGGTCCTGCTTACATGGAGCTCTGGCAAAAAAACTTAAAGCTGGATTTGTCTCCTGAGTCAGCTCACGGTACGACGCTGCATGCTGCTTATTCACCAGCACCACAGGCTGAAACTGTGACCCCAGGTTCCCCTGTCCTCAATTCTTGTCCTACGCTGACAACAGATCCACACTATAAAAAAGCACCTTTTAACTGCTCAATTATGGCAAATTATGCAGATCTCATGGATTAACCTTCCATACAATCCACGGGGCTTGTTTTAGTACATCTGTTCCTGCTGATGTACCTGGAAAGCAGAGCAGAACCACCAAAAAATCCAACCTCGCTGATTTGTCACACATTTGTTATCTGGTCTTCAGTGACTTCACTGCCAGAGAAGCCTGATCAGTCTCTTTCTAGACTTGATGGGAGAAAGGCAGTATTTCTTTGTGGTCACACAGCTTGCAGAGTTATCTAGATTTTCTCAGACAGGCATTTGGTGGTTTTGAACAGCAACAGAAAAAAAAAGTTACTCCTAGTTAGTGCACTGAAAGGAGGTCCTGGCACAGCACATCCAAAGAAGTATTTGGAAAGTTCTGTTATCTAGAAAGCATATAAAAATAAGAACTTGCCTTCCATAAAGATCCTGTTCCAGTAGATCTTCCCAACGTGATTTCCTCCAAGAAACACTAGATTGGATAAAATCAACATGGAAGTGCTAACAGATGCCAGGACAGCGTGAAGTCGACGGCGAACTCTTGGTGAGAAGCAGCGCTCCTGAGGGGCAGAACAAAAGGTGCAGATGCACTTAACAATCCCTGCAATTTTTCAAGCAAAGTTAGAAAAAGTCATGGTAGTTAAAAAAATCAGGTTTTGGTACTGTCCTTCCAATTATGCAAATGAAGCAGGTCCCCCTCCACCATACATTAGTTTGCATTTTTCTGTACTTGTATTTTGCGTTATCGCCTGAGGGGTGAATTCGGTACAAAGACTGCAAGAAGGTGGGGAAAGGATGAGAAAGTTTCAGATTCCCACAATATACAGTTGTTAGAACAGAATTTAAAGAGCATGATAGCACATCACAAGGAAATGATCTGGATGAGGGGATTGAGTCAGTCATCAGCAAATTTGCAGATGACACCAAGTTGGGAGCAGATGTTGGTCAGTTAGAGGGTGGAAGGGCTCTGCAGAGGTACCTTGACACACTGGACAGATGGGCAGAGTCCAACAGGATGGCATTCAACAAGTCCAAATGCCAGGTGCTGCACTTTGGCCACGACAACCCCATGTAGAGCTACAGGCTGGGGTTGGAGTGGCTGGAGAACTGCTAAAAACAGAGAGGGACCTGGGGGTGGTGATTGACAGCTGCCTAAACATGAGCCAGTAGTGTGCTCAGGTGGCCAAGAAGGCCAATGGCATCCTGGCCTGCATTAGGAACAGTGTGGCCAGCAGGAGCAGGGAAGTCATTGTACCATGTAGTCAGCACTGGTTAGGCCACACCTTGAGTCCTATGTCTAGTTCTGGGCTCCTCAGTTTAGTAAGGACATTGAGACACTTGAATGCATCCAGAGAAGGGCAACAAGGCTGGGGAGAGGCCTTGAGCACAAGCCCTGTGAGGAGAGGTTGAGGGAGCTGGGGTTGTTTAGCCTGGAGAAGAGGAGGCTCAGGGGAGACCTCATTGCTCTCTATAACTACCTGAAAGGTGGTGGTAGCCAGGAGGGGGTTGGTCTCTTCTCTCTAGCAACCACCACCAGAACAAGAGGACACAGTCTCAAGCTGTGCCGGGGGACGTTTAGGCTGGAGGTGAGGAGAAAGTTCTTCACTGAGAGAGTCGTTGGCCATTGGGATGTGCTGCCCAGGGAGGTGGTGGAGTCCCCATCCCTGGAGGTGTTCAAGAGGGGATTGGATGTGGCACTTGGTGCCATGGTCTAGTCATGAGGTCTGTGGTGATAGGTTGGACTTGATGATCTTAGAGGTCTCTTCCAACCTTGGTTATACTGTGATACTGTGACTGTGATACTGAAATACTGTGTGGCTATGCCATAAGGAAAAGTATCCTGTTCCTCATGGCCCCAGGCTGAAAGTCTCTTTGTATAGTGTCTGAATCTGCAAAAGACTTGGTGCTTTGGGTGAAGAGATAATAATTAGCCAGGGCATGGGAATTAAGGAAAATACCAGGACCTGCTCAGTCTTCATGTCATAAACATTGATGCTGCAGGAAATAAAGTCTTGTGACTGCAGCATCAAAAGACAAAAATAGCAGTAATTAATCTTTAATGGCTGCTGCAAGACCAGAATTCACGCTCAAATACCTGAAACACAAACAAGTGCTCAAAACAGAAGTAAACATTCCTAGACAATTAATTGCCAGATTTGTATAACAAATAACTCAACTGCTAGGTTATAAAGTGACAAACCTTCAAATAAATGACAAGCTATAAGCATAAAAGGACAATTTTAATGTGTTACTGCAAAACAGACTCTGGTAAATAGAACGTTAGCTTCGATCAGAACTCTATGACGGGAGCACACTGAGCTGGGTTAGGAACTGGCTGGCGGGCCGAGCTCAGAGAGTGGTGGTGAATGGTGCAACATCCAGCTGGCAGCCAGGCACTAGTGGTGTGCCCCAGGTATTTATGCTGGGCCCCATCCTGTTCAATATCTTCATTGATCATCTGGATGAGGGCAATGAGTCCATCATCAGTAAATTTGCGGACAACACCAAGCTGGGGGCAGGAGTTGATCTGCTGGAGGGTGGAGAGGCTCTGCAGAGGGACCTTGACAGGCTGGACAGATGGGCAGAGTCCAAGGGCATGAGACTGAACACATCCAAGTGCCAGGTTCTGCACATTGGCCACAACAACCCCATGCAGTGCTATAGGCTGGGGTCAGAGTGGCTGAGAGCAGCCAGGCAGAGAGACACCTGGGGGTGCTGGTCAATGGTAGGCTGAACATGAGCCTGCAGTGTGCCCAGGTAGCCAGGAGGGCCAATGGCATCCTGGCCTGCATCAGGAATAGTGTGGCCAGCAGGAGCAGGGAGGTCATTCTGCCCCTGGACACTGCAGTGGTTAGGCCACACCTCAAGTCCTGTGTCCAGTTCTGGGTCCCCCAGTTTAGGAAGGAGGTTGACTTGCTGGAGCGTGTCCAGAGAAGGGCAACAAAGTTGGTGAGGGGTTTGGAACACAGCCCTGTGAGGAGAGGCTGAGGGAGCTGGGGTTGCTTAGCCTGGGGAAGAGGAGATTCAGAGGTGACCTTATTGCTCTCTACAACTACCTGAAGGGAGGTTGTAGACAGGCAGAGGTTGGTCTCTTCTCCCAGGCAGCCAGTACCAGAACAAGAGGACACAGTCTCAGGCTGCACCAGGGGCTGGTTTAGGCTGGAGGTTAGGAGGAAGTTCTATACAGAGAGTGATTGCCCATTGGAATGGGCTGCCTGGGGAGGTGGTGGAGTCACCATCACTGGAGGTGTTCAGGAGGAGACTTGATGGGGTGCTTGGTGCCATGGGTTAGTTGATTAGGTGGTGTTGGATTAGTTGATAGGTTGGACACGATGATCTTGAAGGTCTCTTCCAACCTGGTTCATTCTTTTCTATTCTAACTGTTGTGCCAGTTTTATAAGCTCGAGTAGTATGACTATGGCAAACAACCTTATTGCTCTCTACAACTACCTGAAGGGAGGTTGTAGACAGGTGGGGGTTGGTCTCTTCTCCCAGGCAACCAGCACCAGAACAAGAGAACACAGTCTCAAGCTGTGCCAGGGGAAGTTTAGGCTGGATGTTAGGAAGAAGTTCTTCACAGAAAGAGAGATTGGCCATGGGAATGTGCTGCCCAGGGAGGTGGTGGAGTCACCATCACTGGAAGTGTTCAAAAAGGGATTGGACGTGGCACTTGGAGCCATGGTTTATTAGCCATGAGGTGTTGGGTGACAGGTTGTACTTGATGATCTCTGAGGTCTCTTCCAACCTTATTGATGCTATGATTCTGTGAACCTGAACAACTAAGAATGCTCTGTCTCTTTTTTTTCCCTTTTCTCTTTTTTAAAATGAACACAATTACTAAAAGAAAGAAATTAAGCTGTGACAAATAATACATCAGCCTCTACAAAAGTGCTGCATGTTAAACAGTATGAGTTAACTGTAGTGCAGACCATAAAAGCCTTTGGTCATTTATAAGATAAAAAGGAGTAGCTTAAGACAGAAAGTTTAGACTGAACCCTTCAGTTTAAACACTGCACCTTTTCTGGGCTTTGCTGTAGCTAATCTCCATTAACTTTGCTAGGCATTGATCAAAATGCAACACACATTTTGCTGAGAGTCTCTGATGTCAATACAGCTTTTGCCCATCATGCAATGAAGGTTAGAAATAAAGAAGTTCTTTAAATGCCTCCTGTCATCTAGAAAAAACGAACAAAAGTACCCGAGCAGCTATTGTGCTCAAATTAATACACTTGAAGCATTAATTTACCCATGGAAATGAATGAGGCTGGCCAAGATAATCCACAATAACATTTGTGAATTAAATACCTCTCGGCATGTGGATTCTTCTGTTGTTGTCATCAAAGCAGAGAAAGTGTCAAAAAATCTCCACACCCACAACTCTCCATTATGCTATTCAGTTCTGGGCCCCTCAGTTTAGGAAAGATGTTGAGTGGCTGGAAGATGTCCAGAGAAGGGCAACAAAGCTGGGGAGGGGTCTGGAGCACAAGCACCATGAGGAGAGGCTGAGGGAGCTGGGGTTGCTTAGCCTGGAGAAGAGGAGGCTCAGGGGAGACCTCATTGCTCTCTACAACTACCTGAAGGGAGGTTGTAGCCAGGTGGGGGTTGGTCTGTTCTTCCAGGTAACCAGCACCAGAACAAGAGGACACAGTCTCAAGCTGCACCAGGGGAAGTTTAGGCTGGAGGTGAAGAGAAAGTTCTTCCCAGAAAGAGCAATTGGCCATTGGAATGTGCTGCCCAGGGAGGTGGTGGAGTCACCATCCCTGGAGGTGTTTAAGAGGAGATTGGATGTGGCACTTGGAGCCATGGATTTATTAGTCATGAGGTGTTGGGTGATTGGTTGAACTTGATGATCTCTGAGGTCTTTTCCAACCTTACTGACTCTATGATTCTATGATTCTATATAGCAAGAAGCCTCTCCTGACAGAATTAGCTGGTAAGTTCTTGGCAAAATACCTACATGTTCTTTATTTGCAACAGATGTCATTTATATAGCTGCTCTGGGACAGATTAAAGTCAGCGATGTTTATCCATCTTGCTCACACTAAAAATACTTCAACAAGTCACATGTAAAGGAACTAGATTTGCTGCAATTTAAACAAATGTCCATCTTCATGGAGTAAACCAGAAATTCACAACAGCTATTTCCTTTTAACTACCCTTCCAGAGGTAGGCACACCTGTCCTCGAGAAGAGGAGGCTCAGGAGTAGCCAGGAAGGGGTTGGTCTCTTCTCCCAGGAAACCAGCACCAGAACAAGAGGACACAGTCTCAGACTGCACCAGGGGAAGTTTAGGCTGGAGGTGAGGAGAAAGTTCTTCACTGAGAGAGTTGTTCATCATCGGAATGTGCTGCCCAGGGAGGTGGTGGAGTCACCATCCCTGGAGGTGTTCAAGAGGGGATTGGATGTGGCACTTGGTGCCATGGTCTAGTCATGAGGTCTGTGGTGATAGGTTGGACTTGATGATCTTTGGGGTCTCTTCCAACCTTGGTGATGCTGTGATACTGTCCTGAAAGGACAAACCCCAAAACATGCCCTAACCCGGACAATGAGTTTAGCATCTATGAATGTGCAAACCTGGACACTTCCTGGTGGCCAGGCGGTCCAGGTAAGCCTATAGCACATGTAATCAAGCTTGCAACACACCTGTGAACTCTGTGTGGCCCTGGCCATGTTTGGATAGGCCTCATTCTATAGGTGCAGCCATCCATCAGGTTTCTCTGTTACCAAAGTGCATTAATTGTCTTGGGACAGTATGTAAGCCAGCTGAGAAGGCAACTTGCCTTCTTCTCACCAAGCAAGCAAGCAGAGCCAAATGCTGCAGGAGCTGCAGCTGAAGAGCTTGTCCTAACAGGCAAACCACACCTGGGCCTTGCACCTGGACCAAGGCAATCAACACTCCTACAGCCTGCTGAAGGAGAGCAAGACAGAGGCCCCTTACTCCTCTCCAAGCCAAGGAAAGCTACAACCTGTGAACTGAGCACAAGAGGAGAGAGGCCCCTTAGCCCTTTCTGAGCCAAAGCCACCTGAATTACAGTCACAGCATCTGGGAAGGCACCAGACAGAGGAGCAAGCCGTGAGTAGCCAGATAATTTGCTACAGAATCTCCCTTGTGGGAACTTGCAGACTGCAGCCCTTCAATTCCTATTTAAATCTCTGTATTGGAAATTCTCAGATTTGTACCCAAATCATTTCACTGTCTTCATATGTGGAATGTAATACCCACAACCCAGTAACAGAACCTCTAAATACATGTGGTAAGTCAGTTACCACCACCCAAAACATTAATACATTTACAGATATATGTTATTACAACATCCAAGCACATGGCAAAATAAAAGCATGTGATGAAATTGGAGGAGCAGTTAAATATAGAATAGAATAGAGTAGAATAGAATAGAATAGAATAGAATAGAATAGAATAGAATAGAATAGAATAGAATAGAATAGAATAGAATAGAATAGAATAGAATAGAATAGAATAGGAGTTAGCCAGGTTGGAAAAGACCTTTGAGATCATCAAATCCAACCAATCATCCAACACCATCTAATCAACTAAACCATGGCACCAAGCACCCCATCCAGTCTCCTCCTAAACACCTCCAGTGATGGTGACTCCACCACCTCCCTGGGCAGCACATTCCAATGGCAAATCTCTCTTTCTATGAAGAACTTCTTCCTAACATCCAGCCTAAACCTCCCTGGCCTCAGCAACCCCAGCTCCCTCAGCCTCTCCTCACAGGGCTGTGCTCCAAATCCCTCCCCAGCTTTGTTGCCCTTCTCTGCACACCTTCCAGCAACTCAACATCTTTCCTAAACTGAGGAGCCCAGAACTGGACACAGGACGCAAGGTGTGGCCTAACCAGTGCTGAGCACAGGGCAGAATGACCTCCGAGCTCCTGCTTGGCCACACTGTTCCTGATGCAGGCCAGGATGCCATTGGCCCTCTTGGCCACCTGGGCACACTGCTGGCCCATGTTCAGCCAGCTGTCAACCAGCACCCCCAGGTCCCTTTCTGCCTGGCTGCTCTCCAGCCACTCTGACCCCAGCCTGTAGCACTGCATGGGGTTGTTGTGGTCAAAGTGCAGAACCTGGCACTTAGATGTGTTACATCTCATGCGCTTGGACTCTGTCCATCTTTCCAGCCTGGCAAGGTCCCTCTCCAGAGCTCTCCTACCCTCTAACAAATCAACACTTCCCCCCAGCTTGGTGTCATCTGCAAATTTACTGATGATGGACTCAATGCCCTCATCCAGATCATCAATAAAGATATTGCACAGGATGGGGTCCAGCACTGATCCCTGGGGCACACCACTGGTGCCTGGCTGCCAGCTGGCTGTGGCACCATTCACCACCACTCTCTGGGCTCAGCCTCCAGCCAGTTCCTACCCAGCTCAGAGTGCTGCTGTCCAAGCCAGGGGCTGACAGCTTGGCCAGGAGTTTGCTGTGGGGGATGCTGAAGTCCAGGCAGACTACATCCACAGCCTGCCCCACATCCACCAGGCATTCACCTAGGCATAGAAGGAGATCAGGTTGGTCAGGCAGGACCTGCCCTTCCTAAATCCATGCTGGCTGGGCCTGATCCCTTGGCCATCCTGTAAGTGCTGTGTGATTGCACTCAGGATGACCTGTTCCATGATCTTGCCTGGCACTGAGGTCAGGCTGACAGGACTGGAATTCCCTGGCTCATCCAACTGGCCCTTCTTGTGGATGGGTATCATGTTGGCCAGCTTCCATAGGGGAACTATGTACACCATGGAATATGACTGTTAGATACTGTGGCCAGAGTGACACAAAACACACTTTGTAGTATAAACTGCAGCACTGTAGATTACATGAACTTCATCTGCCTTTGTTTCTTACGGGGTCAAAAACATCTAGTACCATTTTTATAACAGTTCTCTTATTTTTAAACATTTAATATTTAACTACTGTTTTAAGAGACTTTACCCTGTCCCACTCAACCTGCTCAGTCAACTGATCCACAAGAATTCTAAAATAGGGCAAGCAAACTGCACTGTGTGTTGTGTTGAAGAAATGAAGCAAATTAACTCCCATTAATATAACACCTAGTCCTGCTTTGTCTTTCATTGACTGTCCCGAGTGCAGGAGTGTTATGGATTTATGAAATTAGTATGGCAAATATGAATATTAATTGAAATATTAATAGCCTTTAATGAATATGGCCATTTGCCATAAAACTCTTAAACAGGTTCAATGTTGTGGTAGTTTGGCCCACCAGCAGTAACAGAAGCTCGGCTCACTCAGTTGGGGAAGCAAATGGAAGCCATATTTCATAGTATCATAGTATCAATCAGGGTTGGAAGGGACCACAAGGATCATCTAGTTCCAAACCCCCTGCCATGGGCAGGGACACCCCACACTACATCAGCCTGGCCACAGCCTCAGCCAGCCTGGGCTTAAACACCTCCAGGGAGGGCCTCAACCACCTCCCTGGACAACCCATTCCAGGGCTTCACCACTCTCATGGGGAAGAACTTCCTCCTCACCTCCAGCCTGAATCTCCCCACCTCCAGCTTCATTCCATTCCCCCTAGTCCTATCACTACCTGAGATCCTGAGCAGTCCCTCCCCAGCCTTCCTGTAGCCCCCTTCAGATACTGGAAGGCCACAATTAGGTCACCTCAGAGCCTTCTCTTCTCCAGACTGAACAGCCCCAACTCCTTCAGTCTGTCCTCACAGGAGAGGTGCTCCAGCCCTCTGATCATCCTCATGGCCCTTCTCTGGACACCTTCCAGCACCTTCACATCCCTCTTGGAATAGGGGCTCCAGAACTGGACACAGTACTCCAGGTGGGGTCTCCCCAGGGCTGAGTAGAGGGGGAGAATCTCCTCCCTTGACCTGCTGGCCACACTTCTCCTGATGCAGCCCAGGATCTGATTGGCTTTCTGGGCTGCAAGTGCACACTGAGAGCTCCTCTTGAGCTTTTTGTCCACCAGCACTCCCAAGTCTCTCTCCTCAGGGCTACTTTCCAGCCAGGCCCTGCCCAGCCTGGATTTGTGCCTGGGTTTGCCTCCACCCAGATGCAGGACCCTGCCCTTGGTCTTATTGAACCTCCTGAGGTTGGCTTGTGCCCACCTCTCCAGCCTGTCCAGGTCCCTCTGGATGGCCTCCCTTCCCTCCAGCTGCCTGCTGCACCACACAGCTTGGTGTCATCATATCTACAAGCAACAGCTACACTCTACAATGGAATGCAATGAATATGTACAGATATACAGTGTTTACAATATTATACAGTATTTACAATATTATACAGGTATTTACAGGCAGAAAACAGCACAGAACCCCCCCCGAACCTTCTGGGACCCCAAAAGGAGCAGGGGTAACCACTCCACTCCCGCCCCAATCCCTTTTTGTCTCATTAGAAGGAAAGAGAAAGAGATGTTAGAGAGTTCTGTTAGCTCCAAAAGCATCATTAGTGCCTTTATCTCAAGGTTAGCCTGATAAGGTGACTCTGGCCAGCCTGACCTAGTGTGGGGTGTCCCTGCCCATGGCAGGGGGGTTGGAACTAGATGATCTTTGTGGTCCCTTCCAACCCTGACTGATACTATGATACTATGATACTAAGGTCCTTCTCCAGTGAAGCAGAGCAGAAGACAGCAGCTAGAGGAAAAAGGGAAAGGAATGAAGTGGGATGTGAGATGCTAGGGGTACATCTCACACATCTGCCCAGTCAAATTCCTTTAGAATAACCTTTTGTTTTCCTTTTTACACCCAACTGTGAATTTGTTTATATTCCTCCACTCTTCTGCTGTTAACTTTAAAGGCATAGCCTGAAACTGCCACAGATGTACAGTTGGAATATATATTTACAGTGGGAATGCACAGTATTTAGACAAATATAACAATTTTAAGCAAACTGGGAGGAAAAACAGAAAGAGAGAGTCCCCAGGAGCAATATGGCACTCGACCATGGCGGGGGAGACTTGACAAGAAGTGTTAAAGCAAGGAGGCAATGAATTAATGTGGTGGTTTTAGGCTGTGCCTTTAAAATTTAGTTACAGGTTTAGAGCAGAAAAGTAGAAAAAATATCAATAAATCACTATTGGGTGTAAAAAGGAAAAAAGAAGTTTATTCTAAACAAATTCATTGGGTAAATATCTGGAATAAGAGGAGCTGTACGATCACAGTTCTTCCCTCTTCTCTTCTTTTCTCTTCTCTTCTCTTCTCTTCTCTTCTCTTCTCTTCTCTTCTCTTCTCTTCTCTTCTCTTCTCTTCTCTTCTCTTCTCTTCTGATCTCAGCTGGTTTTGCTTTGCTCAGGAGAGATAATCTGCATGTTTTGGCTGGCCTTGGCTAAGTCTAACACCTCTGTTCCTTTTTCTTTCCCCTTTTATACAGGGGGATTAGGGGAGAGGCAGGGAGGGGGAAGCTAGTAGCATCCCCTGGTCCTTGGCCAGGGGCCTCCTTGTGCTGTTTGCTATTATTTAGAAGACACAGTCTCAAGCTGCACCAGGAGAAGTTTAGGCTGGAGGTGAGGAGAAAGTTCTTCACAGAGAGTAATTGGCCACTGGAATGTGCTGCCCAGGGAGGTGGTGGAGTCACCATCCCTGGAGGTGTTCAAAAAGGGACTGGATGTGGCACTTGAAGCCATGGTTTAGTAGTCATGAGGTGTTGGGTGACAGTATCACAGTATCACCAAGGTCGGAAGAGACCTCATTAAATTTATGTGTATTATCTATCAGATTGACTATTTCCTGGTGCCTCCTTGTGATCTGTTGTGAGAGACTAATAAGTTTGTCTCTCTTGATGTGAGTCAACAAAGATAAACTGATAGCAGAGCCACTGGAAAGAAGGATGCAAATCAGCTTGTGATTGTATCGTGATAACACGGACTACAACAATGGACCCAAGGACCCAGCCATCACGCCTTTAGGGCAAGATAATCTCCACCCATCAAGTATCCTGGGCAGGGTGACACAATGGTTTTTACCACCTGTTTCCTGATGTGTAAGGAATGTGGGGGGCTTGTCTGTATGGAGAGGGGGAGACGGAGATTCCTCCCCCTCCATCCAAAATCTTGCCCAAACACACAGCAATACACAGAAAGATTTCTGGGGAAATGACCTAAGGTTTATTTCCTGCCCCTGGAATTCCTGAGGGACAATATTTGAATACATACCTAAGGACTAAAAACTGTATAAAAGACTGGAGCAACTACTGGTTTGTAGAGAGAAACAGAGGAGAAAAACGGGGAGAAAAACGGAGATGAAGGAAAACACAGGAGACGGAGCATGCCGCTGAGAAGGGAAAGCCCGGGACAATGCTGCTCTACAGACCCAGGCTGCCCAAAGGACCACAGCTCTTCTCCAGCCAAAGCCTCAGCACCCTTTCTCTACAGACCCAGGCTGCCCAGAGGAGCCTCAGCACCGTTCCTGTACCAACCCAACATCTCCCCAGAGGACCACAGCTCTTCTCCAGCAAAAACCTCAGCACCGTTTCTCTACAGACCCAACATCTCCTGCAGCACCTTTCCTCCACAGACTCAAACTGTCTTGGGGGGGGATGAGGGGTGTGGTAATATAATTCTTTTCCTCTTCTCTCTCTCTTCTCTCTCTCCCTCTCTATTTTCTCCCTCTCCCCTTCTTATGTCCACTTTATTTATGTAATAAATAGCCTAGCTGTTGATACTTTGGCCTCGTTTGTGCCTCTAATTTCACAACACGGGAATGTTCTAAAAGAACTTGCGTCTCTTCCCCTCTCCGGACCGAGACATCTGTTTTAGACATGACTTTGTTTAAAAGACAGAATCTGACAGAGAAAAGTTTCAGACAGAAAGTCCTCATCCTGGATGAAGTGGTTGGATTTGATAATCTTTGAGGTCTCTTCCAACCTTATTGATTCTACGATTCTATGAGTAACTGCAAATATCTGTATAATATTGTAACTCCTGTCTATTTTGTACACATTCACTGCATTCCATCGTAGAGTGTGGATTTTGCTTGTAAATACAGCTTCATTTACTTCTAACTGAGTTGGTCTGGCAAAGTCAGTGTTGGGGGGACACTTAATTACTCGTGAAAGGTTCTACCCCAACTAGGGCAGTGCTGCTGCTGTGTCAGCCATTGAGGCTTTTTGGGGTGCTCTGTTGTGCCAGGCACAACTGGTTGATGGCAGGAATGCCCCAAGGTTTCAGGGCTGGTCTGGCATCAGCAGGACAGCAGGCTGTATGACAGGTTTTCCATGAAGTGCTTCTTATGTTTTCTCAGGTAAACTGAGGCACATCTCGAGTTCTAGTTGCAAGTGGAAGTGAGGTCTGGACCCTAAGGCTCATAGCTTCTCAAGCTTGCAGTGTGTAGAGCTCATGGCTTCTGTCCCAGGTTTTGGACCAGGCAGCTCAAGGCAGGGCACCTCAATGCAAGGTGAATTAAAGCAAGGCAGGTTCAAGCAGGCAAGGCAAGGCAAATACAAAGTCAGCCTATATTTATCACCTGCCCAAGATTCAACTGGGCCAATAGGGCAACCAAAGCCAGCAAATAGTTACCCAGTGAAAAGGGACTCTGCCAGGCTGTGGCCATAAAAGACAGAAACATAGGTCTAGTCTGGGAGAAGCAGTGGCCAGTACACATGATCTTATCCCAGGAGGAGGCTTGTTTAGCCAAACATGTTGGGGCATTTCTTTTGTCCCTTTTCCTGCATTGCCCCAACTCCTGCAGGAGGGAGTGGGGAGAGAGGGACCATGCCTTGACACATCAGGGCCTGTCTGGGTTTGTGCTGGGCCAGTTTGGCCCTACCACAACAATGAGAAGGGAATAAGTGTGCTTCCTACAGTTAATAAAGCTCTATTCTTGCAGTTTCCTGAAGCTTTTACTAGAGAAAGCAATACTTAAAAGTCAACATAATGGTGCCTTATTTTTACCTTACAAAAGCTAAATTAATGATGCTTTCCAATAGCCTGTTATGTATTGCTTGAGAGGATTTGTAGTGGGAGAGGATGGATGGGTAAAATATTTGTGGGTAAGACTGCTGCAGTACAGGAGGGTTACTGGTGATGCCATTATGTGTATCAGTAACATGCTTGGAAATGTTACTGATCACAGAATCACAGAATCACAGAAACTTGCAGGTTGGAAAAGACCCTCCGGATCACCAAGTCCAACCAATAACCCTACTCCACAAGGTTCACCCCTAAACCAAGCACTACATCCAAACAACCTTTAAACACATCCAGAGTTGGTGACTCCACCACCCCCCTGGGCAGCCCATTCTAATATCTGACCATTCTTGCCATCAAAAACTTTTTTTTAACATCCAGTGTAAGCCTACTCAGTTGCAGCTTGAGGCTGTTCCCTCTTGTTCTATCACTAGTTACCTGGGAAAAGAGATCAGCACCAACCTCTCCACAATGTCCTTTCAGGTAGCTGTAGAGAGCAATGAGGTTTCCCCTCAGCCTCCTCTTTTTCAAACTAAACAGCCCCAGCTCCTTCAGTCTCTCTTCATAAGATTTACTCTCCGGGCCCTTCACCAGCTTCATTGAGCTCCTCTGCACTTGCTCCAGCACCTCAACATCTCTCTTGTATTGAGGTGCCAAAAACTGAGTACAATACTTGAGGTGTGGCCTCACCAGTGCTGAGTTCCAGGGGACAAGCATAGTATCACTCAGGGTTGGAAGAGACCACAAAGATCATCTAGTTCCAATCCCCCTGCCATGGGCAGGGACACCCCACGCTAGATCAGGCTGGCCAGGGCCTCGTCCAGCCTGGTCTTAAACACCTCCAGGGACAGCGCCCCAACCACCTCCCTGAATCACTTTCTGGTTCCTCTAATCACCCTCTGGTTCCTTTCACTAGTACAATTTAAGGATGTGAACTTCAGTTTTCATCTCCCATTGCATCACAACTGAGGAGTATGGCCCAGATCTGTTTACTTCGCTACAGAAGCAAGGACCACCCAGCCAACCTTGAAAGCAGTTCCAAGTCCTTTCTTCAGAAAATGTTCCTAGATGAAAGATAGGCCAACTCTGAAGTACCTGCCCCTGAACTCTGGCAACAGCTCCGTTACCAAGAGGGAACACCTCAATGAATCCCTTCAATCTGGGTCATCCGCAATGCAGCCATTTGCCAAAAATAATGGGACGGCATGAAAACAAGAGCACGGGTGAAAAGCGGAGAGAGAGCGAGGAGCAGATGGGACAGTGGGAAGGGAAGTGACACATCCTGACTAACAGTTACCGGCTATTTTATTTATCTACAGTTAAGCACACTGAAAATGGAGGGCAGGGTGTGACTGAGCAGCTGGGGGAGCAGATGGGATGGAGGAAAGGCTGAAGATTGTGATAAAGCTCTGCCAAACAGAACGTCAATTTGTTTAATTTTAAAAGTGAGCAGTAGAAATGAAGATGGGTTGGGTCCAAGCAGTGGGACAAACTCTAAAAGTGCCTGTTAGTACACATTGTCAATGGGCAATAGTGACAAAAGGGTGTTTGGGAGAGTGCAGAAACAGTGAGAACAACTGCATGTGCTCATCGAATTTGGTAGGAGTTTGGCTTGAAGAGCAGCAAGAGCAAAGGAAAGGCAACTGTTGAGAGGCTGACAAGTCAATAGTATCATAGAATCAGTCAGGGTTGGAAGGGACCACAAGAATCATCTAGTTCCAACCCCCCTGCCATGGGCAGGGACACCCCACACTAGATTAGGCTGGCCAGAGCCTCATCCAGCCTTAAACACCTCCAGGGATGGGGCCTCAACCACCTCCCTGGACAACCCATTCCAGGGCTTCACCACTCTCATGGGGAAGAACTTCACAGTATCACAGTATCACAGTATAACTTAGGTTGGAAAGGACCTCGAGGATCATCGAGTCCAACCTATCAACACAGACCCCATGACTAGACCATGACACCAAGTGCCACGTCCAATCTCCCCTTGAACGCCTCCAGGGACGATGACTCAACCACCTCCCTGGGCAACCCGTTCCAATGACGAATGACTCGCTCGGTGAAGAATTTCCCCCTCACCTTGAGTCTAAACCTCCCCTGGCGCAGCTTGAGACTGTGTCCCCTTGTCCTGGTGCTGGTTGCCTGGGAGAAGAGGCCAACCCCTTCCTGGCTACAACCACCTTTCAGGTAGTTGTAGAGGGCAATGAGGTCACTCCTGAGCCTCCTCTTCTCCAGGCTTCCTCCTCACGTCCAGCCTGAATCTCCTCACCTCCACCTTCATTCCATTCCCCTAGTCCTGCCCTCTGAAGTTGAAGTGTTGAATAGGGTAAGAGCAGAGACTGTGCCACAGAAGGGAAAAACAACAGAAATAAAGAATTCTGGTTGAACACACTTGGAAAATGTCCATTTATGAGATAACTCAAATGAAACTGTGGAATTCCAAAAGCTGTAACAGTATGTAGTGGGCTGAGAGAAGGCCTAGCTCTCCCTCCCCCACAAAGAGGAAAAGAAACCACAGCTAACTCAGTTGGAGAAGCAAAAGGAATGCTATATTTACAAGCAAAAATGAAAGGCAGGTTATATATATACACAATATATACAGTATTTACAATATATATACAGAAATATACAGCAAAGAAAAATACAGGAACAAAACTCCCTCCTCCTGACAGAGGAGGGTTTCCCCTCTGTACCCCCCTCTCTCCCCCTACCTCCCTTTTTTCCCAAAAAGGGCTATAGAGAGAGAAAAGGTAATTAATGAGGATGAAATTTTGTTAGGCCTCAAAAGCACATGCAGGATTAGTGCTTATCTGGTAACCAAGGTCAAACTCCGGCTGCTCAGAAGCAGACAAGCTGGAAAAGCAGGGCAGAGAGAAACTGAGAAACATTCCAACTGCACTCAAACTTAAAGGTGCATTCTACCAATTAGTTCAGAATATCTGATTGTTTTTGTTACTATTCCAAACCATTCAGCCAGAGTGTCCCAGCACTGTCCCTTTCTTAAAGGCACAGCCTCCAACAGTCACACAGTAACAAGATAAGGAACAAGCCTGCGAGTGGAAGTTGGACAAGACGTGCTACCAGACTTGCCCATCTACAATTGCCACACCACAGGGAAGAACAAACTTAACTTCCCGTCAACATAAACTGTGCCATTCAGTAATCACAGCAACCATTTCTGTTTTGCTCTGGTTTTCACCTAGATCTAGCCCAGAACCTGTCCCCTTTAATTTACTTTATTTATCTGGCATTTTATTTTGCTTGCAGCTGCTCCCTCCCTTGTCCCCAAGGTGAACTGTGACCTGAGATCACCTCCTGTTTCTTTCCAAGGTACACACTTTCCCTCCAAAGCAAAGGTAAAAATTAGCTCCTGGAAGATTCACACATGAAGGCAGGAAGTGACAGCGTTTTTCCAAGAGACAGGATGATGCAAATGACCTACATCACTCCTATAAAAAGAGGACCACACAATCAAAATCAAGCAGCTGTCAGTTAAAATCTATTTTCACAAATAGAGCTTGTTTCTGAATTTAGGAATAAACATTATATATAGTATTCGAGAAGATACTCATCTTTCCCTATTGATGTCTTACTAAACATTCACTCCACAAAATGCTGTCTTGCACTAGCACCAGTTCATTTTTGGATTTTCCAGAAGATCTACATTTTTAGCATCTTTCAGCAAGAAGCCAGCCCCCCCCTTCCCCTTGAAGAAAGCCTCCTGTCAGCTCCTGAGTGTGCACTACGCTTACAGACGCACGTGTGAAAGGTTTACGTACACAGAAGTAAATTTCTGCACTTGCTCCTACACTCACTCTTCACCTTCAAAGAGCCTGCCCAAATACTACTTCTTTCTTAAAGTGCCAGCTTGTGAAAAATGTGAAGTGAACAGCATTGAAATGCAATCTTTTCTGTTTCATGTTTAAAACAGGGACTTTAACCAAGTAATCACAATATCACTAAGGTTGGAAGAGACCTCAAAGATCATCCAGTCCAACCTGTCACCATAGACCTCATGACTAGACCATGGCACCAAGTGCCACATCCAATCCCCTCTTGTACACCTCCAGGGATGGGGACTCCACCACCTCCCTGGGCAGCACATTCCAATGGCCAATCTCTCTCTCTGGGAAGAACTTTCTCCTCACCTCCAGCCTAAACTTCCCCTGGTGCAGCTTGACACTGTGTCCTGTTGTTCTGGTGATGGTTGCTAGAGAGAAGAGACCTAACCCCTTCCTGGCTACAACCACTTTTCAGGTAGTTGTAGAGAGCAAGGAGGTCTCCCCTGACCCTCCTCTTCTCCAGGCTAAATAACCCCAGCTCCCTCAGCTTCTCCTCACAGGGCTGTGCTCAAGGCCTCTCCCCAGCCTTGTTGCCCTTCTCTGGACATCTTCAAGTGTCTCAATGTCCTTCCTAAACAGAGGAGCCCAGAACTGGACACAGGACTCAAGGTGTGGCCTAACCAGTGCAGAGTACAGGGCACAATGACTTCCCTGCTCCTGCTGGCCACACTGTTGTTGATGCAGGCCAGGATGCCATTGGCCCTCTTGGCTGCCTGGGCACACTGCTGGCTCATGTTTAGGTGGCTGTCAATCAGCACCCCCAGGTCCCTCTCTGTTTGGCAGCTCTCCAGCCACTCTGACCCCAGCCTGTAGCTCTGCATGGGGTTGCTGTGGCCAATGTGCAGCACCTGGCACTTGGACTTGTTGAATGCCATCCTGTTGGACTCTGCCCATCTGTCCAGTCGGTCGAGGTCCCTCTGCAGAGCCCTTTCAACCTCTAACTGACCAACATCTGCTCCTAACTTGGTGTCATCTGCAAATTTGCTGATGACTGACTCAATGCCCTCATCCAGATCATCAAGGAAGATGTTAAAGAGCACAGGGCCCAGCACTGATCCCTGGGGTACACCACTGGTGACTGGCTGCCAGCTGGATGTAGAACCATTCACCACCACAAGTAATGGCACTGTGCATAATCCTGTAAGCATGTCTCAGCTGTCACATCCAGGAGGAGAGGTCAAGAGTGCCATGCGCTCGTAGAATCATAGAAATGTTTTGGTTGGAAAAGACTTCTAAGATCATTAAGTCCCAATATCTCCTCTGTGTCCAGGTCCTGGACATCCTTATTTCTGCTTTCCTGGTTCCCATTCTGGTTCTCTCAATTTCCTCATCCACATTTTAATGTTTTAACCTTTTAAATTGTAATCAGATTGGGAAAGCATTTAACTTCAGCAATGATTGGTGCTGCATTTTGGTCCTGCCCTTATGGCCCCTGTGGTGGGTTGAAAGGCAGATCCTTCCTTCCCTCCCACCACGGGCAGAAAAAAATTGAGCCTCGGACAAACAGCTTGTGGAAGTGGTGGAAAGTTTCAATGGAAAAGCAGGGAATGTTTTACAGAGAGCTACAAGCACAGTGAGAAGAGATCCCCAAACATATCCAGAAGTATCCCAACACTTTGTTTAGAATAAACCAAACTTTATTTAGAATAAACCAAACCAGGTTGGAAGAGACCTTCAAGATCATCGCGTCCAACCCATCAACCAATACAGCCCACCTAAATAACTAAACCATAGCACCAAGCACCCCATCAAGTCTCCTCCTGAACACCTCCAATGATGGCGACTCCACCACCTCCCCAGGCAGCCCATTCCAATGGGCAATCACTCTCTCTGTGTAGAACTTCTTCCTAATATCCAACCTGAACCTCCCCTGGTACAGCCTGAGACTGTGTCCTCTTGTTCTGGTACTGGGTGCCTGGGAGAAGAGACCAACCTCTGCCTGTCTACAACCTCCCTTCCAGTAGTTGTAGAGAGTGATAAGGTCATCCCTGAGTCTCCTCTTCTCCAGGCTAAGCAACCCCAGCTCCCTCAGTCTTTCCTCATAGAGCCTGTGTTCCAAACCCCTCACCAACTTTGTTGCTCTTCTCTGGACTCGTTCCAGCAAGTCAACCTCCTTCCTAAACTGAGGGGCCCAGAACTGGACACAGGACTCGAGGTGTGGCCTCCCTGGGGCAGAATAACCTCCCTGCTCCTGCTGGCCACACTGTTCCTGATGCAGGCCAGGATGCCATTGGCCCTCTTGGCTGCCTGGGAACACTTTGTTTTATTCAACTACTACACTTACACAGTAAGAATCAAAGTCTGAGACTTAAGCAGAAAAAGTGTTCTTCTGTCACATGAACAAATGACACCAGTATTCAGTATTACTAAGGTTGGAAGAGACCTCAAAGATCATCAAAAGTCCAGTCCAACCTGTCACCACAGACTTCATGACTAGAGTATGGAGGACACTACTGCCCACTGCAGGCTTTGAACTCACGCCATTTCCATTGCGTTGGTGCACTACCAACTGAGCCACAGCTACAGGTCCCTCTCCCCACCTGACAGTACACCCAATAAAACCCCCAGGGCTCTTTCTTCCCCCCCTCCACTGTTAGGCTAATCTCAGCTGGCCAGATCTCAGATTGCCCTTCCTCCTTCTCCTCCTGGCATTAGTCCTGGCCAGGCCTAAGAGGCCTCGAGATATCTCCCCCTCCATTACCAGACAGGGAGCATCTCCATAGGAGTGGTGAGGGAAAAAAGAGGAAGTGCAGGACTTTGCAGATGGTTTTTGTAGAGAGCAGGACATTATGGGATAAAACAGGCAGCTTCCTGTGTCCACCCACTGGGCTGGACCCTCGGGAAACTGGAGGTGTGTCTTATGTGGCAGGAGCAGGGGGGCACCCAGCCTGAACCACCACACCTTCCCATGCTGCCAATGTGATACTGTTACCACATAAAGAAAATCCAGTAATAATTCCCATAGAGACACCTGATAAACACTCTCAACAAATACAGACCTTGCTTTCTTGCTGTGGCAAGTTCAAGGGTGTGGTGGGTTGAGATTTCCCCCCAACATTAACTGTGTCAGACTAGCTTAGCTGGAAGCAAATGAAAGCTGCATTTACAAGCAAAACTACCATCTACAATGGGATGCCATGAATATGTACAATATTTACAATATGTACAGATATTTACAATCAACAAACAACACAAGAAGCCCCCTGGTCCAGAAGACCAGGGAAGCTGTCCCTCTGCAGCCCCACCCCCTGCACAACAGGGAGGAAGGAGCAGAGAAGTAGCAGTTAGACTTATCCCAAAACAATGCAGCCAAGGTGAAGCAGAAGCAGGGTTAGCATCCTCTCCAGAGCAACAAAGTGAGCAGAGGAGAGAAGCCTCCAGAATGTTTCGGTACATCAAGTCTTATGGTAGATATCTCTCCAATGAAATAGTTTAGAATGATCTTTATTTGCCTTTTCACATCCAATGGGGATTTGTTTATATTTTCCTATTTTTCTGCTCCAAATCTGTAACAAATTTTAAAGGCATAGCCTAAAACTACCACAAAGGGAGATCAGAAAGACAAGAACGGAATGGCTCCTTGGTATTTTAACTTGTATTTCCATAACTGTTGACATCTATTGTCTGGACTAATTTTTGAGGGGAACTACAGAGGGAGACTGTATTCATGTGACAGCAAAGCAGCTCACAACCAGCACCTCTCTGCCTTGTTTTTACCCCATAGCATGATTAACTGGCTTTACAAACTGCATCATGGCCTGAGCACCAGAAAACTGCCTGATGTCTTCAAAAGGAACAGGAAGTAAATAATGCTTGCAGGTGGGAGAAACATATTCTTTACTATGACAACTGAACAGCTATACAAGGGGCTTCTCAGTCAATTATGGTCTAAAGTAGAGCAGCAACCTCTAGTTAAAGACAGAAAAACCACAATAGTTTCTCCACTGCTGGCATCAAAAATATTTCCAGCACAGATTTAACAAAAAACGCCAGTGCCTGGAATGGAATGGAATGGAATGGAATGGAATGGAATGGAATGGAATGGAATGGAATGGAATGGAATGGAATGGAATAAACCAGGTTGGAAGAGACAATAGGAAATGATAGAAAGTTACCTCCAGAATCTTACTGCAGCCACTTTTGTCATTCACCATATAAAAGCCTTCCTCATATTTAATGTTTGCCCCTCACAGGAAACAACATCTACTAGAGTCTGAGTCTTTGTTACTGAGTTTGAGGAAGAAGATGCCTCAGTAAAGAAAACCAGAGTCAGAGCTCAACTGTGTGTCTCTGTGTGTGCATTGTTAGTAGGATTCTCAAGGTGTTTTGTGATCCACTTCCATGAAGACAAATGAACCTTACGACAACAGGGTGGAGAAAAGAGTAGAAAATCAAATCAAGCAGAAGCAGAAACATGGAAAGATTTACTTGACTCAGAATTGATTGGTGGCAAAGCTAAAAGTCAGTGGAAAAATCTCAGGGTGCTCAGCCAGTCCACATTCACTTGTGATGGTGACTCAGCAGCTCAGTTGAAAAACAGCACTTTGGTAACTCAACTTGCTGCTTCTAAGTATCATACTGTGGTGGGTTTAAGAGAAGGGCTCAGCCTTCTCCCCCCAACAAAGAGGAAGAAAGAAACCACAGCTAGCCAACTGGAGGAGCAAAAGGGCAATGCTATATTTACAAGCAATTTTTAGGGAATGCAGGATATATATACAATTTACAGTATTTACAATATATACACAGAAATATACAGCAAGGTAAAAAAAAGAAACAATAATACAGCAACTAAATTCCACCCCCCCCTCTGGAGGAGGGTTCCCCTCCCTGTACCCCCTTCTCTCCCCTTTTTCCCCAAAGAGGGTTAGAAAGAGAGAAAAAGAGCAATTATTAATAAAGCAGAACATGTTAGTAGGCCTTAGTTTGCTTATCTGTCCAAGGTCAGTCTGGCAGGGAGCCCAGAAGCGGACAAGCTGGAAAGGAGAAAGGAAAGGAGCGAACTGAGGAAAGTCCCAGCTGCACCTAAGCTTAAAACTGCATTTTTTACCAATCCACCAATGAAATTAGTTCAGAATATCTGATTGTTTTCGTTAACATTCCAAAACATTCAGCCATGGTGTCCCAGCACTGTCTCTTTCTTAAAGGCACAGCCTCAAACGGTCACACATACACAAAGGCCAGCTGTCACAAGTCTGTCCTGGCTAATGTTCACATTTGAGGAAAGGAGTTTCCATTGATTTTGAGTCAGAGTACATGTGCTTTGGCTAGTAGAGATTGTTGGTTAGAGCAATGATAGGGCTGAACTCAAGGTTGAGGTGAGGAGCAAGCACTATCCACTGGTCTGGGCTTTGACATGACTACCAATGAAGAACAGGCCAGACAGGCTCAGGGTTCATAAACCAATGATACAAATACTCTTTTCCACCAAATGCTGGAAAATAAAGATCAAAGCCCAGTGTGTGTTGAAGATCAGCTGAGAAGAGTCTTTATTTATTACAGAGATCTTACTCAATATCTAATCTTGAAAGGTAGTGAACAGAAACACTTGCCTTGAACAAGTTCCTGCATTTGGTCAGATCTTGCCTAAGGCAGCTGCTGATGGAATCATTACAGCTATCTCATGCCAGCTCAAAGTGACTTATTCATGCAAAAAGAAATTGTCATTAAAGGATACAGTTATTCATTTGTTCACTATGTATAGAATTTGGGCCCTAACACAGGGATGAGTAACTATTCAAGGAGAAGCAATTGGTTTCTCTGTTCTGCTGATTCATTAGAAAGGCTCAGCCTACCATCCCCTAATGCTTACACACATTTGCAAAGGGAAGGTAACAAATAGCCACATTCCTCCTCTTCTACTTCCTTTCCTTAGCTTCTTTGGGTGCCAGTCCTGAAGGGCCAAAAAGCCAAAAAGCATATTTGCTCTGAATCAGACAATGAAACAGGAGCCAGCAGCTCTGGGTCTTCAGGAAATTGTCCACGTTGCCCAGGTTTGTCTGAACATACCCTGGAGTCCAAGTGGGCCAGGGGTGTGTGCCTGTGTCCATGCTTGGAGAAAACTCATCCTATAGGTTAAAGTGTCAGGGTTTTATCTCTTAATCTTTGTTGTCACTGGCCAGCATTGTCTCAGGAAATCTATAAATACCTGCTCAAAGAGCCAGAGCCTTGCCTTGCAATTGTCCAGAATCTGGGAGAAGTCACAAGCCCTGCTTGGAATACAAGCTGTGCTTCAGTTTACCCAGACTGCATGACCCCTCACTGTAGAGCGTTGCAAAGCCCAGGATCAGAACAGACGTGTTGTGCTGGGCTAAGAGCCCAACCCCAGGAGGAGCTGAGAGGCCCTGGGACAGTTTTTCTTTATTGGAAGAAGCAAGGAGCACTGCTGCGAAGATTGCAGCTGAAGAACCTCTCCAAACAGACAAAGCTACAAAGCCAACAGCCCTGCAAGCCTTGTCAGCAACCTCTTTGCTACAAAGCTTTCAGCTACAAAGCCATTGGAGATAAACCCTGTGTGTCCTACAGCAACAAGCTGCAGAAGCCAACAGAAAGCGAGACTGTGTTCCTGCAGCTCTCACATGGTCGACATCATTTTGGTTGTGTTTAAATCCCCCACGCATGCTGCGGGGTGCCACCATCAGTGAGGAATGATGACATCTGATTTAGAATCAATAAGGTTGGAAAAGACCTCAGAGATCATTAAGTCCAACTTATCACCCAACACCTCAAGACTAACTAAACCATGGCTTCAAGTATCATAGTATCATAGTATCATTCAGGGTTGGAAGGGACCACAAGGATCATCTAGTTCCAACCCCCCTGCCATGGGCAGGGACACCCCACACTACATCAGGCTGGCCAGAGCCTCGCCCAGCCTGGGCTTAAACACCTCCAGGGATGGGGCATCGACATATCCAATCCCCTCTTGAACACCTCCAGGCATGGTAACTCCACCAGCTCCCTGTGTATAAGCATCTGTTAAAGGTGTGCTGCCCCAGGGAATGCTGGAGTTCCCCCTCCCGTGTGGGCAATCTCCAGCATGTTGCTGACATTCTTTCTTCTTTACGGTTTAAATTGCTGTTTGTTGTTTCTGGCTTTTTGCTCATATTGTTTAAACTGTTCCATGTTCCTGCTGGGGAGGGATCTGTTCCACAACCCAATATTTCAAACCAGTAATTAGGTTTTATTAATATTTCCCAGGGAATTGTTCTTTATTAATAAATGTATTAATATTTTTATTAATCATTGCAGCTATTAAATATTAATAACCTCCTTATGATCATAACAATGCTTCCCAGATTTCTCTCTACAAGACAAATCATCCAGCAATACAATAACCAGAGGAAGTAAAGATTTCTGCTGGGGTAGAGAGCTAGGTGGGCTCAACAAAGATTTCAGCAGGAAGGCACAGTGAGACTTCAAGGAAAGGCAGAAAGAGAAATTAAACCTTTCCCCCTTCAAAACCAGTGAGCTGCCAAATCAGCTTAATTCTCTGTTGAATCAGAGTCAGTCCAGAGGTCAGGCTCACCAGTCAGTACATTTCTACACTTCAGACCAGCTGTCTGCAAGATCACTGCATAATGCATAATTCATTCTGAATAACTGCCAGGTTAAATGCATTTAGTAGAAGAAAGAGGACAAACAAAATTATATGGTGGGGGGGGAAAGGACCAAAAAATCATCACCACACTCAACTTTTGGAAAGATATCTTCAGTTTTATCATCTGCAAAGGTGAGGATTCCAGTTGTCATTCATTGCACCCTTGATACCCAAACCAATGGTGATATGTTAACTACAGTGACAAATGCAGGGAGTTCATTCTTCTGACGGGGTGAGGGGTGAAAATGTAAGACACTCACCCAATGGGAAGGGAAGGGAAGGGAAGGGAAGGGGGAAGGGAAGGGAAGGGAAGGGAAGGGAAGGGAAGGAAGGGAAGGGAAGGGAAGGAAGGGAAGGGGGAAGGGGGAAGGGAAGGGAAGGGAAGGGAAGGGAAGGGAAGGGAAGGGAAGGGAAGGGAAGAAGAGAAGAGAAGAGAAGAGAAGAGAAGAGAAGAGAAGAGAAGAGAAGAGAAGAGAAGAGAAGAGAAGAGAAGAGAAGAGAAGAGAAGAGAAGAGAAGAGAAGAGAAGAGAAGAGAAGAGAAGAGAAGAGAAGAGAAGAGAAGAGAAGAGAAGAGAAGAGAAGAGAAGAGAAGAGAAGAGAAGAGAAGAGAAAAGAAGAATTAACCAGGTTGGAAAAGACCTTTGAGATCAAATCCAACCTATCACCCAACACCATCTAATCAACTCAACCATGGCACCAAGTGCCTCATTCAGGCTCTTCCTAAACACCTCCAGGGATGGTAACTCCACCACCTCCCCAGGCAGCACATTCCAATGGGCAATCACTCTCTCTATGTAGAACTTCTTCCTAACATCCAGCCTAAACCTCCCCTGGCACAGCCTGAGACTGTGTCCTCTTGTCCTGGTGCTGGCTGCCTGGGAGAGGAGACCAACGTCCGCCTGCCTACAATAACCAAGAATATGGATATCATGCAAAATATTTCCTCTTTTGCAAAGGGGGATTGGGAAGGCAGCTACATGGCACTGAAAAAGACAGTTAGTGAACCTTGTTACAGCTGTAAATGAAAATGTAGAAACCAAAGTACTTTGTGCTTTAAAAGACTGAACTGCTCACAAGGATTGTGCAAATCACTCTAAAATTTTAAGTCAGCCTTAAAATTAGTTGGCTTCCCAAATTGAATTATGATGTATTTAGCTTCTTACTAAATAATTTAGAAATAAGATCTGCAACTAGAAATTCATCTCTGCATTATTTTTAGAAGAGAGACCTTTAAGTCTCAATTAACAAAAATTAGTCCCAGACTCAATTATATGTTTTCACTTTCCAACAAAAAGAACTCAAACAAATGTTGCTGTTTCATTTGAGATTCAAACATTACCACTCTTGACAATTTTGTCCCCTTCTGGAGGGTTTCCAAACATTTCTTGTTAAAAAAGTTAATTACTTTTTTTAAGCTGTTGTTAGCTAGTCCAAGTTTTAAATAATTCTACAACTATTTTTATACCAAGATCTCATTTCTTGTTGTGATCTATTTCTTGATTTCTTTAAGGAAAAAAAGAAGAGGGGAAAAATTAAATCACTAGGAGAATGATAGCCACTGGTATTTTCTTTCAGCAACCCAATGCATCAGTTAGAAAAAGTCAATACAAATTCTAGGTCCAGGTTTCAGCCTGTCCATTGATTTTGAACGACTGGAGTCTGTGTTCATCTGTAAGTAATTAATATGGAATCACTGCAACAAAGCACTGCTTTGCTCAGTATGGGTCTAAATAACCCAAGGATGAGTGCTGGGCCTCATGCTCTTTAACATCTTTATTGATGATCTGGATGAGGGCATTGAGTCCATCAGCAGTAAATTTGCAGATGACACCAAGCTGGGGGCAGGAGTTGATCTGCTGGAGGGTGAGAGGCTCTGCAGAGGGACCTCGACAGGCTGGACAGATGGGCAGAGGCCAAGGGCAGGAGATTGAACACATCCAAGTCTGGGTGCTGCACATTGGCCACAGCAACCCCAGGCAGTGCTACAGGCTGGGGTCAGAGGGGCTGGAGATCTCCCAAACAGAGAGGGACCTGGGGGTACTGGTTGATGGTAGGCTGAACATGAGCCTGCAGTGTGCCCAGGCAGCCAGGAGGGCCAATGGCATCCTGGCCTGAATCAGGAACAGTGTGGCCAGCAGGAGCAGGGAGGTCATTCTGCCCCTGTACACTGCACTGGTTAGGCCACACCTTGAGTCCTGTGTCCAGTTCTGGGCTCCTCAGTTTAGGAAGGAGGTTGACTTGCTGGAGCATGTCCAACCCCACCCAAGCTGATTAAACCCAATGAAGCTTCTTCAGTTTAATATTAATTTCCCAAGTATTCCCTAGCTTATCAGGCATCAAATTTTTGGTTTATTTATAATGTATTAATGAAAAGATAACTTTACTTAATTCAGCTCTAATTTATTGATACCTAAAAAGAAGGGGAAGGGAAGATCACTGAGATCTTCTCATAACTCAACTGACTGAACTATGGAAGTTAGAGCAGCATAAGCTGGAATGTACATAAGAAGAGCATCTTCTGCAGCTGAAATCTGGAAGCCAGGCACTGGTTTGTAACCAGTACAGTTCTCTGAGTCAGGCAATGTACTGTTTTCAGTAAATATTTCATCATTTGCTGATTTTATTTCTCAGAAACAACATGCAGGCTCCTTTGTTCACTCTAGCTCAATATGCCCAAGATAGCATTTAAAACCTGTCAGACTGCTACAGAAGTGTTGTTTACCCATATTGGCTAGGTTACAAGTGCTGAGGTTTAAACTACCATAAAATCTGCATAAATATAGGGTCCAATTCTTTTTATACATGTTCTTAGTGCAAGGATTCAGTGAAGGACAAGGCTCAAATATGCCCTATGTAGAGTTCTGAATCTCCCTTTTTCAGGAGAACTGGAGACAAGATAATGAGAGGGGAAAGAAGAAGCAATCTTGATGCAGTCCCCTGTACACTGCACTGGTTAGGCTGCACCTCGAGTACTGTGTCCAGTTCTGGGCCCCTCAGTTTAGGAAGGAGGTTGACTTGATGGAACAAGTCCAGAGAAGGGCAACGAAGTTGGTGAGGGGCTTGGAACACAAGGCCTGTGAGGAGAGGCTGAGGGAGCTGGGGTTGCTTAGCCTGGAGAAGAGGAGATTCAGGGGTGACCTTATTGCTGTCTACAACTACCTGAAGGGAGGTTGTAGACAGGCAGAGGTTGGTCTCTTCTCCCAGGCAGCCAGCACCAGAACAAGAGGACACAGTCTCAAGCTGCACCAGGGGAGGTTTAGACTGGAGGTTACAAGGAAGTTCTACAAAGAGAGAGTGATTGCCCATTGGAATGGGCTGCCTGGGGAGGTGGTGGAGTCACCATCACTGGAGGTGTTCAGGAGGAGACTTGATGGGGTGCTTGGTGCCATGGGTTAGTTGTTTAGGTGGGTTGGATTGGTTGATGGGTTGGACACAATGATCTTGAAGGTCTCTTCCAACCTGGTCTATTCTATTCTATTCTATTCTATTCTATTCTATTCTATTCTTCTATTAAATTCCTGCTGTTCCTTGTGGTCAACTCAACTTTAAAAACAGAGCAAAATTAAAATTCAGCATAGTCTTCAAGATTAATTTTTTTGAACATTTTACTAATTAAACACCTCCTCCTCAACTGAATTATGTAAGTTAACTTTAACAGTGTCTAAGGGAGCTTGGTAAACAGAATGGGTTAAGAAAAGCCTAAACCTGTGCTTTGTGCTTTTCCCAGAAACTCATCTGCAATTCTGGAACAAAAATAAACTTTCCTGTTCAAAAATAGCCTTCAAGAGCCATGACAGAAAGTGAGTGAAGCACAAGAATGCAAAAGGCTTCAGCTTGTCAACAGATGAAATTTAAGTGAAAAAAAAAACAACATCCCCTAGAATGCATCAGGAACAGTGTGGCCAGCAGGAGCAGGGAGGTCATTCTGCCCCTGTATACCGCACTGGTTAGGCCACACCTTGAGTCCTGTGTCCAGTTCTGGGCCCCTCAGGTTAGGAAGGAGGTTGACTTGCTGGAACGATTCCAGAGAAGGACAACAAAGTTGGTGAGGGGCTTGGAACACAGCCCTGTGAGGAGAGGCTGAGGGAGCTGGGGTTGCTTAGCCTGGAGAAGAGGAGGCTCAGGGGAGACCTTATTGCTCTCTACAACTACCTGAAGGGGGTTGTAGACAGGTAGAGGTTGGTCTCTTCTCCCAGGCAGCCAGTTCCAGAACAAGAGGACACAGACTCAGGCTGCGCCAGGGGAGGTTCAGGCTGGAGGTCAGGAGGAAGTTCTACACAGAGAGAGTGCCCATTGGAATGGGCTGCCTGGGGAGGTGGTGGACTTGCCATTGCTGGAGGTGTTCAGGAGGAGACTTGACAGGGTGCTTGGTGCCATGGGTTAGTTGGTTGGGTGGTGTTGGATGAAAGGTTGGACACGATGATCTTGAAGGTCTCTTCCAACCTGGTCTGGTCTGGTCTGGTCTGGTCTATTCTATTCTATTCTATTTTTTTCTTTTCTATTCTTTTCTTATGGGCTTCTCAATGCCACAGTGACAAGGCTTCCAGCACACCTTTGACTGAGGCAGGAGTTAAAAGCCAGATTATAAGGGAGAAGAAAATTTATACGACACAGTAAGGAATTTTAAATGTGATACTCCAATCTTGATAAGGAAGGGTCCAAGTCTAACTACTGATCTGCTCTCCATTACCAGTGCTCAAGAAGAAAATTGGAGTTCAGAAGAGTGAGGGGAGAGCAGTGAGGGTTGTTTGCAAGACTGCAGCTCATGTTAGTGCAGATAGAGAAACCATTGGTGCACAAGGCACAGCACAACTCAGCCATAACCAGATGCAGCAAGATCTGCCTAATGTACTAATTCATATGCCCAAACTATTCATGTTAAAATGATTGGTTCAGAAGTACTTCAGGGAAAGATGTGGAATTGTTTTCTAAGGAAGGCCTACACCCAGGTTTCCAAACAACAATGGAAAACAAGGGAGACGTGGAAGATATTGGGTAGACCTTTAAAATCACTGGATCATAGAATCACAGAATCAATAAGGTTGGAAAAGACCTCAGAGATCATCGAGTCCAAGCTGTCACCCAACACCTCCTGACAACTAAACCATGCCTCAAAGTACCACATCCAAGCCTTTTCTGAACACCTGGAAGACCAAGGATGAGTCACCTGCCAACTGGCAGCAGAGGCAAGGTGCAGAAAGTCACCTGCCCTGCCCAGCCCAGGCAGCAGCTTTGGAGGGAGCAGCCCAAAATGAAGCCACAACTGTCCTGAGCTTCAGCTTGACCCAAACCCTCCTCTCATCTCCTCCTTGGCCAAAACCCTCCTGAGCTCCTCCCTGGCCCAAAGCCTCCTCAGCCATCCTCACTGAAGTTGTGTTCTGAAGAAATCTGGGGCCACTGATGAAGACGACACCTCCAGGTGAGACAGAGAGAGGCCACAACAGGCACTCGAGCACAGCTAGAGCCTCACATGATGAAAACAAAGGGGAGGAAAGGGGCAAAATGCACTTGCTTCATTGATAGGGAGTTAACTTCTATGAGAAAGAAGCCTATTGCCAGCACTGATTAACTGTAATTGCAACTAAGTGTGGGTTTGAAGCACTTCATTCCTCAAGAGTTCCAATAGAATTTCTAATACAATGACATTAAATACAGAAAGTCCCTACAGTGATATCTCCTCAAAAAGCTAGATGCCTAAAAAATGATGCTGTCTTCCAGTCCAGAGACAAAGGTCTGCAGCCATTCAGATGGTGCTGCAGCCATTCAGATGTGAAGCTCAGTTTCACCCTAGAGAGAGGATTAATGGATCTGATAAACTCCAGGCAGGAAAAAAGCTGCTCGCAGACCATCACTGAATTTGCAGTGATGGACAGTTGGATGATAAAATGCAGCACTTGCTGTTATTGGCTACTAAATTACTTGGCTGTATCATTTGCCACACATGAGATGACACAATAGGGAAAACCGAGATGGGTGGGATGGAGAACAAACATAATTACTCGAGCATCAGGACGCAATCAGGCTGCAGAGTGAGTCACCACCACAGCATTATAGAGGAGCATGAGTCCTGTGCACTTATCACTAGTAAAGATGCAAGACAAAGGAAATACTTACTCTTACAAATAGTTGTTAGAAGACCTGGGGTTTAATAGTGAGCAAAGCTGCAAACTAAAATTACCATCACAATTAAAATAGCACTTTTTGCATTATTCCATTTAAAGGAGATTTGGTTTTCCCCCTATGGAAATGACAGCATGAAGGTCAAAAATAAAAGTGAAGTGAAAATACCAGAGCCTTTCACAGTGAAAGAGTATTTTCTTCACTTGGCTCTTCAGTGGCATAAGATTTCCCAGTATAAACTTCTTCCCAGATGCAAGCAGCTGCTACACACTCATTTTCCAGGAAACACATGGTTTGAAATACACACTCCTAATTTTAGTGAAGATGAATATTTTAAGACCATCCTGAGTGAAATCAGAATACAAATGTTAAAACTGGCTTCTCTTCAGACATATATATACAACATGACAGGCAGCTGCTTAATCTAGGACTGCAGAGGAAGCTTTTAAGGCCATGCATATTTCAGTGCTTGCTTGGCTGATGCTTTGCAAAACTCTAGTTATATGGCTTACCTTACAGGTGGGCATGGGAATGCTGTCTGGAATGGAATGGAATGGAATGGAATGGAATGGAATGGAATGGAATGGAATGGAAGAGAAGGAAGAATGGAAGAGAAGAGAAGAGAAGAGAAGAGAAGAGAAGAGAAGAGAAGAGAAGAGAAGAGAAGAGAGAGAAGAGAAGAGAAGAGAAGAGAAGAGAAGAGAAGAGAAGAGAAGAATGGAATGGAATGGAAGAGAGAGAGGAGAGGAGAGAAGAGAGAGAGGAGAGGAGAGAAGAGAGGAGAAGAGAGGAGAGAGAGAGAGAGGAGAGGGAGAGGAGAGAGAGAGAAGAGAAGAGAAGAGAAGAGAAGAGAAGAGAGAGAGAGAAGGAGGAGAGGAGAGGAAGGAGAGGAGAGGAGAGGAAGGGAGGAAGGAGGAGGAAAGGAGAGGAAAGGAGAGGAAAGGAGAGGAAAGGAGAGGAAAGGAGAGGAAAGGAGAGGAAAGGAGAGGAAAGGAAAGGAAAGGAAAGGAAAGGAAAGGAAAGGAAAGGAAAGGAAAGGAAAGGAAAGGAAAGGAAAGGAAAGGAAAGGAAAGGAAAGGAAAGGAAAGGAAAGGAAAGGAAAGGAAAGGAAAGGAAAGGAAAGGAAAGGAAAGGAAAGGAAAGGAAAGGAAAGGAAAGGAAAGGAAAGGAAAGGAAAGGAATAGACCTTCAAGCTCATCATGTCCAACCCATCATCCAACACCACCTAATCAACTAAGCCAAGCACCCTATCAGGTCTCCATCTGTTATCCAGTAACTTCTAATCTACATTAAAGCAAACCAGTTACCAAGAGGTTCAGAGGAACACAGCTAAAGAAAACAAGAACATGAGATGCAGAGAGATTTAACTCACAATTAAATCTTGGATAAGTGAAATAGAAAGTATCCCCTTGACTCCATTTTCCACAATCACTCCAAGCCAATTAAGGGTGCCCCAGTACCACAGGTAACTCTGTCCTCCATGCCAGTAGCTTACGAAGGCAAAAGTGAGGGCTGTGGAAAACAGCATTCCCAGCAGAGTGGACTGAGATCCTCCCATTGGAACATAGATGTACCTGTAGGTGGAACAACAGATAAGCAAGGATATTAGAGGTCTCACAGAAATCTCAGAGAAATGTCCACTGCAAAAAGAAATCTGTGGCTTAAAAAGAGAATTTGATGAATTACTTATTTACAGAGTTTGCCCCAGTTTTGACAAAGCTGTAGAGCAATAGGAGCACACTAGCTGGCAGAAAGGAAGTTTTGTGGCCACGAAATCTCTGCCTTAGGCAAATATATAGAATAGAACAGAGTAGAATTAACCAGGTTGGAAAACACCTTTGAGATCATTGAGTTCAACCTATCACCCAACACCATCTGATCAACTAAACCATGGCACCAAGTGCCTCATCCAGTCACTTCCTAAACACCTCCAGTGATGGTGACTCCACCACCTCCCTGGGCAGCACATTCCAATGGCCAATCTCTCTTTCTGGCAAGAACTTCTTCCTAAATTCCAGCCTAAACCTCCCCTGGCACTGCTTGAGACTGTGTCCTCTTGTTCTGGTGCTGGTTGTCTGAGAGAAGAGACCAACCTCTGCCTGTCTACAACCTCCCTTCAGGGAGTTGTAGACAGCAAGGTCACCCCTTAGCCTCCTCTTCTCCAGGCTAAGCAACCCCAGCTCCCTCAGCCTCTCCTCACAGGACTGTGTTCCAAACCCCTCCCCAACTTCGTTGCCCTTCTCTGGACACCTTCCAGCAAGTCAACCTCCTTCCTGAACTGAGGAGCCCAGAACTGGACACAGGACTCAAGGTGTGGTCTAACAAGTGCAGTGTCCAGGGGCAGAATGACCTCCCTGCTCCTGCTGGCCACACTGTTCCCAATGCCATTGGCCTTCTTGGTCAGGATGCCATTGGCCTTCTTGGCTGCCTGGGCACACTGCAGGCTCATGTTCAGCCTACCATCGACCAGTACCCCCAGGTCCCTTTCTGCCTGGCTGCTCTCCAGCCACTCTGACCCCAGCCTGTAGCACTGCATGGGGTTGTTGTGGCCAATGTGCAGAACCTGGATGTGTTCAATCTCCTGCCCTTGGCCTCTGCCCATCTGTCCAGCCTGCCAAGGTCCCTCTGCAGAGCTCTCCTACACTCTAACAGATCAACTCCTGCCTCCAGCTTGGTGTCATCTGCAAATTTACTGATGATGGACTAATGCACTCACCCAGATCATCTGTAATGATATTGAACAGGATGGGGCCCAGCACTGATCCCTGGGGGACACCACTGGTGCCTGGCTGCCAGCTGGCAGTGGCAGCATTCACCACCACTCTCTGGGCTCAGCACAAGCTATATTCCCAAAATGTAAGAAACGTGGACATTTGTCTTTTGCAGCTGCAGTGGTTGTAAGTCAGTTCATACACACAGCAATTACATGTACTCTTCATGTGAATTTAAATTAGCAGGCAGTTACCAAAATAACCTTAGACACTTCACATGCAGTCACAGCTCAGAGAATGTTTTCCATTTGTCAGAAATTAAGACAATTTTTTATTAAAGTTTGCAATTGCTTTGTTTTTATATCTTCCATTGAAAACTACATGAACTGAAAATCTTTCCTAGCTGGCTCCTGTGTTCTACTCTCAGGATCATGTCTGTCTATCACAGTATCACAGTCTCACAGTATAACTTAGGTTGGAAAGGACCTCGAGGATCATCGAGTCCAACCTATCAACACAGATCCCATGACTAGACCAGGGCACCAAGTGCCACATCCAATCCCCTCTTGAACCCCTCCAGGGATGGGGACTCCACCACCTCCCTGGGCAGCACATTCCAATGGCTAACAACTCTCTCTGGGAAGAACTTTCTCCTCACCTCCAGCCTAAACTTGCCCTGGCACAGCTTGAGACTGTGTCCTCTTGTTCTGGTACTGGCTGCCTGGGAGAAGAGACCAACCTCTGCCTGTCTACAACCTCCCTTCAGGTAGTTGTAGACAGCAATGAGGTCACCCCTGAGCCTCCTCTTCTCCAGGCTAAGCAACCCCAGCTCCCTCAGCCTCTCCTCACAGGGCTGTGCTCAAGGCCTCTCCCCAGCCTCGTTGCCCTTCTCCGGACACCTTCCAGCAACTCAACATCTTTCCTAAACTGAGGGGCCCAGAACTGGACACAGGACTCAAGGTGTGGCCTAACCAAAGCAGAGTACAGAGGCACAATGACTTCCCTGTTCCTGCTGGCCACACTATTCCTAATGCAGGCCAGGATGCCATTGGCCCTCCTGGCCACTGGGCACACTGCTGGCTCATGTTTAGGTGGCTGTCAATCAGTACCCCCAGGTCCCTCTCTGCCTGGCCACTCTCCAGCCACTCTGACCCCAGCCTATAGCTCTGCATGGGATTGCTGTAGCCAAAGTGCAGCACTCGGCACTTGGACTTGTTGAATGCCATGACCTTCACAGCACATATACCAAAAACAAGCAGCTCATCCCCTTCTAGGACGGTTTTCCAACACCTTCCCTCTCCCTTTTTAAAGGCTTGATTGTTTTGATTTTTAGGGCCCATTGTCAGTATCAGTTCCCCTGGCTGGGGGAGGGCTGGCAGTTGATAAACCACAGAATGAGAGTAACACCTCAGTGCCCCTGCAACCCTGCAAGCATGGCTGCACCTTGTTACACAGAGCTTCCACTCAGAGGAGCCCAAAATAGGACATCACTGGTCCTGCCACTCTCAGCAAAGCTCACTCTGTCACACATTCACTGAAATGCAACATCTAAAGGTAACCCAGACATCACCAAAGGGACACAGCTCTGTGATGGAGATCTTCACAGAATCACACAATGTTCGGGGCTGGAAGAGACCTCGAAAGCTCATCCAGTCCAACCCCGCTGCCAGAGCAGCATCACCTATGCCAGGTCACACATGAATGCACCCAGCTGGGTTTTTAATATCTCCAGAGGAGACTCCACAACCTCCTCAGGCATCCTGTTTCAGGCCTCTGTCACCCTCACAGTGAAAATATTTTTCCTTATGGTTGAATGGAACTTCCTATGCCTCAACTTCCACCCATTGCCCCTTGTCCTGACATTGGGTACCACCGAGAAGAGCCTGGCTCCAGCCTCTCAGCACTCACCATTGACATACTTATACACATTAATGAGGTCACTCCTTAATCTCCTCCTCTCCAAACTAAAGAGCCCCAGCTCCCTCAGCCTTTCCTCATAAGGGAGATGTTCCACTCCCTTAATCAGTTTTGTGGCTCTGTGCTGGACTCTTTGAAGCCATTCCCTGGTCCTTCGTGAACTGAGGAGCCCAGAACTGGACACAATACTCCAGATGCAGCCTCACAAGGGCAGAGTAGAGGGGGAGGAGAACCTCTCTCGATCTACTAGCCACCCCTTCTAATACACCCTAGAATGGCATTGGCCTTCTTGGCCACAAAAGCACATTGCTGGCTCATGGTCATCCTTCCGTACACCAGGACCCCCAAGTCTCTCTTCTCTGTACTGCACTCCAACAGGTCAGTCCCTGTAATGGGTTGAGGCAGACCCCCTCCCCACTACGCGCAGAAATAACGACTCAGACAAACGGATTGCAAAAGTGATGAAAAGTTTAAATAGAACAGTGAGTGCGTGCAGAAAACTAGAAACACAGTGACAAGAGAGAAACCCAAAACAGACCCAGAGAAATCCCATCCCCCACCTGAGGGTACACCCAAACCCTCAGGGCTCCTCCTTCCCCCTCCACTGCTAGGCTAGTCTCAGCTGGCCAGATCTGAGACTGCCCATCCCCCCGTGGCCTTGGGCCTAACCAGGCCCATGGCCGGGAGATCTTCTCCCCAGTTACCAGGCGGCGAGGAGGAAGGAAAGAGGAAGTGCCAGACCCCGCCGTGAAACTTATAGTGGTGCAAGGGATCATGGTAGGAAATAACCTAATTTCCTGTGTCCACCCACTGGGCTGGACTTCTGGACACAGGAAACACCCCTGTAGCAGAGGGCACCCAGCCCAAACTACGACAGTCCCCAACCTACACTGATACCTGGGGTTGTTCTTTCCCAGGTGCAAGACTCAACACTTGCCCTTGTTCAATTTCATTCAGCTCTCCAACCTGCCTAAGTCTCACTGAATGGCAGCACAACCCTCTGCTGTGTCAGCCACTCCCCACAGTTTTGTGTCATCAGCAAACTTGCTGACAGTGCTCTATGTTCCCTCATCCAGGTCATTGCTGAATGTATTGAATAGTGCTGGTCCCGGTACTGACCCCTGAGGGACTCCACTAGATACAGGTCTCCAGCTAGACTCCATTCCATTGACCAAAACTCTGACTTCTTTCCTTCAGCCAGTTCCCAATCCACCTCACTACCTGATCATCCAGACCTTACTCTAAGTTCTACAGAAACCTTCTCCTGACCTCATAGGGTTCTGGGTAAAATTCATGGCACAAAAGCTAGATTTTACTGCAGATGTAGCTCTGAGTTTTGCACAGTCTTTTTCCCTGCACTGATAGAGAGCTGTTGGGTAGGCACCAGCCACCTTGCCAGCACAGGCATCCTCTACCACCAGTTCTGAAAGACCTGGCTCAGTAGCACCAGTTTGTCCATTTGCAATTGCAGCTCATCTTAGGTTGGGTTGAGTGGCCTTCAGATTACTGTGCAGAGTAAAATAGGCTGCTTCCTGGTTTGTAGTGTTTAACAGCACTACCTAAATAATTGAGCAGCAATAACTCATCATTCTGGCATATGTTCAAGGTCAGTGGAATTTTAACTCCTTGTGAGGCCCATGGTAGTCATGCAACTGAGGATTTACTTGTGCTCTCTTTGTGAAGAGTTGTCTGAAGTGGGACAGAAGCCAAAAGAAGTCACAATCATTAGCAACATTCCAACCTTCCCTCCCAGAGGAAAAATGCAAAGTGGAAATCAGTACAGTCTCAAGCTGCATCAGGGGAGGTTTAGGCTGGATGTTAGGAAGAAGTTCTTCCCAGAAAGAGAGATTGGCCATTGGGAATGTGCTGCCCAGGGAGGTGGTGGAGTCACCATCCCTGGAGGTGTTTAAGAGGAGACTGGATGAGGCATTTGGTGCCATGGTTTAGTTGATTAGATGGTGTTGGGTGATAGGTTGGACTTGATGATCTCAAAGGTCTTTTCCAACCTGGTCTATTCTATTCTATTCTATTCTATTCTATTCTATTCTATTCTATTCTATTCTATTCTATCCTATCCTATCCTATCCTATCCTATCCTATCCTATCCTATCCTATTACCTCTCTCCTACCCTGGTGTCGTAGTTTGGGCTGGGTGTCCTCTGCTACAGGGGTGTTTCCTGTGTCCAGAAGTCCAGCCCAGTGGGTGGACACAGGGAATTAGGTTATTTCCTACCATGATCCCTTGCACCACTATAAGTTTCACGGCGGGGTCTGGCACTTCCTCTTTCCTTCCTCCTCGCCGCCTGGTAACTGGGGAGAAGATCTCCCGGCCATGGGCCTGGTTAGGCCCAAGGCCACGGGGGGATGGGCAGTCTCAGATGTGGCCAGCTGAGACTAGCCTAGCAGTGGGGGAAGGAGGAGCCCTGGGGGTTTGGGTGCACCCTCAGGTGGGGGATGGGATCTCTCTGGGTCTGTTTTGGGTTTCTCTCTTGTCACTGTGTTTCTAGTTCTCTGCACGCACTCACTGTTCTATTTAAACTTTTCATCACTTTTTTGCAATCCGTTTGTCTGAGTTGTTATTTCTGCGCGTGGTGGGGAGGGGGTCTGCCCCAACCCAAGGCATTTTGGCGCCCAACGTGGGGCTGGCTGTTGTGCCCACTCTGCAGATCGATTGCAAAGGATGGAGAGTTTAAATTTAGTTCTGGGCGTCGGTTTGGGTTTGGCAGTTGGGGGCTCAAGTGATGTGGCCGGGGCGACCGTGTAAGCTCTTGTGGATTGTGGGGGGATAACTGGTGCGCTGCCGGTGGCACGGACCCTGTCCTGCTATTTCAGGCAGGGGTGGTTCTCGACCATCGGCATCGGGGTACCACTTGAGAACGCGGAACCTGCCCCTCCTCTGCGGCGGGAAGCGAAGTGGGGGAGGGGCAGTGGCGAGCAGATCAGAGTCAGGTCCGTTTGTCTGAGTTGTTATTTCTGCGCGTGGTGGGGAGGGGGTCTGCCCCAACCCATTACACCTGGTTACTCTGGTGCTGGTTGCCTGGGAGAAGAGACCAACTCCCACCTGGCTACAACCTCCCTTCAGGGAGTTGGAGACAGCAAGAAGGTCTCCTCTGAGCCTCCTCTTCTCCAGGCTAAACAACCCCAGCTCCCTCAGCCTCTCCTCACAGGGCTGTGCTCGAGGCCTCTCCCCAGCCTTGTTGCCCTTCTCTGGACACCTTCAAGTGTCTCAATGTCCTTCTTAAACTGAGGGGCCCAGAACTGGACACAGGACTCAAGGTGTGGCCTAACCAATGCAGAGTACAGGGCACAATGACTTCCCTGCTCCTGCTGGCCACACTATTCCTAATGCAGACCAGGATGCCATTGGCCCTCTTGGCCACCTGGGCACACTGCTGGCATCATGATAGTTTAGAATCTAAATTCTCAAAACAAAAGCATAGAATCACCAGGGTTGGATGAGATCTCAAAGATCATTGAGTCCAACCTGTCACCACAGACCTCATGACTAAACCATGGCACCAAGTGCCACATCCAATTCCCTCTTGAACACCTCCAGGGATGGTGACTCCACCACCTCCCTGGGCAGCACATTCCAATGACGAATGACTTGCTCGGTGAAGAACTTTCTCCTCACCTCCAGTCTAAACCTCCCCTGGCACAGCTTGAGACTGTGTCCTCTTGTTCTGGTGCTGGTTGCCTGGGAGAAGAGACCAACCCCTTCCTGGTTACAACCACCTTTCAGGTAGTTGTAGAGGGCAATGAGGTCACCCCTGAGCCTCCTCTTCTCCAGGCTAAGCAACCCCAGCTCCCTCAGCCTCTCCTCACAGGGCTGTGCTCAAGGCCTCTCCCCAGCCTTGTTGCCCTTCTCTGGACACCTTCAAGTGTCTCAATGTCCTTCTTAAACTGAGGGGCAAACCAGAAGGTAGAAGAAACATACCACCTCTGTATTATCATTTATGGCACAAAATATGATCTGTAATTAAGAATGTGTCGTGGTTTAAAGGCAGCCAGCACCTCAACCTCACACAGCAGCCTGCTCACACCCCCTCAGAGGGATGGGGAAGAAAAGGAGCCTCTCACATCACATTAAGGAAATTTGTTCTGTCCTCCAGTTCACTGACAAAGTGAGGAGGGATGGAGTAAGACAGGGAGAAAGAGATTAGGGGGCAAAATATCTTATGCATCTCTACACTTCCCATTTTTTTCCCCTTCTCAGCAGTGCCATCATCTACACTTCAACTCTCCTATAGTCCTTCTGTACAGCAGTTAGAAACTCAGGGTTTACACAGATGGAGCACACTGATCTGATGCATCATAGCATTACATAACAATATCTCATCTTAAGCTTCCATGCATTTTTAAAGACTATTTCCATCTGTAATCACAGGAAATCCAGGGAGAAGCTCAACTGCCCCACTTCAGGGCTCTTAGCACATAAAAGTGATCATGGGTCCTTGTGGCAGGCCAACACAGCTCAAAGCAACATCCTCAGAGCAGAATTTCATAAGCAGACTACACATGGGCAAGGAAGGCAGCCACTAGCTGAAAAATGTGGTGCAATGTACCACAGCTTTATCTTAATTTACAATTAATTAATTAATTAATTAAAATCCAAGGCTGTGAGATTGAACACATCCAAGTGCTGGGTGCTGCACGTTGGCCACAACAACCCCATGCAGTGCTACAGGCTGGGGTCAGAGTGGCTGGAGAGCTCCCAAACAGAGAGGGATCTGGGGGTACTGGTCGATGGTAGGCTGAACATGAGCCTGCAGTGTGCCCAGGCAGCCAAGAGGGCCAATGGCATCCTGGCCTGCATCAGGAACAGTGTGGCCAGCAGGAGCAGGGAGGTCATTGTGCCCCTGTACACTGCACTGGTTAGGCCACACCTTGAGTTCTGTGTCCAGTTCTGGGCCCCTCAGTTTAGGAAGGAGGTTGACTTGCTGGAGCGTGTCCAGAGAAGGGCAACAAAGTTGTTGAGGGGTTTGGAACACAGCCCTGTGAGGAGAGGCTGAGGGAGCTGGGGTTGCTTAGCCTGGAGAGGAGGAGACTCAGGGGTGACCTTCTTGCTGTCTACAACTACCTGAAGGGAGGTTGCAGACAGGTGGAGGTTGGTCTCTTCTCCCAGGCAGCCAGCGCCAGAACAAGAGGACACAGTCTCAGGCTGTGCCAGGGGAGGTTTAGGTTGGATGTTACGAAGAAGTTCTATACAGAGAGAGTGATTGCCCATTGGAATGGGCTGCTGACCACACTGTTCCTGATCCAGGCCAGGATGCCATTGGCCTTCTTGACCACCTGGGCACACTGCTGGCTCATGCTCAGGCAGCTGTCAATCAGTATCCCAGGTCCCTTTGCCAAACAGTTCTAGACTGGCTAGACCTCTTAATGACAAGAAGGAAAACCACTTCACATTGTCAGACTAAGAAGTTGTGGATATTAGATGGAAAGAGAAGGGAGAAGGGAGAAGGGAATTCCATGTGGATTAAATGTTCCAAAACTTATTGGGGGGGCATTTGAGGCATACAAATACATAGTGAAAGAATCTTACACAGTAACAACTATTTGAACAACCTCCTGATATAATTAAATATACATTATTAGCCTACCTCTCCAAAGACAAAGATGCTGTCAGTCTTCACTGTATTTCCACAGGTTCTAGTTTGACATCAGATGAAAGCTTACATACTATTAAATATGTTACTTCCACAAACAAAGCACAACTGAACATAGCCTCTGAACAGCCTGACTTTTCAGTCCCCCTTGCAGTAGTTACTACAGCCAGTGAGCTGTTCCATTACACAACTTAACTCACTAAGTCAGCATTAGAGAACTGGGTGTAATAAGTAAATGGTGCCATTTCAATCCCTAAAGTAATGCAAACACAAACCTAGCAGCTGAGGTATTTGAAAGTATGACATTTACTTAACAGAGAGTAACTTTTAAATCCAATATGGGAGTTTTCCTGAAGCAGTAATCTACAACACAATCATCAGAGCTCTGATAACCATTCCCTTGCTTCTTTTCTTTTAAGGATGTCTACAGAATGAAGTTTTTATTCTGATAACTTCAGAAAACCACCAAGAGGAGCATCTGGAACCGGTTAAGAATCACTCTGAAGGGCTTTTGCTCCTTGAGGCAATGCTGCTGTTACTTCCACCTGCATGTAAGTTTAAATATATTTAAATCTTTAAGCAAGTGCAAAGCACCTATTTCAATGATGTTAGACTAGACTAGACTAGACTAGGATAGGATAGGATAGGATAGGATAGGATAGGATAGGATAGGATAGGATAGGATAGGATAGGATAGAATTGAATTAACCAGGTTGGAAGAGACCTTCAAGATTATCGTGCCCAACCCATCATCCAACACCATCCAATCAACTCAACCATGCAACAAAGGACCCCATCCAGTCTCTTCCTAAACACCACCAGTGATGGTGACTCCACCACCTCCCTGGGCAGCACATTCCAATGGCCAATCTCTCTTTTCTGTGAACAAACCCCTCCTGGCTACAACCTCCCTTCAGGGAGTTATAGACAGCAAGAAGGTCTCCTCTGAGCCTCCTCTTCTCCAGGCTAAACAATCCCAGCTCCCTCAGCCTCTCCTCACAGGGCTGTGCTCCAGACCCCTCCTCAGCTTTGTTGGCCTTCTCCAGCAACTCAACATCTTTCCTACACTGAAGAGCCCAGAACTGGACACAGACATGGCCTAACCAGTGCTGAGTACAGGGGCAGAATGACCTCCCTGCTCCTGCTGGCCACACTATTCTTGATGCAGGCCAGGATGCCATTGGCCTTCTTGGCCACCTGGGCACACTGCACGCTCATGTTCAGCCAGCTGTCAACCAGTCCCCCAGGTCCCTCTCTGCCTGGCTGCTCTCCAGCCACTCTGACCCCAGCCTGTAGCACTGCATGGGGTTGTTGTGGCCAATGTGCAGAACCTGGCACTTGGATGTGTTCAATCTCATGCCCTTGGACTCTGCCCATCTGTCTATCCTGTCGAGGTCCCTCTCCAGAGCTCTCCTACCCTCTAACAGATCAACTCCTGCCCCCAGCTTGGTGTTATCTGCAAACTTACTGCTGATGGACTCAATGCCCTCATCCAGATCATCAATAAAGATATTGAACAGGACAGGGCCCAGCACTGATCCCTGGGGGACACCACTGGTGCCTGGCTGACAGCTGGCTGTGGCACCATTCACCACCACTCTCTGGGCTCAGCCTCCAGCCAGTTCCTAACCCAGCTCAGAGTGCTGCGGTTCAAGCCATGGGCTGACAGCTTAGACAGCAGTTTACTGTGGGGGACAGTGTCAAAGGCCTTGCTGAAGTCCAGGTAGACCACATCCACAGGCCTCCCCACGTCCACCAGGCAGTCACCTGATCATAGAAGGAGATCAGGTTGGAGAGGCAGGTCCTGCCCTTCCTAAATCCATGCTGGCATACAATTGCAAAAGGAGAGGAAATGGGTTTAAGTTGTGGTGGGTGAGGTTTAGGCTGGACATAGGAAAAACTTCTTTACTTGCAGAGTGGTGAGGCATTGGAACAGCTTGCCAGGGAGGTGGTAGAGTTGCCACCCCTGGAGGTGTTCAAGCACTGTGTAGACGTGGTGCTTCCAAATATAGTTTAGTGGTCATGGTAGTTGGGTTACAGTTGGACTTGATGTTCTTAAAGGTCTTTTCCAGCCTTGGTGATTCTATTCTATGAAAACTGCCATTAGAAGAAGTAAGACTTGGTTCTTACCATGACAAAATCAGGGAGGTGGTCGAGGCCCTGTCCCTGGAGGTGTTTAAGAGCAGGCTGGATAAGGCTCTGGCCAGCCTGATGTAGTGTGGGGTGTCCCTGCCCATGGCAGGGGGGTTGGAATTAGATGATCCTTGTGGTCCCTTCCAACCCTGACTGATACTATGATACTATGACACTATGACACTATTTTTTTTACAGAGTCTGATAATTTTGCTGGGGTGTAGGCAAAGCTTTTCAAGCTCTGTGAGGTTCTCTCGCTTCAGCAGCTTGATGTAATGCTGAGAGAGACCTGCTAAATGCAGGCCCCTTAAAATATTTAATCCAAGGCTGGCTGCAGGCAAGCCTTGTTAAATTAACACAATAATGAGACATAAAGTCCATTTGGGTGACAAAGCAATGATGAGAACAGTCATGTGCAGGAACAAACAGCTTTACAAATATGACCTAAATTTTGGTTCACATGGCAGTTGTTTCCCAGCAAAGACAGAGGGTGCAGTTTCCTACTGAAATACTGGAGAGCACTGAGTCCATCATCAGTAAATTTGTAGACGACACCAAGCTGGGGGCAGGAGTTGATCTGCTGGAGGGTAGAGAGGCTCTGCAGAGGGACCTCAACAGGCTGGACAGATGGGCAGAGTCCAAGGGCAGGAGATTGAACACATCCAAGTGCCAGGTTCTGCACATTGGCCACAACAACCCCAGGCAGTGCTACAGGCTGGGGTCAGAGTGGCTGAGAGCAGCCAGGCAGAGAGGGACCTGGGGGTGCTGGTTGAGAGTAGGCTGAACATGAGCCTGCAGTGTGTCCAGGTGGCCACAAGGGCCAATGGCATCCTGGCCTGCATCAGGAACAGTGTGGCCAGCAGGAGCAGGGAGGTCATTCTGCCCCTGTACAGTGCACTGGTTAGGCCACACCTTGAGTCCTGTGTCCAGTTCTGGGCCCCTCAGTTTAGGAAGGAGGTTGAGTTGCTGGGAGGTGTCCATGAAGGGCAACAAAGTTGGTGAGAGGCTTGGAACACAGCCCTGTGAGGAGAGGCTGAGGGAGCTGGGGCTGCTTAGCCTGGAGAGGAGGAGACTCAGGGGTGACCTTATTGTTCTCTACAACTACCTGGAGGAAGGTTGTAGACAGGCAGAGGTTGGTCTCTTCTCCCAGGCAGCCAGCACCAGAACAAGAGGACACAGTCTCAGGCTGCACCAGGGGAGGTTTAGGTTGGATGTTAGGAAGAAGTTCTATACAGAGAGAGTGATTGCCCATTGGAATGGGCTGCCTGGGGCGGTGGTGGAGTCTCCAACACTGGAGGTGTTCAGGAGGAGACTTGATGGGGTGTTTGGTGCCATGGGTTAGCTGATTAGGTGGTGTTGGATGATAGGTTGGACACGATGATCTTGAAGGTCTCTTCCAACCTGGTCTATTCTATTCTATTCTATTCTATTCTATTCTATTCTATTCTATTCTATTCTATTCTATTCTATTCTATTCTATTCTATTCTATTCTGATGTATTTTTTTTTATTGAATTCAACACAAAAAAATTATCTAGGCCAAGTCTCTTCTATCAAAGGGCAGATAAGTGGGGTATTCCCAGTTTGAACACATCATTGTGAATTCGTTCTTCCAAGGCAGCTCATCTTTTCAAAGAGATTAATTTATTTCCAACCTTATTGATTCTGTGATTCTATGCTGAAAGCACTTTTTATAACATATTGCAGTTAGGTCCAGTTGCTCTGCAGGCTCCTGTGAGCTCTGGAGGTGTTTAGGAAGAGCCTGGAGGAGGCACTTGGGGCCATGCTTTAGTTGATTACATGGTGTTGGGTGATAGGTTGGACATGATGATCTCTGAGGTATTTTCCAGCCTGGTTTATTCTGTACTGTTCTGTTCTGTTCTATTCTATTCTATTCTATTCTATTCTATTCTAATTCTAATTCTAATTCTAATTCTATTCTATTTATTGTTGCCAAAACAACACAGAGCTCAGCTACTGGGCTGTAGGTGTCCATGGCCCCAGCTGCTGACAGATCCTAGAAGCAGGCCTCTCTTCTCATGTAGAATCTGCACAGCAACCTGAAGCTGTTCTTAAGTCCCCTCAGGGGCCTAATTCATTCCTGATAGTCACAATACACCTACCATGTGCTGATAATATCTAAGCTAAGCACGAAGCACAGCAATCAGGCTACACTCCTTTGAAAACCCAGCTGGAGGAGGTATTTATTAATAGCACTGTCACTCTTTGCTTATAAAATAGCAGAGGTCAGGCTCTGTGCTAAGGAGACCGACACATCTTGTCTCCCAGAGGAGCTCTCCAGCTGTCTGTTACCAGGTTGCCACCAGGCAGAAAATAAAATGAGATTCAAAGAGTGAATATGCAAGGGGAAAAAAATCAACAAAACAACAAAACCCCCACAGGGCTGTGGCTGGGGCACTAGCCAGACAGACACAGAAATCCCAGTGCTGCTTGCTGCACCAGGAATTGCTCACTGTGCCATCAAGAATCATTAGATAAAATGCATAAGCAACAACATGAACAAAATGATTTCCCCCCCCCCATTTTCTCTGCTTCTCCTAACTCTTTCACTGGAGGGCCCAGCTCAAGATTCAGAGCTCTGCAAATCTGCACCAGAAGCTGCATAGGCATGATTTTCTTACACAAATAAACTTCTCCCAGCAAATCTCTTCCCTTGGCTTTTCCCCTCTCATTGTAAGTGGGCATTCACAACAGCACATTGTGCAGTAGTTTTCAACCACAGCTGAAGCAGCAGGGGCCAATTCTTCCTCTCTGTGTGACTGCAGATATTGAACTATTTGTGGTTCAGTTAGTGAAAAACTGTTAAGCACATTGGATGCTTTGACCATGCCAAGAATAAAATACTACAGTTTCTCCTCCTTCTTAGAAAGCTGCTTTAAATTCCATAGGAGAAGCTATTTAGCCATCCTGCTGATCTTAATATGCCAGATACATCAGACAAATTTCAGATCCATCTGCATCTTTGGATTCAGATGTTTAAAATATCCTCACCAGCCTGCACTTAACAGCTACCTTTTCTAGAATGCCTCTGACAAAGGGGTGGATGAAATGCAGCAACTGCTAGCAAAGTGAAATTATTTCCCTCATTAAAATACTTTTGCTTAAAGAAAGGTGAGAAACAGACCTCTGCAATTTGCAGAGCTAGCAGATTGAGACTTGACAGGGTGCTTGGTTGCATAGTTTAGTTGTTTGGGTGGTGTTGGATGATAGGTTGGACACGATGATCTTGAAGGCCTCTTCCAACCTGGTCTACTTCTATTCTATTCTATTCTATTCTATTCTATTCTATTCTATTCTATTCTATTCTATTCTATTCTATTCTATTCTATTCTATTCTATTCTATTCTATTCTATTCTATTCTATTCTATCTTCAGAGTCCTTTGTGAAGAGTTTGATGATTATTTTTGCATTTATATATCACTTTGCATACATGCATGACCAAAAGGCCTTTTTTGGTACACCCAGACTGCAGCAGCTTCACCAAATCAGGCACTACTTCTGCCTCATTGGACTGCATAGAATAGCACAGAATTAAGCATGTTGGAAAAGACCTCAAATATCATCAAGTCCAGCCTATTACCCAACACCATCTAATCAACTAAACCATGGCACCAAGTGCCTCATCCAGGCTATTCCTAAACACCTCCAGTGATGGTGACTCCACCACCTCCCTGGGCAGCACATTCCAATGGCCAATGACTCTTTCTGGGAAGAACCTCTTCCTAACATCCAGCCTAAACATCCCCTGGCACAGCTTGAGACTGTGTCCTCTTGTTGTGGTGCTGGTTGCCTGGGAGAAGAGACCAACCCCCACCTGGTTACAACCTCCCTTCAGGGAGTTGTAGACAGCAATGAGGTCTCCCCTGAGCCTCCTCTTCTCCAGGCTAAGCAACCCCAGTTCACTCAGCCTCTCCTCACAGGGCTGTGCTCCAGACCCCTCCTCAGCTTTGTTGCCCTTCTCTGGACACCTTGCAGCAACTCAACATCTTTCCTGAACTGAGGGGCCCAGAACTGGACACAGGACTCAAGGTGTGGCCTAACGACTGCTGAGTACAGGGACGGAATGACTTCCCTGCCCCCGCTGGCCACACTGTTCCTGATATGGGCCAAAGTTCCATAGACAAGCAGAAACCAAGGCATCAGAAGACTTTGAACTGAGTTTTTTGGGTTTTTTTGTGTGTGAGACCAGAATAACTGTGAGGGAACTGCTTGAAAGAGCCCAGTTCAGAGCCACAAAGATGATTAAAGGAGTGGAACATCTTCCTTAGGCGGAATGGCTGGGTCTCTTCAGTTAGAGAAGAGGGAACTGAAGGGTGACCTCACTAATGTTTACAAATATATAAAGGGTGAGGATAGGATGGAATGGAATGGAATGGAATGGAATGGAATGGAATGGAATGGAATGGAATGGAATGGAATGGAATAGAATTAACGAGGTTGGAAAAGACCTTCAAGATCACTGAGTCCAACCTATCACCCAGCACTATCCGATCAACTAAACCATGGCACCAAGCACCCCATCCAGTCTCCTCTTAAACACCTCCAGTGATGATGACTCCACCACCTCCCTGGGCAGCACATTCCAATGGCTAATCTCTCTTTCTGGGAAGAACCCTGGATGGAGCCAGGCTATTTCCAGTGATGTTGAATGATAGGATGAGTGGCAGTGGGTGCAAGCTGGAGCACAGGAGGTTACATGTGAACATAAGGAAAAAACCTTTTCACTGTGAGGGTGAGAGAACACTGGAATAGGCTGTCCAGACAGGTTGTGGAGTCTCCTTCTCTGAAGATACTAAAAAACCACCTGGACACATTCCTGTGTGACTTACATTAGGTGATCCTGCTCTAGCAGGGGGGTTGCACTCGATGATGTGGGCCCCTCAGTTTAAGAAGGACATCGAGACACTTGAACGTGTCCAGAGAAGGGCAACGACACTGGGGAGAGGCCTTGAGCACAGCCCTGTGAGGAGAGGCTGAGAGAGCTGGGATTGCTTAGCCTGGAGAAGAGGAGGCTCAGGGGTGACCTCATTTTCCTCTACGACTACCTGAAGGGAGGTTGTAGCCAGATGGGGGTTGGTCTCTTCTCCCAGGCAATCAGCACCAGAACAAGAGGACACAGTCTCAAGCTGCCAGGGGAAGTTTAGGCTGGAGCTGAGGAGAAAGTTCTTCACTGAGAGAGTTGTTAGCCATTGGAATGTGCTGCCCAGGGAGGTGATGGAGTCCCCATCCCTGGAGGTGTTCAAGAGGGGATTGGATGTGGCACTTGGTGCCATGGTTTAGTCATGAGGTCTGTGGTGACAGGTTGGACTTGATGATCCTCGAGGTCTCTTCCAACCTTAGTGATATTGTGATACTGCGATCTTTTGAGGTCTCTTCCAACCCCTAGTGTTCTATGATGACATTCAAGATCCAAAGTACTGAAGGCAGTGAAGAGTCTAAGCATTACTACCTTTGTATTATAAACCAGCAGCAAGAAAACATGTTTTAAATGCATCCCTGAGACGAAGTGAGGACATGTAATTAATGAAAAGCAGAAATGTAGAAGAGACATTGCTTAAATATTGCAGGAAACTTGAGGAATCTCAATCTACCTGCTTAAATATTGAGTAGCATTATATATTCCTCCAAGAGGCATGTGCACACAGTTTGAAGAGTTGGGCTTCTGACATGATTCCAAGCTCAGTAATTCACTCACTTCTCCTGAGCTCTCAATTCTGCAGTTCTGGGAAAAGGCTATTTATAAAATACAGTCAGGGCAGGGAGATGTCAGGGCAAAGATGGGATGACTTAAATTAAGGCTGTACAAAGAGCTTCCATACACTCTGCAGCCATTCAGAAACCAGCAGAATTAAATCCTCTCTGATGTAGAGTATATCCTGATTTACCAGGCCAAATTGTTATACAATTCAGAATGTATATTGAATTTAATTAAGCAGGGTAAAGGGAAATATTTACTGTTCTTTAAGTAGTCCCTTAAAATTACTAACTGTGATCTCATTCTTTTCTCATTTGTAAAGAAAGCCACACTCTCTTGAAACCAGCCAGCAATATAGAATCATAGAATCAATAAGGTTGGAAAAGACCTCAAAGACCACCAAGTCCAACCTATCACCCAACACCTCATGATTAACTAAACCATAGCACCAAGTGCCTCATCCAGGCTCCTCTTAAACACGTCCAGGGATGGTGACTCCACCACCTCCCTGGGCAGCACATCCCAATGGCCAATCTCTCTTTCTATGAAGAATTTCTTCCTAACATCCAGTCTAAACCTCCCCTGGAGCAGCTTGAGACTGTGTCCTCTTGTTCTGGTGCTGGTTGCCTGGGAGAAGAGACCAACCCCTTCCTGGCTACAGCCTCCCTTCAGGCAGTTGTAGGGAATTCTTCACCGAGCGAGTCGTTCGTCATTGGAACGGGTTGCCCAGGGAGGTGGTTGAGTCATCAACCCTGGAGGCGTTCAAGGGGAGATTGGACGTGGCACTTGGTGCCATGGTCTAGGCATGGGATCTGTGTTGATAGGTTGGACTCGATGATCCCCGAGGTCCTTTCCAACCTAAGTGATACTGTGATACTGTGATACTGTGAGCAATGAGGTCTCCCCTGAGCCTCCTCTTCTCCAGGCTAAGCAACCCCAGCTCCCTCAGCCTCTCCTCACAGGGCTGTGCTCAAGGCCTCTCCCCAGCCTTGTTGCCCTTCTCTGGACATGTTCAAGAGTCTCAATGTCCTTCCTAAACTGGGGAGCCCAGAACTGGACACAGGACTCAAGGTGTGGCCTAACCAATGCAGAGTACAGGGCAGAATGACTTCCCTGCTCCTGCTGGCCACACTATTCCTGATACAGGCCAGGATGCCATTGGCCTTCTTGGCCACCTGCGCACACTGCTGGCTCATGTTCAGCTGCTGTCCACCTGTATCCCCAGGTCCCTTTCTGCCTGGCTGCTCTCCAACCACTCTGACCCCAGCCTGTAGCTCTGCATGGGGTTGTTGTGGCCAAAGTGCAGCACCCAGCACTTGGACTTGTTGAATGCCATCCTGTTGGACTCTGCCCATCTGTCCAGTCTGGCAAGGTCCCTCTCTAGACCTCTCCTACCCTCCAACAGATCAGTACCTGCTCCCAGCTTGGTGTCATCTGCAAATTTGCTGATGATGGACTCAATGCCCTCATCCAGATCATCAATGAAGATGTTAAAGAGCACAGGGCCCAGCACTGCTCCCTGGGGCACAGCACTGGTGCCTGGCTGCCAGCTGGCTGTGGCACCATTCACCACCACTCTCTGGGCTCAGCCTCCAGCCAGTTCCTAACCCAGCTCAGAGTGCTGCTGTCCAAGCCATGGGCTGAGAGCTTAGCCAGGAGTTTGCTGTGGCAGTGACAGTAATTTTTACACAGACAGCAACAAATTATCACAATGCAAAGGTAATACTTGAGAAATGCTCTAGCTACAGCCAGAAGTTTAAATATATATGTACAGAGGGGGAACAAATGGGGGGAAAAATATTCATGATCAGGGAATGGTAAAAGCCTGTCGGGGGAAAAAAAATAAAAATCAGTTAGGGTCTCACAGGAGGTTAAGTAGAAAATGTACACAAACCTCCTTATCCTCCTACAACACCTAGCTGTATCTCTGCCCAGTTCCCTAAGGGTAGTTTGCTTGTTAGAAAGAGGTCAAATAATGACTGATAAGAGAATTAGCTCTCTGCATTGATCTTCATGAAAAGTCCCAAAGGGAACCAACAAACCTGCTTTTAACTGGGAAGTGCAAATGTAGGCTAGAAGGTCTAGAAAAGAAGTCAGAGCCCATCAAGACTGTTAGAAGTTTCATAATAAAATGCAAGATGAACAGGAGATGAACAGCAGGATGAGGGAGGTGATTCGCCCACTCTGTTCTTGTGGGACTCCACCAAGAGCACTGTGTCAAATTCTGGGATCCCCAACCTAAGAAAGTCATGGAACTGATGGGGAGGGTCCAGAGGAGGCCATGAAGAAGATCAGAGGTCTGGAGAAGCTCCCCTATGGGGATAGGCTTTGCAAGTGGGAGCTGTTCAGCCTGGAGAAGGCTGTTCAGCCTGGAGAAGCCAAGGGCTCAGGTCCAGCCAACATGGATTTAGGAAGGGCAGGTCCTGCCTCTCCAACCTGATCTCCTTCTATGATCAGGTGACAGCCTGGTGGATGTGGGGAGGCCTGTGGATGTAGTCTGCCTGGACTTCAGCAAGGCCTTTGACACCATCCCACACAGCAAACTGCTGGCTAAGCTGTCAGCCCATGGCTTGGACCACTACACTCTGTGCTGGGTTAGGAACTGGCTGGAGGCTGAGCCCAGAGAGTGGTGGTGAATGGTGCCACAGCCAGCTGTCAGCCAGGCACTAGTGGTGTCCCCCAGGGATCAGTGCTGGGCCCTGTCCTCTTTAACATCTTCATTGATGATCTGGATGAGGGCATTGAGTCAGTCATCAGCAAATTTGCAGATGACACCAAGCTGGGGGCAGATGTTAGTCAGTTAGAGGGTGGAAAGGCTCTGCAGAGGTACCTCGACCGACTGGACAGATGGGCAGAGTCCAACAGGATAGCATTCAACAAGTCCAAGTGCCAGGTGCTGCACTTTGGCCATGGCAACCTCATGCAGAGCTACAGGCTGGGGTCGGAGTGGCTGGAGAGCTCTCAAACAGAGGGGGACCTGGGGGTGCTGATTGACAGCCGCCTGAACATGAGCCAGTAGTGTGCCCAGGTGGCCAAGAAGGCCAATGGCATCCTGGCCTGCATTAGGAATAGTGTGGCCAGCAGGAGCAGGGAGGTCATTGTGCCCCTGTACTCTGCACTGGTTAGGCCACACCTTGAGTCCTGTGTCCAGTTCTGGGCCCTCAGTTTAAGAAGGACATTGAGACACTTGAAGGTGTCCAGAGAAGGGCAACAAAGCTGGGGAGAGGCCTTGAACACAGCTCTATGAGGAGAGGCTGAGGGAGCTGGGGTTGTTTAGCCTGGAGAAGAGGAGACTCAGGGGAGACCTCATTGCCCTCTACAACTACCTGAAAGGTGGTTGTAGCCAGGAGGGGGTTGGTCTCTTCTCCCAGGCAACCATCACCAGAACAAGAGGACACAGTCTCAAGCTGCACCAGGGGAAGTTTAGGCTGGAGGTGAGGAGAAAGTTCTTCACCGAGCGAGTCGTTCGTCATTGGAATGTGCTGCCCAGGGAGGTGGTGGAGTCCCCATCCCTGGAGGTGTTCAAGAGGAGATTGGACGTGGCACTTGGTGCCATGGTCTAGTCATGAGGTCTGTGGTGACAGGTTGGACTCGATGATCCTCGAGGTCTCTTCCAACCTTAGTTATACTGTGATACTGTGATACTGTGAGAAGAGAAGGCTGTAGGGAGACCTCTGAGCAGCCTTCCAGTACCTGAAGGGGGCTACAGGAGAACTGGGGAGGAACTTCTTAAGAGCTTGAAGTGACAGGATGAGGGACAATGGGTTTGAGCTGGAAAAGGGGAGTTTGAGACTGGAGATTGGAAGAAATTCTTTCCAGTGAGGGTGGTGAGACACTGGAACAGATTGTACAGGGAGGTTGTGGCTGTCCCCTCCCTGGAGGTGTTCAAGGCCACGTTGGATGAGTCCTTGAGCAACCTGGCCTGGTGGAAGACGTTCCCTGCCTGTGGCAGGGGGTTGGAACTGGATGATCTCTGAGGTCCCTTCCAACCCAAACCATTCTATGAATCTAAGTCTTCCTGTTGGTGTGCCTTCATAACATTCTCTACAAGGTATTTAGGGTAGTATCTGGTTTACACATTGGGCCACCAGTGATTGCTTTTCCTGTTTTCTGCTGCTTGAGATTTCAACAGACTGTGAGAAGCAAACTCCTTTTCTCTTTCTTCAACAGTGGGGAACCAAGCAGGAGCAAGAAACCCCCACCCAGCTTGAGAACTGCCTAAAATATTCCTCATGGTGTTTGGGACCAGACTATAAACCCAGCTTGTGCTCACAGCTTGCACTCAGTGCTCTGGGCTAACCAGCTACACAATAGCACACAGCTTCAAAGAGTTAAGCTGAAACAGGAACATTAAATGGGCATGCTTTCCCTCACAAGCCTCAATTAAAATCAAAGCTGTCAAAAGTCTGAACAGGAATCTAAAGAGCATCATGGTCAGATAGGATGCACTGGTATGGCATTTACACAGCTCCCAGCCATCCATCAGCTCCTGCCTGAGTTTAAAAGCGAGGAGGCAATGAAAAGGAACCTGAATTTGCAGTGCACCCTCACAGGTGAATTGACTCTTTGCCCTGAAGTGGACAAGAAGTGCTCAGCCAGGTTAAGGAGGAGTCTCCCATTCTCACCCAGCTTTTACCTAAAACTTTTACCTAAAACACCATGTGGGTGGAAGCCATGCATACTAAAAAGTCAAATATAACTGTCTGGGGTCAAGTGCGTTGGCAGCTTCCTGGAATATCTTCCATTTACATGGCCAATATTTTGTTTAACACCACTATCAGAAACTGATAATGATCCACCTCTACAGAACAGGTTACTGGTGTTTGGTGTGAAGTCAAGCAGCCATAAAAGGATACTTTCTTGTTTTCACTTGCTTACCCATTTGATTATTAGTGATGCTAGCCTTCTTCATCTGTTTCACATCTTTGCCATAAACCAAAGAGCTCCCAGACCTACAAGAGCAGCCCACTCCATCCCAGAATCACAGAAACATTCAGGTTGGAAAAGACCCTCGGGATCACCAAGTCCAACCAATAACCCTGCTCTACAAGGCTCACCCCCATCACAGTATCACCAAGGCTGGAAGAGACCTCAAAGATCATCAAGTCCAACCTATCACTCAACATGTCATGACTAACTAAACCATGGCATCAAGTGCCATGTCCAATCCCCTCTTGAACACCTCCAGGGATGGGGACTCCACCACCTCCCTGGGCAGCACATTCCAATGGCAAACAACTCTCTCAGGGAAGAACTTTCTCCTCATCTCCAGCCTAAACTTCCCCTGGTGCAGCTTGAGACTGTGTCCTCTTGTTCTGGTACTGATTGCCTGGGAGAAGAGACCAACCCCCTCCTGGCTACAATCACCCTTCAGGTAGTTGTAGAGAGCAATGAGGTCTCCCCTGAGCCTCCTCTCCTCCAGGCTAAACAACCCCAGCTCCCTCAGCCTCTCCTCACAGGGCTGTGCTCAAGGCCTCTCCCCAGCCTCATTGCCCTTCTCTGGACACCTTCAAGTGTCTCAATGTCCTTCTTAAACCCCTAAACCATAGCCCCAAGCACCACTCTCTTCAAGACCATCTGGCAAGTCTGATTGCCTCAGTGTCCATTCTACCCTGTATACTTTAACACTGTTGAAGAGAAACTAAACACAGTAATGTGACAGTTTAGTGCAGATTCAGGCTGAAACTGCTAAAACCCATGAATGATGACTGATGGCCTGGAACACTTCACCAGACACCAAATCATTAGTTCAGGTTGCTAATTTGATCAGTTAACCCTAAAGCAAAAGGACAACACAAGTGTTCTGTTGATGCATATGCACCAAATTATAACCAAAGTGAACAGCAGCAATAACTATGATCAGTTTATTTGCTCCTATAACAACAGGCCAGACTCTATCTTCCTTAACTGGCAACAAGATTTCTTTCCAATTTCAGATGAACAGGGATCTGAATTTGGCAATCATTGTCATTGCCAGGTATCCCTAAAATTAGCCAAATCAAACCTTTGCAACATTTAAGGATTGAAGATCAGCAAGATGTCTTGACCTTTACATAGGTCCAGGGATGATGCTACAACTCAGTGCCATTTCAAGACAAGAAAAGGACTGAATTAGTGTGTGGTTGTATTTCTTTTCCTGTGTATATTCACACAAATGCTTCAGTTGGATGCTCGCATGATTTGTGGGTTTTGTGGATGCAGGGGTGCAGCAGAGCAGCAAGGCAAAAAGAAATCACCACTAACAGTCTGGAGATTGGATTTAGCAGAGTATATCTACAGAGATTTAGAATAGAATAGAATTAATAAGGTTGGAAAAGGCCTTTGAGATCATCAAGTCCAACCTATCAACCAACACCACCTAATCAACTAAACCATGGCACCAAGCACCCCATCCAGTCTCTTCCTAAACACCTCCAACGATGGCAACTCCACCACCTCCCTGGGCAGCCCATTCCAATGGCCAATCTCTCTTTCTATGAAGAACTTCTTCCTAACATCCAGCCTAAACCTCTCCTGGCACAGCTTGAGACTGTGTCCTCTTGTTCTGGTGCTGGTTGTCTGGGAGAAGAGACCAACCTCTGCCTGGCTACAACCTCCCTTCAGGGAGTTGGAGAGAGCAAGAAGGTTTCCCCTGAGCCTCCTCTTCTCCAGGCTAAGCAACCCCAGCTTTCTCAGCCTCTGCTCACAGGGCTGTGCTCCAAACCCCTCCTCAGCCTCGTTGCCCTTCTCTGGACACATTCCAGCATCTCAACATCTTTCCTAAACTGAGGAGCCCAGAACTGGACACAGGACTCGAGGTGTGGCCTAACCAGTGCAGTGTACAGGGCAGAATGACCTCCCTGCTCCTGCTGGCCACACTGTTCCTGATGCAGGCCAGGATGCCATTGGCCTTCTTGGCTGCCTGGGCACACTGCAGGCTCATGTTCAGCCTACTATCAAGCAGTACCCCCAGGTGCCTCTCTGCCTGGCTGCTCTCCAGCCACTCTGACCCCTGAATGTTATGTTATTTCAATTTTTCCTATTTCTGGAATTAGATTTGGCTTTAGATTTCCATTTTTATGTTGATGCAAACATTTCCTACATCAAAAATTCTATGTTACAAAAATCTGATCCTGCATGTATGATGTAGTGATTTTCCTGTCTTATATGCTGGGCAAAATAGCCATAAATAACTATGACCTGGTTGTCCACTTTCAATTCTCTAAGTATTCCTGTATGAGAACTCTTAATATGCTTATGTGATCTACTGATACTTGCATGTTGACTGAGAAGTGATGATGTGGTTCAAGGCCTGCAGCGGGCATGTGGAAACCTGACCCCCTGCAGGCAGACCCTGAGCTGGACAGGAAGCTGACCCCAAGTGGGTGGGAAACCTGACCCCCAGGGCAGGTGTCCCCAGGTTATGTTATTCCCTCCTATTTCCTGGCTATCCTGTGCATAAGGGGGAGGGATTTCCAGCCTTGCTCTCTTGCCTTTGGCTTTCTGCCTGCAAGCTGCTGACCATGCAGTTGGACCTGCTGCCACGTGGTCCAGGCCTGCCTCCACTTGCCCAGGGAGAATCTATTGCCAACCACCCATTGGTCCTGTATTTATCTCCTTCCTAAATATCTCTGCACATCCCTTTTCCCTTAATACCCTTTATTTTTGGTTAAAATTACTGTCCTACCTTCTAATTCTCTGCAAGGCCTTTTATTGACCCCTTTTGCCTCCTCTGACCTATCTTTTCCCTGAGAGCGGAGAGGGAGTGGGGATAATCCACATTCTGTCCTGGGAGGCTTTGCCCTGGAAACATAAACAGCAACAAGTAATTATCTCCATAAAGTGAAGAAACCATCCAGGACTGAGAGCTAAACTGCAGTCCTTAAGATCAGGCCTGACAATTAAATCCTTTTCTTAGCACATACATAGTATTAACCTTGCAGCTAAGTTGTGAGGTGCCAGTGTTAAGGTTAAATCTTACTTCAAAACCAATCTCTTCTCTGTATCGGACTGTATGCTGCCTGACCAACCTGGTTGCCTTCTATGAGTAGGTGACAACATCAATAGCTGAGGGGAGAGCAACTGACGTCGTTTGCCTGGAGCTGAGCAAAGCCTTCCACACTGTCCTGCACCACATCCTGGTCTCCAGGCTGGTGACACATGGGTTGGATGGGTGACCAATAAATGGATAAGGAACTGGCTTGATGGCTACACCCAAAGAGTGGCTGTCAATGGCTCCATGTCCCAGTGGAGGCCAGGGACAAGCAGAGTCCCTCAGGGATCAGTCCTGGGACCAGGCTTGTTCAACATCTTTGTGGGTGCCATGGACAGTGGCATTGAGTGCACCCTCAGCAAGTTTGCTGATGACACCAAGCTGTGTGGTGCAGCAGACAGGCTGGAGGGAAGGGAGGCCATCCAGAGGGACCTGGACAGGCTGGAGAGGTGGGCACAAGCCAACCTCATGAAGTTCAACAAGACCAAGGGCAGGGTCCTGCAGCTGGGTGGAGGCAATCCCAGGCACAAATCCAGGCTGGGCAGGGACTGGCTGGAAAGCAGCCCTGAGGAGAGAGCCTTGGGGGTGCTGGTGGAGGAGAAGCTCAACAGGAGCTCTCAGTGTGCACTTGCAGCCCAGAAAGCCAATCAGATCCTGGGCTGCAGCAGGAGAAGTGTGGCCAGCAGGGCAAGGGAGGTGATTCTCCCCCTCTGCTCAGCTCTGATGAGAGCCCACCTGGAGTACTGCCTCAAGTTCTGGAGCCCCTATTCCAAGAGGGATGTGGAGGTGCTGGAAGGTGTCCAGAGAAGGGCCACAAGGATGAGCAGAGGGCTGGAGCACCTCTCCTATGAGGACAGACTGAAGGAGTTGGGGCTGTTCTGTCTGGAGAAGAGAAGGCTCTGAGGTGACCTCATTGTGGCCTTCCAGTATCTGAAGGGGGCTACAGGAAGGCTGGGGAGGGACTGCTCAGGATCTCAGGGAGTGATAGGACTAGGGGGAATGGAATGAAGCTGGAGGTGGGGAGATTCAGGCTGGAGGTGAGGAGAAAGTTCTTCCCCATGAGAGTGGTGAAGCCCTGGAATGGGTTGTCCAGGGAGGTGGTTGAGGCCCTGTCCCTGGAGGTGTTTAAGCCCAGGCTGGCTGAGGCTGTGGCCAGGCTGATGTAGTGTGGGGTGTCCCTGCCCATGGCAGGGGGGCTGGAACTGGATGATCCTTTGGTCCCTTCCAACCCTGACTGATACTATGATACTATGACTCTTCTCTGTTCCTCTGTGGCATAAGCTGAGTATATGGCACAGCCTTCTGAGGTAATCACCCTTGGACAGCCATTGTTCCCTTGCTCTCTTCATCACCTTTTCTCTGAGTCAGTAAGCTGTTGGGGCTGCTCCAGAGATCCCAGTGGGTAATGGCTTTCCTGCTTCTGCTTGGAATGATGAGAAAGCTGTAAGGCTGAAAAGTGGAAAATCTGATCACAGACTCATGTAAGCCTGGTGCAATATCCCTTTAAAGCTCTAAGGGACAGCAGAAAGGCAGCTGTAGCAGTTGGTGCTAAAACCTTTAAAGCATCCACAGCTGGCAGAAGGCTGAGGATTTTCAGCAGGGCTATCCCCATGCAGAATGTGAGGTGATTTTTAGCTCCTACAAGAATGAAAAGTGGACAACAAAAGTGAGCACAGGCAAAATTGAAATTGTACATTGATCTTCAGACCTTTGAAGGTTGGGTCTGGGCTGGTCACAAACCAAATGACAGATGCTCTACACTAACCCCTCTCCTTTCCCAGAAGGAGAAGAAAATATAAGGGAGGGGGACACTGGCTAGAAAACTAAACCAGCTTTACAGGAAATTATAATAGTAGAATAGATACAAGTAGATACAAAACCAGTATCAAACCCAGCCCCCCCTGAGAACAATTAGTCACCATCACCACTGACGCTGTAGGCAGACGCTGGGAAGTCCCACACTGGACTCAGTGTCAGACAGGGACTGCATCACAGGATATCAGGATGGTAGGGATTAGAAGGGACCTCTGGAGATCTTTGAGTCCAACCCCCATGCCAGTGCAGGACTGTATAACAGGCAGAGTACTCAATGGATGCCAGCCATTGAAGATGAAAGCCTGAGCCTTGTGATCCTCGTCTGAGATGGAATAGAATAGAATAGAATAGAATAGAATAGAATAGAATAGAATAGAATAGAATAGAATAGAATAGAATAGAATAGAATAGAATAGAATAGAATAGAAATAGCATAGCATAGCACAGAATAGACCAGACCAGGTTGGAAGAGACCTGTCCAACCTGTCATCCAACACCAACTAATCAACTAAACCATGGCATCAAGCACCCCATCAAGTCTCCTCCTGAACACCTCCAGGGATGGTGACTCCACCACCTCCCTGGGCAGCCCATTCCAAGGGGCAATCACTCTCTCTGTGTAGAACTTCCCTCAGATGTATACTGATTATGACATCTATGGAATGGAATACCCCAGTGGTCATCTTAGGGTCACCTGTCCTATCCACTCCTCCCTGTAGGTGCAGCCTTTTACCTTCTGCATCCCTAGCATGGTACACAAGATCTAGCAGTGACTCTGGCCTGTATACCAATCCTTAGCACTAACTATAAATATTGCTTGTTATCACGTCTGCAGCAATGTTACCTTCAGACAGGACAGTTAGTTAGAAGAGAGTGGGCTAAGGAGTAAAACTAGTGAGCAGAATGGGTTCTGCTCTAACTCAAAGCATGACAGACCTAAATGTAGTTCTGAAATACGTATTTCTCAAGAATTGCCGAACGGAATGGAATGGAATGGAATGGAATGGAATGGAATGGAATGGAATGGACCAGGTTGGAAAAGACCTCAAGATCATCAAGTCCAACCTATCACCCAACACCATCTAATCAACTAAACCATGGCACCCAGTGCCTCATCCAGTCTCTTCTTGAACACCTCCAGGGATGGTGACTCCACTACCCCCCTGGGCAGCACATTCCAATGGCTAACAACTCCATCTGTGAAGAACTTCTTCCTGATATCTAGCCTAAACTTCCCCTGGCACAGCTTGAGACTGTGTCTTCTTGTTCTGGTGCTGGTTGCCCGGGAGAAGAGATCAACCCCCCCTTGGCTACAACCTCCCTTCAGGGAGTTGTAGACAGCAATAAGGTCTCCCCTGAGCCGCTTCTTCTCCAGGCTAAGCAACCCCAGCTCCCTCAGCCTCTCCTCACAGGGCTGTGCTCCAAACCCCTCCCCAGCTTTCTTGTCCTTTCCTGGACACCTTCCAGCATCTCAACATCTTTCCTAAACTGAGGGGCCCAGAACTGGACACAGTCTGCATGGAAATGAATTGTGGAAGTAAAAACCACCATGCTTTTTGTTCCTTTCCTGCATCTTTTTCTTCCTATGCATCTATGAAAATGGAAGCAGAGCTGAGGGAGGAATGAGAGACAGAACTTCAGGGTATCTTCGAAATTTGCCATTTGACTGATAGAAGTGGAAATGGTTTTACTGCCCAGATGGTAATTATATCATAATTATTCAAATACCTGTGACCCTGCCATGTATATGTCTTAAGAACTGCTTGTACACTAGGAAGAACAGATTTTGAGGCTGCTGCAGGTTGAAAGTTGATTATGCTGAAACACTGCATACCAAGGAATAATGTGTTCTGAGGATGATCTGACTGGACAGCCACCTGAATATGAGCCAGCAGTGTGCCCAGGTGGCCAAGAAGGCCAATGGCATCCTGGCCTGCATCAGGAATAGTGTGGCCAGCAGGTGCAGGGAAGTCATTCTGCCCCTGGACTCTGCATTGGTTAGGCCACACCTTGAGTCCTGTGTCCAGTTCTGGGCCCCTCAGTTTAGAAGGACATTGAGACACTTGAAGGTGTCCAGAGAAGGGCAACAAGGCTGGGGAGAGGCCTTGAGCACAGCCCTGTGAGGAGAAGCTGAGGGAGCTGGGGTTGTTTAGCCTGGAGAAGAGGAGGCTCAGAGGTGAACTCATTACCCTCTACAACTACCTGAAAGGTGGTTGTAGCCAGGAAGGGGTTGGTCTCTCCTCTCTGAAGCAACCAGCACCAGAACAAGAGGACACAGTCTCAAGCTGCGCCAGGGGAGGTTTAGACTCGAGGCGAGGAGAAAGTTCTTCACTGAGAGAGTCATGAATCATTGGAATGTGCTGCCCAGGGAAGTGGTGGAGTCACCATCCCTGGAGGTGTTCAAGAGGGGATTGGATGTTGCACATGGTTCCATGGTCTAGGCATGGGGTCTGTGTTGATAGGTTGGACTCGATGATCCTCGAGGTCCTTTCCAACCTTAGTTATACTGTGATACTGTGAAACAAGGTGAGATATTCACTGATATCTAGAAATGATCAAGTGATTTAAGTACAAATTGGCATTGTTATCAACCTACAGGTACATGTCTCCTCATGGCTGAAAGAACTCATAGGAAGAATGTAACCAGTAGTTCTTCAGTCTTTAGATACTTCAGCTTACATATGAAATCTCTTCTGATGGGCCTGATGCTACAGATGATTTTTAATAAGCTACTCAACCAGGCTGGCAAGAAGCCTCAAGCACAGCCCTGTGAGGAGAGGCTGAGGGAGCTGGGGTTTAGCCTGGAGAAGAGGAGGCTCAGGGGAGACCTTCTTGCTGTCTACAACTACCTGAAGGGAGGTGGAAGCCAGGACAGGGTTGGTCTCTTCTCCCAGGCAACCAGCACCAGAACAGGAGTATCACAGTATCACAGTATCACTAAGATTGGAAGAGACTTCAAAGATCATCAAGTCCAACCTGTCACCACAGACCTCAGGACTAGACCATGGCACCAGTGCCACATCCAATCCCCTCTTGAACACCTCCAGGGATGGTGACTCCACCACCTCCCTGGGCAGCCCATTCCAATGACAGTCTCAAGCTGTGCCAGGGGAAGTTTAGGCTGGAGGTGAGGAGAAAGTTCTTCCCAGAGAGAGTTGTTAGCCATTGGAATGTGCTGCCCAGGGAGGTGGGGGAGTCACCATCCCTGGAGGTGTTCAAGAGGGGACTGGATGTGGCACTTGGTGCCATGGTTTAGCAGTCATGAGGTGTTGGGTGACAGGTTGGACTTGATGATCTTTGAGATCTTTTCCAACCTCATTGATTCTATGAAAGTCACAATGTTTATTCTGTGTACCTGATAAGGGAGAGTTGCTTTCAAGGTACATAAATGATTGTGTTACAATCACCCTTAAAATGCATAGGAAAATACCTTTAAAATACAGCATATAATCAAAGCATCTGGTCCACATGCTCTCAGTAGGGCTCAGTAAAGCCTCCTATAGACTGTCTGCATGAAATAGATACATGGGAAGCCATACCAAGTCTGATAAAAAGGCAAACAAAAGAAGATTTGTCACAACTGTAATGATAAAAAATGCTGATTCAATTCTTTCTACTCACCTCTTATTGGATGAGGGAACAGAGTGCACTGTCAGCAAGTCTGCTGATGACACAAAACTGGGAGGAACCTTGTGGTGCCATTCAGTGGGACTTAGACATGCTGGAGAGTTGGGTAGGGCAAAATTTGGTGAAATACAAGCAGGGCAAGTATGGAGTCTTGCATCTGGGAAAGAGCAATCCCAGGTACCAGTATAGGCTGGGTACTGACCTGTTGGAGAGCAGTGAAGGGGAAAAGGACCTGGGGGTCCTGGTGCACAGAAGGATGACCATGAGCCAGCAATGTGCTCTTGTGGCTAAGAGGCCAATGCCATTCTGGGGGGTATTAGAAGGGGAGTGGTTAGAAGGTCAAGAGAGATTCTCCTCCCCCTCTGCTCTGCCCTGGTGAGGCCATATCTGGAATGTGTCCAGTTCTGGGCTCCTCAGTTCATGAAGGACAGGGAATGGCTTCAAAGCACAGAGCCACAAAGATGATTAAGGGAGTGGAACACCTCCCTTATGAGGAAAGGCTGAGGGAGCTGGGGCTCTTTAGCTTGAAGAGGAGGAGACTGAGAGGTGACTTCATTAACACTTATAAATATGCCAAGGGCCAGTGTCAGAAGGACAGAGCCAGGCTCATCTCAGTGATGTCCAATGATAGGACAAGGGGCAATGGGTGCAAGCTGGAGCACAGAAGGTACCATGTGATCAGAAGGAGAAAATTCTTCACTATGAGTGTGCTAAAACGTTGGAACAGGCTGCCCAGAGAGGTTGTGGAGTCTCCTTTCCTGGAGACATTCAAACCTTGCCTGGATGCAATCCTACTCTAGGTGATCCTGCTCTGGCAGGGGGATTGGACTAGATGAGCTTTTGAGGTCTCTTCCAGCCCCTAATGCTCTGTGATTCTGTGAATAGAATAGAATAGAATAGAATAGAATAGAATAGAATAGAATAGAATAGAATAGAATAGAATAGAATAGAATAGAATAGAATAGAATAGAATAGACCAGGTTGGAAGAGACCTTCAAGATCATCACGTCCAACCTATCACCCAACACCACCTAATCAACTAACCCATGGCACCAAGCACCCTGTCAAGTCTCCTCCTGAACACCTCCAGTGATGGTGACTCCACCACCTCCCCAGGCAGCCCATTCCAATGGGCAATCACTCTCTCTGTGTAGAACTTCCTCCTGACCTCCAGCCTGAACTTCCCCTGGCGCAGCCTGAGACTGTGTCCTCTTGTTCTGGTGCTGGCTGCCTGGGAGAAGAGACCAACCTCTGCCTGTTTACAACCCCCCTTCAGGTAGTTGTAGAGAGTAATGAGGTCACCCCTGAGTCTCCTCCCCTCCAGGCTAAGCAGCCCCAGCTCCCTCAGTCTCTCCTCACAGGGCTGTGTTCCAAGCCCCTCACTAACTTCGTTGCCCTTCTCTGGACACCTTCCAGCAAGTCAACCTCCTTCCTAAACTGAGGAGCCCAGAACTGGACACAGGACTCGAGGTGTGGCCTAACCAGTGCAGTGTACAGGGGCAGAATGACTTCCCTGCTCCTGCTGGCCACACTGTTCTTAATGCAGGCCAGGATGCCATTGGCCCTCTTGGCTGCCTGGGCACACTGCAGGCTCATGTTCATCCTACCATCAACCAGCACCCCCAGGTCCCTCTCTGCCTGGCTGCTCTCCAGCCACTCTGACCCCAGCCTGTAGCACTGCATGGGGTTGCTGTGGCCAATGTGCAGAACCCGGCACTTGGATGCATTAAATTTCATGCCGCTGGACTCTGCCCATCTGTCCAGCCTGTCGAGGTCTCTCTGCAAAGCCTCTCTACCCTCTAGCAGATCAACTCCTGTTCCCAGCTTGGTGTCATCTGCAAATTTACTGATGATAGACTCAATGCCCTCATCCAGATCATCAACAAAGATGTTAAAGAGGATGGGGCCCAGCACTGATCCCTGGGGGACTCCACTACTGACTGGCCGCCAGCCGGATGTGACACCATTCACCACCACTCTCTGGGTTCGGCCATCCAGCCAGTTCCTAACCCAGCTCAGAGTGCTGCTGTCCAAGCCATGGGCTGACAGCTTGGCCAGGAGTTTGCTATGGGGGACGGTGTCAAAGGCCTTGCTGAGGTCCAGGTAAACTACATCCACAGGCCTCCCCACATCCACCAGGCAGTCACCTGATCATAGAAGGAGATCAGGTTGGTCAGGCAGGACCTGCCCTTCCTAAATCCATGTTGGCTGAGCCTGATCCCTTGGCCATCCTCTAAGTGCTGTGTTAATGCACTCAGGATGACCTGTTCCATGATCTTGCCTGGCACTGAGGTCAGGCTGACAGGCCTGTAATTCCCTGGCTCATCCAACCAGCCCTTCTTATGGATGGGCACCACGTTGGCCAGCTTCCAGTCCTCTGGGACCTCGCCAGTGAGCCAGGACTGCTGAAAAATGATGGAGAGCGGCTTGGCCAGCTCCTCTGACAGCTCCCTCAGCACCCTAGGATGGATCCCATCTGGTCCCCATGGACTTGTGGGGATCCAGGCGGCTGAGCAGATCACCAACTACCCCATTTTGGAACAGTGGAAAACTATGCTGCTCCCTGGCTCCTTCTGCCAGCTCTGGAGGCCAGCTGTCTGGAAGACATTCTGTCCTGCTAGTAAAAATTGAGGCAAAGAAGGTGTTAAGTATCTCTGCCTTTTCCTCATCCCTTGATACAATGTTCCCCTCCGTGTCCACCAAGGAGTGGATCTCACATGATGAGAGGTATGCTGAATGTCATTTACCAACACTGTTTATTCCCTGCAACTTATGTGTGATCCAGGACAATTTATCTATTCAAAACAATACTCAAAAGATTTCTGTTTGTTCCAAAGTTACCTTCAGACACTGGTAAGCATTCTGTATTTTATCTGAAACAGCCTGTTCCTATCAAAGCCCATTCCTGCTTGTTCTATAACAATGCTTATCCTATTCCCCTCACTACACCATCTGAATGCATTCTGATACTGCACTAAAACAATCCCAAGAAACTAAAACAAGCTCACCATCCCCTGTGGCTTATTCATTCACCACAGGGAGAAGAACATGTGTGCAGTATAGCACAGCATATGACATGGAGGGAGGCTATGCACACACTTTTCAATGTGCATTTGTGAATGGAATGGAATGGAATGGAATGGAATGGAATGGAATGGAATGGAATGGAATGGAATGGAATAGAATAGAATAGAATAGAATAGAATAGAATAGAATAGAATAGAATAGAATAGAATAGAATAGAATAGAATAGAATAGAATAGAATAGAATAGAATAGAATAGAATAGACCAGGTTGGAAGAGACCTTCAAGATCATCGTGTCCAACCTATCATCCAACACCATCTAATCAACTAAACCATGGTACCAAGCACCCCATCAAGTCTCCTCCTGAACACCTCCAGTGATGGTGACTCCACCACCTCCCCAGGCAGCCCATTCCAATGGGCAATCACTCTCTCTGTATAGAACTTCCTCCTCACCTCCAGCCCAAACTTCCCCTGGTGCAGCCTGAGACTGTGTCCTCTTGTTCTGGTGCTGGCTGCCTGGGAAAAGAGATCAACCTCTGCCTGTCTACACCCTCCCTTCAGGTAGTTGTAGAGAGCAATAAGATCTCCCCTGAGTCTCCTCTTCTCCAGGCTAAGCAATCCCAGCTCCCTCAGCCTCTCCTCTCAGGGCTGTGTTCCAAACCCCTCACCAACTTTGTTGCCCTTCTCTGGACACGCTCCACAAAGTCAACCTCCTTCCTAAACTGATGAGGTAAGGAAGGTTTGAGAATTGTGCTTTGTTTGGTGATTAAGAAGTGGTGTGACTTGTTTTGGGTCTGGGCTAAGCTGGAGTTAATTCTCCTCAAAGCATCTTTCTAGTGCCATGCTTTGCAGTGCTGCAGCTGAGTGCTGAGAACACAGCAGTGCTTTGGCCACTGCTGAGCCGAGCACCCAGGCTGCGCTTTCCCAACATTTCCCCACTCCAAGAGTATGCTAAGGGGACACAGCTGGGCCAGCTGACCCAACCTGGCCAAAGGGGTATTCTATGCCATATGATGTCACCTCAGACAGAAGAACAAAGTGAAAAAAGGAAGCCTGGGGATTTGTCCATGGCATCTGTCCTCCAGAGAAGCCACGAATGGTAGAGAGCCCTGCTTCCCAAGGCTGACCACCGTCCTGCTGGTGGGAAGTATCATAGTATCATAGTATCATTCAGGGTTGGAAGGGACCACAAGGATCATCTAGTTCCAACCCCCCTGCCATGGGCAGGGACACCCCACACTACATCAGCCTGGCCACAGCCTCAGCCAGCCTGGGCTTAAACACCTCCAGGGATGGGGCCCCAACCACCTCCCTGGACAACCCATTCCAGGGCTTCACCACTCTCACAGGGAAGAACTTTCTCCTCACCTCCAGCCTCAATCTCCCCACCTCCAGCTTCATTCCATTCCCCCTAGTCCTATCACTACCTAAGATCCTGAGCAGTCCCTCCCCAGCCTTCCTGTAGCCCCCTTCAGATACTGGAAGGCCACAATGAGGTCACCTGGGAGCCTTCTCTTCTCCAGACTGAACAGCCCCAACTCTTCAGTCTGTCCTCATAGGAGAGGTGCTCCAGCCCTCTGCTCATCCTGTGGCCCTTCTCTGGACATCTTCCATCATGTCTCAGTATCACAGTATCACAGTATTACCAAGGTTGGAAGAGACTTCAAAGATCATCAAGTCCAACCTATCACCCAACACCTCATGACTAATTAAACCATGGCACCAAGTGCCACATCCAATCCCCTCTTGAACACCTCCAGGGATGGGGACTCCACCACCTCCCTGGGCAGCACATTCCAATGACGAATGACTCGCTCGGTGAAGAACTTTCTCCTCACCTCCAGCCTAAACTTCCCCTGGCGCAGCTTGGGACTGTGTCCTCTTGTTCTGGTGCTGCTTGCTAGAGAGAAGAGACCAACCCCTTCCTGGCTACAACCACCTTTCAGGTAGTTGTAGAGAGCAATGAGGTCACCCCTGAGCCTCTTCTTCTCCAGGCTAAACAACCCCAGCTCCCTCAGCCTCTCCTCACAGGGCTGTGCTCAAGGCCTCTCCCCAGCCTTGTTGCCCTTCTCTGGACACCTTCAAGTGTCTCAATGTCCTTCCTAAACTGAGGGGCCCAGAACTGGACACAGGACTCAAGGTGTGACCTAACCAACGCAGAGTACAGGGGCAGAATGACTTCCCTGCTCCTGCTGGCCACACTATTCCTAATACAGGCCAGGATGCCATTGGCCTTCTTGGCCACCTGGGCACACTGCTGGCTCCTGTTTAGGCAGCTGTCAATCAGCATCCCCAGGTCCCTCTCTGTTTGGCAGCTCTCCAGACACTCCAGATCTTTTCTGTAATAGGGGCTCCAGAACTGGATGCACTGCCCCAGGTGGGGTCTCACCAGAGTGGAGCAGAGGGGGAGAATCACCTCCCTCAACCTGCTGGCTATGCTTCTCTTGATGCAGCCCTGCATGGGATTGGCTTTCTTGTCTGCAAGTGCTCACTGCTGACTCCTGTTGAGCTTCTCATCCACCAGCACCCCTAAGTCCTTTTCTTCGGGGCCTCTCACCAGGCTGGTGTGCTTCTCAAAGGAGCAGGTTTGCTCCATGGGTATTGTTTGTTTCATGGGGCAGCTGCCTGTTCCCATTGACCTTGCACATGGGAGCTGCTGCAGGAGGGCTGGGGGCTTGCTGATGAGAGGATATCGAATCCTCTGCTCCACTAAGAGTCAGCTCCTGTTCTGTATTTGTAAAGAGCAGTTTGTGAAAGTTATCAATTTCCCTCTCACTCTCCATGAGGCTTCTTAACCTACTCACCTCTCACCTGAGCTCCATCACTTCATCCTGGAGCTGTGCCAACCAGCTAAGCAGGTCAAAACCCTGCTCACACCTCACACCCCCAGAGTCAGTGTTGCCCCCCTGTTGCCTGTGAAAGGCTGTGGCATTCCTCACAACCTGTGGCCAGTATCTTGTTTTGGTGGGTGCAGAGAGCACAGTCTTCCTCCTCCAAGTAGCTACCATCCTGCCTTCAGTAAGGCTGAAGCACCTTGTGTCCTGCCCACACACCCTGCTTGTGCCAGCCACTGAGCTAATTCCCAAGGAGCCCCTGGGGTGCACTCAGTCTCTCTTTGCTCTCCCTGTGCCCCTCAGCCTGCCTGCACCGATGGCCAGGCACTCCCAGTGGTCTGGCTGCTCCCCTCGCTCTCGCACCCCCTCCCTGCGTCCCAGCGAGCGGGAATGCTGCTGCCTGCAGCCCGCACCCTGAGAGCCGCTGCCCCTTTCCTCGGGTTTAACTCTCCCGCAGCCACGTCGCCCCCTCAGGCACCTTCTTCAGAGACCCCAAGGCGTGTTGGGTGGCCTCTCCCCCCCATCTCGGTCTCCCTGTCTCCAGGAGCCCTCTTTTCTCTTCTCCAGATCTCAGCACAGCACAGAGCTGGCCGCTGCTGATGCAGTTGCCTCGCAGCTCGCAGCCTTGATTGCTTAACTTGATTAAGACTTAGTGGGGCAGAAGTCTAGAGAATGCACAGAAGCTTCTACATCCTAGTAGCAGCCCATGGTAATGAAAAACTGAGTATGCCTTGCCAAATGGACTGTTTGATATATATCATCACACCATAGCACCCTATCTAGGAGGGCCAATGGCATCCTGGCCTGCATCAGGAACAGTGTGGCCAGCAGGAGCAAGGAAGTCATTCTGCCCCTGTGCACTGCACTGGTTAGGCCACACCTCAAGTACTGTGTCCAGTTCTGGCCCCTCAGTTTAGGAAGGAGTCCAGAGAAGGGCAATGAAGTTGGTGAGGGGCTTGGAACACAGCCCTGTGAGGAGAGGCTGAGGGAGCTGGGGTTGCTTAGCCTGGAGAAGAGGAGACTCAGGGGTGACCTTATTGCTGTCTACAACTCCCTGAAGGGAGGTTATAGCCAGGTGGGGGTTGATCTCTTCTCCCAGGCAGCCAGTACCAGAACAAGAGGACACAGTCTCAGGCTGCGCCATGGGAGGTTCAGACTGGAGGTTAGGAGGAAGTTTTACACAGAGAGAGTGATTGCCCATTGGAATGGGCTGCCCAGGGAGGTGGTGGAGTCACCATCACTGGAGGTGTTCAGGAGGAGACTTGATGGGGTGCTTGGTGCCATGGGTTAGTTGATTAGGTGGTGTTGGATTAGTTGATGGGTTGGACACGATGATCTTGAAGGTCTCTTCCAACCTGGTCTATTCTATTCTATTCTATTCTATTCTATTCTATTCTATTCTATTCTATTCTATTCTATTCTATTCTATTCTATTCTATTCTATTCTATTCTGTTCTGTTCTGTTCTGTTCTGTTCTGTTCTGTTCTGTTCTACTCTAAAAATGGTTTTGCAGCCAAGAGAGAGCACTCTCTGAACATAACAACACCATTTTTCAAGGGCACCCTATGTTGTGCTGCAGAAGACAGCTGAGCTAGAAACTGTGTGCAGGGTGAAAAGCACAAGTGGTTGAAAAAAAACCCCAACCTACAGAAAAATGAAGCAGTGCTGCCCTAGAATCCAGTTCCAGATCCTGCCCTGTCCTCCTCTGACATTTGAGTTGCATGCACTAGTGTTTGACTGCACCAAAGGAGGAAATAGCTGATGATATTACCCATGGCAGCTCTGTAGCTATGAAAATAGGGATGCCATCCATAGACAGGAGGCACTGCATAATGACAGCCTCCAAACACAGCATGTCATCAGAGGCAAATAAAAAGCAAAGATGACAAGGAGATTGTAAACAAGCTAAATCAATCCGTTGCAGGGATAATAAGAATCATCCCCAGTGTCACCCTCTCAGGGTTAAAGCAAATTGCTCATAATTTGTAACTGGATCTAAGGCACCCTGGAGGCAGAGAAACATGTGAAATGCCTTCTGCTGACAAACCAAGCAGAGCTTGCCCCCATTACCCCACCCAAACAAGCCACTGCACTTTGTGACACTGAACAACCTGCACAAACCAGATGGAGCCTGGTTTATACCTTCAGTATCTCTGGGTGCATCAGATGTACACATGGTGCCCAACACAGATCATTTGAGAGAAATCATGGAAGGACAGAGGTTGGAAGGGACCTCTGGAGATCATCCAGTCCAACCCTCCCTGCAGAGCAGGTTCACCTACAGCAGGTTGCACAGGAGGGTGTCCAGGTTGCTTTTGAAGGACTCCTGAGATGGAGACTCCACCACCTCTCCAGGCAGTCTGTTTCAGCACTTCAGCACCCTCAAACTAAGTTCCTCCTCATGCCTGGATGGAAATTTCTGTGTTCATGTTTCTGGCCATTACCTCCAGAGCAAGAGGACACAGTCTCAAGCTGTGCCAGGGGAGGTTTAGGCTGGATGTTAGGAAGAAGTTCTTCACAGAGATTGGCCATTGGATGGGCTGCCTGGGGAGGTGGTGGAGTCACCATCCCTGGAGGTGTTCAAGAAGAGACTGGATGAGGCACTTGGTGCCATGGTTTAGTTCATCAGATGGTGTTGGGTGATAGGTTGGACTCAATGATCTCAAAGGTCTCTTCCAACCTGGTTAATTCTATTATCCTATCCTATCCTATCCTATCCTATCCTATCCTATCCTATCCTATCCTATCCTATCCTATCCTATCCTATCCTATCCTCCTCTCACTGGCCACCACTGAAGAAAAAGCACCCACATCCTCCTGACATGCACTGTTAAAGTATTTATAAGCATTGATAAGATCCCCCTACGACTTTCTCCTGTCTAAAAAGCCCTAACTCTCCCAGCCTTTCTTCATAGGACAGATGTTCTAGTCCCCTAGTCATCTTTGTAGCCCTTTGCTGTACCCCCTTTGCAGTTTCCTATCCTTCCTGGACTGGAGCAATCTTGAACTGTTCATCAGGATAGAGACAGTTGAGGGAAACACAGGAAGGTAATAAATGCTTCCAGGACAGTCATAATGCCGTGTACACTGTCCATCCGTGCTACATCTGTTCCTGCTACCTGCATGGAAATTGAGCAGATGGACTTTAGGCAAGTAAGAAAAGAGACTGGGAAGAATACAGTCAGTGTAGGACCCATTGACAGGGACTAAATAAGATGTTAGAAAATGTTGGTGTTGTACTAGAAAAATATGACTGGGACTGTGTCCAGTTCTGGGCCCCTCAATTTAAGAAGGACATCGAGACACTTGAATGTGTCCAGAGAAGGGCAACAAGGCTGGGGAGAGGCCTTGAGCACAGCCCTGTGAGGAGAGGCTGAGGGAGCTGGGATTGTTTAGCCTAGAGAAGAGGAGGCTCAGGGGAGACCTCATTGCCCTCTACAACTACCTGAAAGGTGGTTGTAGCCAGGTGGGGGTTGGTCTCTTCTCCCAGGCAACCAGCACCAGAACAAGAGGACACAGTCTCAAGCTGCACCAGGGAAGTTTAGGCTGGAGGTGAGGAGAAAGTTCTTCACTGAGAGAGCTGTTAGTCATTGGAATGTGCTGCCCAGGGAGGTGGTGGAGTCCCCATCCCTGGAGGTGTTCAAGAGGGGATTGGATGTGGCACTTGGTGCCATGGTCTAGTCATGAGGTTTGTGGTGATAGGTTGGACTCGATGATCTTTGAGGTCTCTTCCAACCTTAGCGATACTGTGACACTGTAAAATTTTATGTAAGTAGTAAATGTCTAAGTGAAAATGGCCTGCTTCAGTGCTAAGAGTTTCAGATCTTTAAATCAACACATCAAAAAGTAGGATATTGAACCTACAGTTCCTAAGCCCAGGGTAAGGTGCTTAAAAGCTATCTCTATTTACACATGCTGCTTTTGAAAAAGGGCTAAGAATGGGAAGGATAATCATAACAAAAGTATACCAAATTTCCTTCAGTACTTCACATCACAGAGACATTTAAAAACATCCTTTATCTTAAAGACAGGTTATCTTTCATCAGCTCCTGATATGTACCATGAAAACTTCAAGGGCCATTCCAGAGCAGGCCGGGCTTGAATGCAGTGTAATTACCTGGGGAGATCACATCATCTATTTCTTGGCCTTTTTTCACAGTGGCTGCTGCACTGCAGTGACTGAATCTCCCTTTTTGTGCAAGGTGCTGAGCAAACCAGGAAGGAGAGGGTGCACTGATGACCAAAGGAAAATTGGCCGTTGAAGGACTTCCCAGATAGTTTAAGACAAACAGCTGTAAAGGAACTGAAATGCTGCGATTGAGAGATGGGACTCGGCCTGATGCAGGCCAGGTGTCCACTTTATTATGCAAAACCCTTCTTTATAAAAGCTAATACAATGCAGAAGCAGTTTACAACTGGAACCACGGACTCTGTTACATCAATCTGCTATATGTGAAGTCTTACACTCTCAGGTCATAATAACCATTCGTAATCAGGTATCTGCCCTCCTCCAACTACACTGCTGCACTGTGTTCCCATAGTTCACAAGCCACCAAGGCCAACACTGACTCCTTTTATCAGTCCAGCATTGCTTGGAGCTCAGCTCTCCAAGATTTAACCCTTCATTCCTGTATCCACAGCTGTGAAAGAATCACAAATCCCTTCACTGAAAGACAACGAAAGTTTCACTCTCAGCTTCAGTGATGTATCTAGTTTATAGCAAAAGTGATTGGTATGAAGCCTGAGTTGAAGTTACACAGGGTAGTGCAGTTATCTGCTTAAAAGCTACCTTCTTTAGGGTACAGTGACAGGTTTTAAATGACTCATATAACAATTAATGGATTAAGACCTTAATACTAAAAATACCCAAGTTAATACAAGACTTGGCTGTACAGAAGTTCCTGTATCAACTTATGAAGCCTATACAATTCTTTTGGAGCATCCAGAGTACCTGGAAATGTAGGGAAATGGAGACTCCATTGCCTTTTCACATGTCTTTGTCCAGAAGATAGTTACACTGGCCATTACACTGGCCCATACCAGTTGTCATACCAGAATTCTGGCTCAAAACAAGGGTTTAGAGAGGAGACAGACAAAATGGCCTAGCAAGATCACAGTCTCACAGTATCACTAGGTTGGAAGAGACCTCAAAGATCATCGAGTCCAACCTGTCACCACAGACCTCATGACTAGACCATGGCACCAAGTGCCACATCCAATCCCCTCTTGAACACCTCCAGGGACAGCGACTCCACCACCTCCCTAGGCAGCACATTCCAATGAGAAATGACTCTCTCAGTGAAGAACTTTCTCCTCAAAGTGCTATCTCCTCAAAGATAGCACTAGGAGAATGGATTAACTGAATTGTTTTGAGGCTAGACTGCTGAAAAGTGAGCACCTAGAGCCAAGAGTTCCTGACACAACTGACCCATGGCAGCCATTTGAGGCAAAGACTTGCAGCCAAAAAAATGTTTTAGATTCAGATGCATGTCCTTGGGTGTTGGGGATTGGTTTAAGCACAAAGGACATGAGTCCCAGGAACACCTGTGCAATTTAGGCCTTGTAGGATTTTCTGTTGAAAATATAGCAATGGAGTAGGAGTTGTGGAAAAGTGCTGATTGCCTGGTATGCTAAGGTCAAGCTGCCCCTGAGAAGAGACAAACAAGATAAGGAGGAGGCGAGATCTGGGAAAAAGTGCAATTAGACTGAGTAGAAAAAACCACAGAGTAGTGAAAATAATGATGCAACCTTTTAAGAGATAAACCAATAGTATGTGTTAAATTAGAATAGAATTAACTATGCATAAGATAAGACTATCCTGGGCTGCATCAGGAGAAGTGTGGCCAGCAGGGCAAGGGAGGTGATTCTCCCCCTCTACTCAGCTCTGGGGAGACCCCACCTGGAGTACTGTCCAGGTCTGGAGCCCCTATTCCAAGAGGGATCTGGAGGTGCTGGAAGGTGTCCAGAGAAGGGCCACAAGGATGGGCAGAGGGCTGGAGCACCTCTCCTATGAGGACAGACTGAAGGAGTTGGGGCTGTTCAGTCTGCAGAAGAGAAGGCTCCCAGGTGACCTCATTGTGGCCTTCCAGTATCTGAAGGGGGCTACAGGAAGGCTGGGGAGGGACTGCTCAGGATCTCAGGGAGTGATAGGACTAGGGGAAATGGAATGAAGCTGGAGGTGGGGAGATTGAGGCTGGATGTGAGGAGGAGGTTCTTCCCCCTGAGAGTGGTGAAGCCCTGGAATGGGTTGTCCAGGGAGGTGGTTGAGGCCCCATCCCTGGAGGTGTTTAAGCCCAGGCTGGCTGAGGCTGTGGCCAGGCTGATGTAGTGTGGGGTGTCCCTGCCCATGGCAGGGGGGTTGGAACTGGATGATCCTTGTGGTCCCTTCCAACCCTGAATGATACTGTGGTACTATGATACTATAAATAATGGAGCATGGAACAATAAAGTTGGATGATTTCTATCACTCATATTGAGTCTTGAATCCTGTCATCTCAGTCTCTGTTCCCATCACTTGGGTGTGTTGTGCTAGAAAAAAATAAGGACTAAGAAAAGCATGTATTGCATGTCTAGGCAACACACCAGGGAGCACTTTTACCCTCACACACAGACACCTATTACTACAATATTCAGTAGGCCCCCAGTTTGATTAATACGTAAACAATGCGTTGGGGAACACAGACAGCCAGTAACCAGCACACAGTGCCCACTCACATTTCTCTGTTAATCTAGTGGTTTGGTGGCCAGCCTGTATGATGTGCCAGGACTGCAGAGCCCAGATGACAGCAAAATCCTGACAGCAAAACACACAAACATCATTCTTAGGAAGTGGACTTTTTATCTCCAAGGAGCAGGGAAAGAGATGATCCCTGCTAGAACAGCAAATAGTGCAGCAATGCCAGACATAAGATGAGGAAGAATACTCTTACCTAAAATGATTGAGAGGAGCGTATTTCAGAGCAGCTCGAGTAACTTGGAAGGAGACTTTCAGGAGACCTTTCCCCAGCAAAAAAAGGTTTTCCTTTCCCAGATCACACAGGCAGAATTGGAAGATTCATTCATTTCTCCCTTTGTTTAAATACCTGAGAGTTTGTTAACTAAAGTGGTTGTGGCGGTCTCCTGCCAGGGTTGAAAGACAGGGTGATCAGCCTAACACAGCTAATTACAGCAGCAACCATCCTAAATCCCCTTGGAATCTGTCTCATAGAAATACCACTTTTCTCTGGAATAATTACCTCTTACATGCCCAATCCTATTCCTGACATGCATATTTTAATGCTTTGACATTTTAATGCCATCTGCTGCCAAAAAGCCCAGCCTGCTGCGCTGTCAGAACTCAATCCACGCGCCGTCTTCCTACTGCCCATCATTTCGCTCTTCCCCTGAATACGGAGGAATTGCTTCTCCAGTGCCCAGTGTTGTGATTCTCCCTTTGTCAGCGTGGGTAGGTGACATTACCAAAAGCAAATGACAGCACTTTTTGGTCTATTAGTACATTTTGTACAGTTCCTGTAAAGTGAAGTGGAATCAAAGATCATTGCTCTTGGAAGCAACACTGGCCTTTAGATCATGTCTTCTGAGGCATTTGTGGATGCAACACAAATAATTAACAGTCTCTTTACTCTTCCACCTATGGCAACGAAGGAAAAAATCCTCCTTGTTATTTACGTCAAACCAGTGCAGGGTACATGCAATGAAATGATGGATCTGGCTGAGGGGATTGAGACAGTCATCAGCAAATTTGCAGATGACACCAAGTTGAGAGCAGATGTTGGTCAGCTAGAGGGCAGAAGGGCTCTGCAGAGGGACCTCGACACACTGGACAGATGGGTAGAGGTCAATGGGATGGCATTCAACAAATCCAAGTGCCAGGTGCTGCACTTTGGCCACAACAACCCCATGCAGAGCTACAGGCTGGGATCAGAGTGGCTGGAGAGCTGCCAAACAGAGAGGGACCTGAGGGTGCCGATTGACAGCCGCCTAAACATGAGCCAGCAGTGTGCCCAGGTGGCCAAGAAGGCCAATGGCATCCTGGGCTGCAGCAGGAATAGTGTGGCCAGCAGGAGCAGGGAAGTCATTCTGCCCCTGTACTCTGCTTTGGTTAGGCCACACCTTGAGTCCTGTGTCCAGTTCTGGGCCCCTCAGTTTAGGAAGGACATTGAGACACTTGAAGGTGTCCAGAGAAGGGCAACGAGGCTGGGGAGAGGCCTTGAGCACAGCCCTGTGAGGAGAGGCTGAGGGAGCTGGGGTTGTTTGCCTGGAGAAGAAGAGGCTCAGGGGAGACCTTATTGCTGTCTACAACTACCTGAAAGGTGGTTGTAGCCAGGAAGGGGTTGGTCTCTTCTCCCAGGCAACCAGCACCAGAACAAGAGGACACAGTCTCAAGCTGCGCCAGGGGAAGTTTAGGCTGGAGGTGAGGAGAAAGTTCTTCACCGAGAGAGTTGTTAGTCATTGGAATGTGCTGCCCAGGGAGGTGGTGGAGTCCCCATCCCTGGAGATGTTCAAGAGGGGATTGGATGTGGCACTTGGTGCCATGGTCTAGTCATGAGGTCTGTGGTGACAGGTTAGACTCAATGATCTTTGAGGTCTTTTCCAACCTTAGTGATACTGTGATACAGTGACATGATAAAAGGCCTTCAGTCAGATGGGATTAGTTGAGGCTCTCATCATAACCTAGAATGTAAACATTTATGATGTTACCTTGTATATAAAAAACAACCAACCAACCCAAAACAATAAATCCAAAGAGAAACACGTACATAAACCATGGAGAGACAAAAATTTTGTTTCAGACAACTTGCAGAGTAGAAAGAGATTTTTTTTTCCCCACTGCACTCTGCCCCCAGTTTGAGAAGTGTACCTTTCCATTTCAGATTAAATCCATAAAGGAGTACCAGTATTTAGTGAAGAGTTACTGTCACTAAAGACAATTTTGGTCTATGCTGAGGCACTTCAGCAGAGCTGGGACTGTGCACTGTACACTGAGCAGGCACAGGTGAATGAGCAGGAACAATACTCCCTGTGGTAAACAGTGACTTGAAAAGCCATGGACTTGATTCTGACTCCAATTACATCAGTTGTGAGACAGGAGTGCTTGCACCAAGATGACAGGGTACAAACAACCATTATTCATGAAGTTACTGAAATACAGGAGTGTTTCCCCACACACTGCATTGCCAAGCAAGGAAAGTGGCACAGCTTGAGACTGTGTCCTCTTGTTCTGGCAACCAGAACAAGAGGACACAGTCTCAAGCTGCGCCAGGGGAAGTTTAGGCTGGAGGTGAGGAGAAAGTTCTTCACTGAGAGACTTGTTAGCCATTGGAATGTGCTGCCCAGGGAGGTGGTGGAGTCACCATCCCTGGTGACTCCTGGTTCAGGAGGGGATTGGACGTGGCACTTGGTGCCATGGTCTAGTCATGAGGTCTGTGGTGACAGGTTGGCCTTTGAGGTCTCTTCCAACCTTGGTGATTCTGTGATTCTGTGAAGTGTGCTAGTGTCCTCTGCTCTTTCTCCCTTCATCTGCTCCATTATGTATTCCAGACTTTCTTTTCCAGATCTAGCCACTGATAGCAGGTATTATCCATTCCTGTCAGGACCAGAAGATCATTGGCACCACCATGTCCTTGCAGGATGCTGCTAATAACTCTTCTGACCTGAGACTTCTCACAAAGTCAGCAGAACCGTTGCCAGGTGCTCACATATAAATATTACAGTGATGTCTTTTTGTTTAGTAGCAACAACTCAGAAAAAGCACAGATGGAATCATATTAAACCCAGAATAAACTAATACAGACAGATGGCAAATCCTGGTGTTACACATAAAAGAATGCAAGGAAACCATCTCTCTCCAGAGCTCCCTTTCATTTGTTTTTGTATTAAAATAGCAAAAATCACATTGCTCTGTGAAAATCACAACCAAGAGAAACCAACAAAAGGGAGGAGGCCATGGTCATCAACCAACTAAACAGAGCAATCTGGGAGCTTTCTTCATTAACATGATTTCATAAGGGCTAGTATTCATAGAATCATAGAATCACAGAATCAAAAAACCAATAAAGTTGGAAAAGACCTCAAAGATGACCAAGTCCAACCTGTCACCCAACACCTCATGACTAACTAAACCATGGCTCCAAGTGCCACGTCCAATCCTTTTTTGAACACCTACAGGGACAGTGACTTCACCACCTCCCTGGGCAGCACATTCCAATGACCAATATCTCTTTCTGGGAAGAATTTCTCCACACCTCCAGCCTAAATCTCCCCTGGCACAGCTTGAGACTGTGTCCTCTTGTTCTGGTGCTGCTTGCCTGGGAGAAGAGATCAACCCCCACCTGGCTATAACCTCCCTTCAGGGAGTTGTAGACAGCAATAAGGTCACCCCTGAGCCTCCTCTTCTCCAGGCTAAGCAACCCCAGCTCCCTCAGCCTCTCCTCACAGGGCTGTGCTCCAGACCCCTCCCCAGCTTTGTTGCCCTTCTCTGGACACCTTGCAGCAACTCAACATCTTTCCTAAACTGAGGGGCCCAGAACTGGACACAGGACTCAAGGTGTGGCCTAAGCAGTGCTGAGTACAGGGACTGATGATATAAATACTGAATATCCACAAAACAAGTCATAACAATCTATTTCCTACATGTCCCCAAGAGAGTCTGTGTGATCCATGAGAGGAGTTGGCATACTGTGACCATTGTGCACGAGTCCTGGAGGGTCTGTGCTACTTCAGTGAAATAATAACAACCCAGTCAAGATGTATGCTGCCTCTGAGACCCTAATCATAATTAGCACAGAGATGTGTCAGTTTTCTGTGATTAAATGATTTGCCAGCCTGATCCTAAAAGCAGTTTATGCATCTGCAGCTCTAGTGAAAGTATGCAACTCCAAACCGTTTGCTTTCACAGCTGAAACATCTTAATGAAAGCAGTCATTATTGTGGGAATTTACTTCAGAACTCTGCAGGGACATCAGCTGAAGTGAAGCCACTTCTGCCTGGATACTCCTTTCTGAGGCTTTTGTTGTAAGTCTTGCTCAAGGTGAAGAAATTTGGAGTAAAACAATTTCAGGTTTTCCCCGTTGATGTGGTCTGTGCAGTTGACAGCACTTCGTAAAACCTGGTGCCACTGCTCCTTGTTTGAAGTGCTGTGGTGGGTTAACAAAAACCAAAGCAGGGGGCAGGGCTTGCGAGTGCTTTGCCCTCCCTGCAGGGCGTTTTCCCCCCTGGGAAACTGAGTCTGTTCCACTCCCCCCTCCCTGCCCAGCTAGGGTATAAAAAGCAGGGCATTGCAGCCATTAGCTCTCCTTTTGGCTCCTGCCTCTCCTTCATGAGAGCTACTGTGGCTGCCTTCGTGCTCCTCTGCCACGTGGTCAGGCCTGATCCTTCTCCCCGCTGCTTCTGTGCCTCTTCAGTGAGAGGCTGGTTTTGTTTTCTTCTTCGTCCCCCTCCCACCCATCCTTGTTCCTTGCCCTTGCGAACCTTACCTGTTATTGTTATACATATATACATATATATACACATTTAGTTTAAAGAAAACTCTTTACCCCTTCAGTTCCCTCTTCTCCAAACTGAAGAGACCCAGCCTTTCCTCATAAGGGAGAAGTTCCACTCCTTTAATCATCTTTGTGGTTCTGCACTGGGCTCTTTCATGCAGTTCCCTAACAGTTATTCTGGTCTCACACACGAAAAAACAAAACAACAAAAACTCAGTTCAAAGTCTTCTGAGGCCTTGGTTTCTGCTTGTCTATAGAACTATGGCCTATATCAGGGATAGTGTGGCCAGCAGGGGCAGGGAAGTCATTCTGTCCCTGTGCTTGGCACTGGTTAGGCCACACCTGGAGTCCTGTGTCCAGGGAGGAATGTGCTGCCCAGGGAGGTGGTGAAGTCACCATCACGGGAGGTGTTTAAGAGGAGACTGGATGGGGTGCTTGGTTTAGTTGATTGGATGGTGTTGGGCAGTAAGTTGGACTCAATGATCTCTGAGGTCTTTTCCAACATGGTTAATTCTGTGCTATTCTCTGCTTCCAACCTGACTCCAAATTATTGCTTGGTGGATTTGCTCCTTTCCATTTATTTTTTCCTCTCTGTTGGGAGGGAAGAGGGGGGAGCAGGGGAGAGATACTCGGCCTTGTCCCCATCGGAGCTCTTAACTCCCAGTTAAGGCTTAAACCACCTCCTGTGTCCAGTTCTTGGCCACTCAGTTTAAGAAGGACATTGAGACACTTGAAGGTATCCAGAGAAGGGCAAGAAGGCTGGGGAGAGGCCTTGAGCACAGCCCTGTGAGGAGAGGCTGAGGGAGCTGGGGTTGTTTAGCCTGGAGAAGAGGAAGCTCAGGGGAGACCTCATTGCTGTCTACAACTACCTGAAGGGAGGTTGTAGACAGGAGGGGGTTGGTCTCTTCTCTCTAGCAATCAGCACCAGAACAAGAGGACACAGTCTCAAGCTGCACCAGGGAAGTTTAGGCTCAAGGTGAGGAGAAAGTTCTTCACTGAGAGAGTTGTTAGCCATTGGAATGTGCTGCCCAGGGAGGTGGTGGAGTCCCCATCCCTGGAGGTGTTCAAGAGGGGATTGGATGTGGCACTTGGTGCCATGGCTTAGTCATGAGGTCTGTGGTGACAGGTTGGACTCGATGATCTTTGAGGTCTCTTCCAACCTTAGTGATACTGTGGTACTGTGAAGTGGATCAAATTTTCATCTTTCTGCAGTTCAGCAGAAGAGGAGGAGGGAAACATTTAAAAGAGCAATGTGAGGCACAAAAACAATGTTGAGAAGCTAAGGGCATTTACGGTACTAGACACTCACTCTCTGAAACTCACTTTCGAGCTCCATGCCACTGACCTGCATGCAGCACACCCTTCTCTAAGCACTGTCCAAGCAGCAGTGAAGATCAATGTTCTGCAATACAAATACTTGCCTCCTAGCATCAAAAATCTTTTAACTTGGTAATATTAAGAAAACAAGACCATGTCTATTTTGATCAATCTATGTAATCACTGTACCGCTACCACAGCTTTGCTGGCCTGCTGTGACTTTTCTTTACAGCTTGTGTCCAGAAATGCAACCAAAGACAATTCAATCACAACTTTTCACTGGTTACAGCTATGTTAATTTGTCACTATTCATTTTTCAGAATCAGAAACCAGAAGATAGGATTCCATGAGATTTAACACATCCAAGTGCTGAGTTCTGCACATTGGCCACAACAACCCCATGCAGTGCTACAGGCTAGGGTCAGAGGGGCTGGAGAGCAGCCAGGCAGAAAGGGACCTGGGGGTACTGGTTGATGGTAGGCTGAACATGAGCCAGCAGTGTGCCCAGGCAGCCAAGAGGGCCAATGGCATCCTGGCCTGCATCAGGAACAGTGTGGCCAGCAGGAGCAGGGAGGTCATTCTGCCCCTGTACACTGCACTGATTAGGCCTCACCTCGAGTCCTGTGTCCAGTTCTGGGCCCCTCAATTTAGGAAGGAGGTTGAGTTACTTGAAGGGGTCCAGAGAAGGGCAACAAAGTTGGTGAGGGGTTTGGAACACAGCCCTGTGAGGAGAGGCTGAGGGAGCTGGGGTTGCTGTGAGAGTCTAATAAGTTTGTCTCTCTCTCTGTGAGTCAACAAAGATAAAGTGATAGCAGAGCCACTGGAAAGAAGGTGGAAAGAATCCTGTCCACCAATCCTGGATGCAAATCAGCTTGTGATTGCATCGTGATAACACGGGACTACAACAATGGACCCAAGGACCCAGCCATCACGCTTTCTGGGCAGGGTGGTTTCCGCCCATCAAGTACCTTGGGCAGGGTGATACGATGGTTTCCACCACCTGTGTAAAGGAATGTGGGAGGACTTGTCTGAATGGGGGGGGTGGGGACGGAGGCTCCCCTCACCTCCATCCAAAAACCTTGCCCACATACACAGCAATACACAGAAAGATTTCCGGGGGAACAGATACCTGGATTATTTCCTTGCCTCTGGAATACCTGACATACCAACACCTGCCTGAGGACTAAAAAACTGTATAAAAGACTTGAGCAACTACTGGTTTGTAGAGAGAAACAGAAGAGAGAAACAGAGGAGAGAAACAGAGGAGAAAAACGGAGATGAAGGAAAACACAGGAGACGGGCCAGGCCGCTGAGAAGAGAAAGCCGGGACAATGCTGCTCCGGAGAAAAGAAGCTGCCCGGAGGACCACAGCTCTTCTCCAGCCAAATCCTCAGCACCCCTTCTCTACAGACCCAGGCTGCCCAGAGGAGCCTCAGCACTGTTCCTGTACCAACCCAACATCTCCCCAGAGGACCACAGCTCTTCTCCAGCAAAAGCCTCACCATGGTTTCTCTACAAACCCAACATCCCCTGCAGCACCTTTCCTCCACAGACTTTAACTGTCTTGGGGGGGGATGAGGGGTGTGGTAATATAATTCCTTTCCTCTTCTATCTCTCGTCCCTCTTTCCCTCTCTCTTTTCTCCCTCTCTCTTCTTATAATTCCTTTCCTCTTCTATCTCTTGTCTCTCTCTCTTTTCTCCCTCTCCCTTCTTAAGTCCACTTTATTTAATCTCTACAAACCCAACATCTCCTGCAGCACCTTTCCTCCACAGACTTTAACTGTCTTGGGGGGGATGAGGGGTGTGGTAATATAATTCCTTTCCTCTTCTCTCTCCCTCTCTCTTTTCTCCCTCTCCCCTTCTTAATATAATTCCTTTCCTCTTCTCTCTCCCCCTCTCTCTTTTCTCCCTCTCCTCTTTCTTATGTCCACTTTATTTATGTAATAAATACTCTAGCTGTTGATACTTTGGCCTCGTTTGTGCCTCTAATTTCACAACACGGGAATATTTAAAAGAACTGTGTCTCCGGACCGAGACATCTAATGTCTCCAGACCGTGACAGCTGCTTAGCCTGGAGGAGACTCAGGGGTGACCTTATTGCTCTCTACAACTACCTGAAGGGAGGTTGTAGACAGGCAGAGGTTGGTCTCTTCTCCAAGGCAGCCAGCACCAGAACAAGAGGACACAGTCTCAGGCTGTGCCAGGGGAGGTTTAGGCTGGAGGTTAGGAGGAAGTTTTACACAGAGAGTGATTGCCCATTGGAACGGGCTGCCTGGGGTGGTGGTGGAGTCACCATGCCTGGAGGTGTTCAGGAGGAGACTTGATGGGGTGCTTGGTTGCATGGGTTAGTTGATTAGGTGGTGTTGGATGATAGGTTGGACGTGATGATCTTGAAGGTCTCTTCCAACCTGGTTTATTCTATATATCTCTATCTATATATCTCTCTCTATATATACACACACATAGATATATAAAGTATAAATACATTAAAAAAAGCCCTATATATTTCTTTGAGTTTGAGAGAACTCAAAAGAGAAGCACTACTGAGGTTGACATTCCAATGCTAGCTCCCTCCCACAGGTCAAAACATTAAGGTCAGTTTATAAAACTCTTCAGCCTCACTAGTAAGTGGTAAATGTCTAATACTTCATGTTTTCAGAGCAAGAGTCTAATCCAGATTTGAAAAGCAATTCAATGGACCAAAATGCCAGACACATTGTGAAATAATCTCTAAATCTAGCAGAACTGCCTCTGAAAAGCTCCAGCACATAGAATGCCATTATCTTTATAGCTGGAGGAGATAATGTCCATTACATAATATCAGTGTTCACAAAAAGCAGTGGAGCAATTCCTGTTACTTACACATCTTGATTCTCTTCATGTCAGCCCAGGTGGAATTCTGCTTTACTTCATGCTTTTGGAATTTGGGCTACTATCACATCACCCAGGACTGCAGACTGCATCTTGCTGTGCAGAGGGAACAGAACAGCTGGCTGGAAAGCAGAGTTGCTTTTCAAGTGTCCACCTATGCTCCTGGCAAGAAAATTACAAATCTTCCCCAGTAGAAAGCAAATGAGAACTGTATGACAGCTGATAACAAGTCACAGCCCTTGGTTGCCTTGACCCTAAGTCATTCCTCAGCAGTGCATGAAGGTCCAGCAATCACATCTTTGGAATATAGCAAGAAGCCTACAAAGTTGGTGAGGGGCTTGGAACACAAGCCCCATGAGGAGAGGCTGAGGGAGCTGGGGTTGCTTAGCCTGGAGAAGAGGAGGCTCAGGGAGACCTTCTTGCTGTCTACAACTCCCTGAAGGGAGGTTGTAGCCAGGTGGGGATTGGTCTCTTCTCCCAGGCAACCAGCACCACAACAAGAGGACACAGTCTCAAGCTGTGCCAGGGGAGGTTTAGGCTGGAGGTTAGGAAGAAATTCTACAGAGAGAGAGTGATTGCCCATTGGAATGGGCTGCCTGGGGAGGTGGTGGAGTCACCATCACAGGAGGTGTTTAGGAGGAGACTTCATAGGGTGCTTGGTGCCATGGTTTAGTTGTCTAGGTGGTGTTGGATGATAAGTTGGACATGATGATGTTGAACGTGTCTTCCAACCTGGTCTATCCTATCCTATCCTATCCTATCCTATCCTATCCTATCCTATCCTATCCTATCCTATCCTATCCTATCCTATCCTATCCTACAGCATGTTCCCTTACTCTTTTCTTTCAGGCAGTAAGATAAATAGAAGGCTAAAGGGCTTTGCCCATTTATTCTCTCAAAAACACAATTTCTACCCAATTGATTTATTTGTAATCTTTCATACAGAAATCTTCCTGAAGTTTTGACTCACATGGGCTCATCTCCTTAGGAGACAGGAAAGGAGTGTTTTCCCTTAAACTGCATATCACAGTATCACAGTATCACCAAAGTTGGAAGAGACCTCGAGGATCATCGAGTCCAACCTGTCACCACAGACCTCATGACTAAACCATGGCACCAAGTGCCACATCCAATCCCCTCTTGAACACCTCCAGGGATGGGGACTCCACCACCTCCCTGGGCAGCACATTCCAATGGCTAATGACTCTCTCAGTGAAGAACTTTCTCCTCACCTCCAGCCTAAACTTCCCCTGGCACAGCTTGAGACTGTGTCCTCTTGTTCTGGTGCTGATTGCTAGAGAGAAGAGACCAACCCCCTCCTGTCTACAACCTCCCTTCAGGTAGTTGTAGAGAGCAATGAGGTCACCCCTGAGCCTCCTCTTCTCCAGGCTAAACGATCCCAGCTCCCTCAGCCTCTCCTCACAGGGCTGTGTTCAAGGCCTCTCCCCAGCCTCATTGCCCTTCTCTGGACATGTTCAAGTGTCTCAATGTCCTTCCTAAACTGAGGGGCCCAGAACTGGACACAGGACTCAAGGTGTGGCCTAACCAATGCAGAGGACAGGGCACAATGACTTCCCTGCTCCTGCTGGCCACACCATTCCTGATGCAGGCCAGGATGCCATTGGCCTTCTTGGCTGCCTGGGCACATTGCTGGTTCATGTTTAGGCAGCTGTCAATCAGCACCCCCAGGTCCCTCTCAGTCTGGCAGCTCTCCAGCCACTCTGACCCCAGCCTGTAGCTCTGCATGGAGTTGTTGTGGCCAAAGTGCAGCACCTGGAACTTGGACTTGTTGAATGCCATCCCAATCACAAACTCCACATTTTCAAGGATGCTGACATAATTGATACATGCTTCATTGCTTTTAACTTATCTGATTCAAGGATCACTTTTTATTGCCGTTCCTTATTTGAATTTACAAGCCCCCCCAGATGCAATTACATTAAATGCAATCAAAAGTACAAAGGCTGAACAAAAAAAAAAAAAGCACATTTTAAACTTTTTTTTTACTTTAAATTTATATCTGTGGCAGAATGATTCCAAAGGCAACAGTTACTTCCTGCCCTGTTTTATCATCTGTTCTTGATGTTACATAAAGGGCTTATCCTAAATATCAACGTTGAGCTCTTATACAGCATTCTTAATCCATAGATCTCAAAGCATTTTACAAAGGATGATCATTATCCTGCTTCATCTATGGCAAGTAAAAGCATGGAGATCTTGAGGGTGAAATTTGGATGTCACTGAAGTCCCACAGTCCACACTGAAGCTAAGATTACAGGCTGCCTTGCAGTGCAACCAGTCTGCCAGCACAGTATCCGTATCCACAGACAGATCTCAGAGCTTTCCATAGTGCCAGTGGCCTCTGATTTTCACCCAGCTGTTCCACACACGTTTAGGCATCAATCCAGGCAGACCATGGCTTTCAGTGCAGTATTTTATTCAGACAGTCACTACAATGCTCCCCACCCACACGGGCAACATTCTCTAACAGCATGCCCTGCCTTCTCCTGGGTATCTTGCTTACTTCAGTCCTGTGTCCAGTTATGGGCCCCTCAGTTTAGGAAAGATGTTGAGGTGCTGGAAGGTGTCCAGAGAAGGGCAACAAAGCTGGGGAGGGGTCTGGAGCACAGCCCTGTGAGGAGAGGCTGAGGGAGCTGGGGTTGCTTAGCCTGGAGAAGAGGAGAAGACCTTCTTGTTGTCTACAACTCCCTGAAGGGAGGTTGTAGCCAGGTGGGGGTTGGTCTCTTCTCCCAGGCAAGCAGCACCAGAACAAGAGGACACAGTCTCAAGCTGTGCCAGGGGAGGTTTAGGCTGGATGTTGGGAAGAAGTTCTTCCCAGAAAGAGAGATTGGCCATTGGAATGTGCTGCCCAGGGAGGTGGTGGAGTCACCATCCCTGGAGGTGTTTAGGAAGGGACTGGATGAGGCACTTGGTGCCATTGTTTAGTTGATTAGATGGTGTTGGGTGATAGGTTAGACTCAATGATCTAAAAGGTCTTTTCCAACCTGGTCTATTCTATTCTATTCTATTCTATTCTATTCTATTCTATTCTATTCTATTCTATTCTATTCTATTCTATTCTATTCTATTCTATTCTATTCTATTCTATTCTATTCTACTCCATTCCATTCCATTCCATTCCATTCCATTCCATTCCATTCCATGCTATTCAGCTCTAAGCATACCAGCATTGCCACCACTGCTGTAAATAACTGAACTCCTCTACTCAGGCTTTACCACTGAAATTAATCCTGCTGCAGAAGGATACATAGGTATCCAGGCCTAATGCCACCCTTCAGATGTCTCAAAGTATTTTCACCTCACAGTGAAACCCTCAAATCATCTGTTTTGTGAGTAACTAGATCTAAGTTATCAAGCTCCCTTCCTTCATCCTTTCCTTCCCTCTTATAGATTTGTTTCTCATGCCCACTCTTTGCACCTTGCTGTAAGGCAGATGCTTACACTCATGGAGCTCCTTCACTCTGTAAATTCTCTAGGACTATTAAAGAACTCAGAACCAAGTACTGGAGCTTGGAGAAACAAGACTGAAAGCAGACTGCACATAAACAACCACACAGGAAACTGGGGCATTGATCAGATTGCAACTGCTGCATGCAACTGCACAGCTGTAAAGTAAGTAGTAGTGCTATCTACTTCAGTAACACATCTGATGAGGCACTATCCAGATGTGATGATCTGAGAAAACTTTGTATCTTAGGACTTCAGGTGAAAGTTAAGGGGTTATTGTTTTGACATGCTATAGTACAACCACCTCAAAAGCACTTTCATAGTATCATAGCATCATAGTATCAATCAGGGTTGGAAGGGACCACAAGGATCATCTAGTTCCAAACCCCCTGCCATGGGCAGGGACACCCCACACTACATCAGGCTGGACAGAGCCTCAGCCAGCCTGAGCTTAAACACCTCCAGGGACAGGGCCTCAACCACCTCCCTGGACAACCCATTCCAGGGCTTCACCACTCTCATGGGGAAGAACTTCCTCCTCACCTCCAGCCTGAATCTCCCCACCTCCAGCTTCAGTCCATTCCCCTACTCCTATCACTACCTGAGATCCTGAGCAGTCCCTCCCCAGCCTTCCTGTAGCCTCCTTCAGATACTGGAAGGCCACAATTAGGTCACTTCAGAGCCTTCTCTTCTCCAGACTGAACAGCCCCAACTCCTTCAGTCTGTCCTCATAGGAGAGGTGCTCCAGCCCTCTGATCATCCTCATGGCCCTTCTCTGGACACCTTCCAGCACCTCCACATCCCTCTTGGAATAGGGGCTCCAGAACTGGAGGCAGTACTCCAGGTGGGGTCTCCCCAGAGCTGAGCAGAGGGGGAGAATCACCTCCCTTGCCCTGCTGGCCACACTTCTCCTGATGCAGCCCAGGATCTGATTGGCTTTGCGGGCTGCAAGTGCACATTGAGAGCTCCTGTTGAGCTTTTTGTCCCCCAGCACCCCCAAGTCTCTCTCCTCAGGGCTACAATCCAGCCAGTCCCTGCCCAGCCTGGATTTGTGCCTGGGATTGCCTCCACCCAGATGCAGGACCCTGCCCTTGCTCTTGTTGAACTTCATGAGGTTGGCTTGTGCCCACCTCTCCAGCCTGTCCAGGTCCCTCTGGATGGCCTCCCTTCCCTCCAGCGTGTCTGCTGCACCACACAGCTTGGTGTCATCAGCAAACTTGCTGAGGGTGCACTCAATGCCACTGTCCATGTCACCCACAAAGATGTTGAACAAGCCTGGTCCCAGGACTGATCCCTGAGGGACTCTGCTTGTCCCTGGCCTCCACTGGGACATGGACCATTGACAGCCACTCTTTGGGTGCAGCCATCAAGCCAGTTCCTTATCAATCTAGTGGTCCTCCCATCAAACCCATGTGTCACCAGCCTGGAGACCAGGATGTGGTGCGGGACAGTGTCGAAGGCTTTGCTCAGCTCCAGGTAAATGACAAATGGTAAATGGACCCAGGCAATGTCAAACAAGCTGGCCATGAGGACAAATATGAGTAGAAGAGACACAAAGAAGGGTATTCAGAACACTTCAGTCCCCAGAAGCTGCCACACAATAAAGTGGCCAAGGAATAGAAGCACATGCAAGCTCTCCTGCCCACAGCAATGAAGGGAGTCATTCTGCACTCCACTGTGTTAACCTAGATAGGCTCTTCTGAGCAGCTCTCCCCATAACCCCATCTTATAAGCAGGGCAGGTGATGTGGTAGTCCTGAATGGGTGCTCTCAGGAAGAGAGGGCACAACAGCAGAGACAGTTACATAATAGAAGCGCAGAATGCATCCACTGGAAGGGACCATCAAAACTCATCATGTCCAACCCCCTGCAGTCATAAGGGACAGCTTTACCTACATCAGGTTGCTCAGGGCCCTATCAAGTTTGACCTTCAATGTCTCCAGGGATGGGGCCTTCACCACCTCTCTGAGCAACCTATTCCAGTATTTCATCACCCTCATTGTACAGAACTTCTTCCTCACGTCCAACCTAAACCTACCCTGCTCTGGTTTAAAACCACATGCCCTTGTATGCAGCCCCTCCCCAGCTTTCTTGTAGCTTCCCTTTCAGATACTGAAATGCTAGAAAGTCTCCCTGGAGCCTTCTCCAAGCTGAACAACCCCAACTCTCTCAGTCTGTCTTCACAGGAGAGATGTTTCAGCCCTCTGACCATCTTCATGGCCCTTCTCTGGACTAGTTCCAGCAGGTCCATGTCGTCCTTGTGTTGAGAACTCCAGAGCTGGATACAGGACTCCAGGTGAGGTCTCACCAGAGCAATGTGGCTGAATCTCCTCTCTCAACCTGCTGGCCATGCTTCTGTTGATGCAGCCCAGGACATGGTTTGCCTTCTGGCTGAGTATGAGTCAGTGGTGTGCTCAGGTGGCCAAGAAGGCCAATGGCATCCTGGCTTGTGCCAGGATGTGATTATCTCCCTCTGTTCCACACTGGTGAGACCACACCTTGAACACTGTGTTCAGGTTTGGGCTAGTCTGTGTTCAGTTTGAGGTGCTAAGGGCATGGTGAAGGGCCACAAACACAAGTTTTATGACAAATGGCTGAGGGAACTGGGGTTCTTTAGTCTTCAGAAGAGGAGGCTGAGGGGAGAGGTCATCATCCTTTACAACTACATCATAAAGGAGGTTGGAGAGAAGGGGCTGGTTTCTTCTCACATGCACAGACTCTTCACAAAAAGGTTTATCAGGCATTGGAGCAGGCTGCCCAGGGAGGTGGTGGAGTCACCATCCCTGAAGGTGTTTAAAAACACATGGACATGGTGCTTAGGAACATGGTTAGTGGTAGTAGTTTAGCTGGTGGGATTGGGATCTCCAGGCAAGTAGTTGGACTTAATGATCTCAAAGATATCTTCCAATCTCAACATCTTATGACTCTATGATTGCTGACTCATGTCCAGCTCCACAGATTGCATCTTCTGGGATGTACACTTCCTACAACAGGACCATCTTACAAAAAACACAAAGGCAGCCTTATGGCCAGCTGTGTGGCAGGCAGAGCAGGAGGTTACAGAGCCAGCAGAGGCCAGGCAGAGCAAGAGGTTGCAGAGGCAGCGGGGCGCAGGCAGCGCAGGCAGTTCCAGAGGCAGCAGCGCTCAGCGAAGGTTAGAGGCCGCAGCGCTCACAGGTGCCTGGGGAACGCCGCCCGCCGCCGCCAGCGCCGGGGCAAGTCCGCCCCCTGGCGGCAGCAGAGGGCGGGAAACTCGAGCGCGCCTGGAGAGGGAGCTGCCCAGGCACTGCCGCCGTTAGAATCACAGCCTGCAGCGGGCTGTAAGGGACCCTCGAGGATCATCTTGCCCAGCCCCAACATCTCCAACTAAATCAGACTGCTCAGAGCTGTCTCGTGTACCGAGCCAGCAGGCAGCCCCCTGTAAAGCCAGCGTAACCTCAGGATTTATTTTCTCCTGCAAGCAGCAGGAAGGTAAGGCTGGGGGTTCACAGCACGTTTCTTTTTGAGGAGAGGACAGAAAGCAAGCTCAGAGCAGGGGTGATTCACTCTGCAAAAAGTCCTGTGCAGGCTAAGATGTCAGTCACAACAGCTGGGCTACATACAGCTAATTTTCATGCTCTTTCCATCCTATTTTTTTCCCTGTCTCCGATGCACATCTTAATAATTCCAATACACTATCACCTCAAAATTTCATGCTGCTTTCCAAAATACATCTAAAGCATGAAACATGAAGTACATTGGGGGCTGAAGTTCATACCAACTGCACCCTACCATCTGGAAGTTGTAATCATGCCTGTCAGCATGCCAAAGCACAAAAATAGACAACACGTGCAGGAAAGTAAGGCAACACTGGAAGTGAGGAAGACAAATGAATTAAAAAGAAAAGAAAGTTAAGCAAAAATCTGTGCATTTAAACTCCAGGTCACAGCAAAATCCTTGTATGCATGTTCAGCTTTAACTGTAAGTGCTTGGTGGAACTCAAAACACTACATGTGTAATAATTTAAAATATAAGTACTGTTCCTTCCATATTCAGTTTTCTGACTGCAGTGTAGGCTTCCACAGTTAAGAAAGATGCAAAGCCCCTCAGGCTGAAATCACATGTAAACTCCAGCCAGATTCTGGCCCTGAAAGTCAAGGACAAAAATATTCCCATGATATCATTTCCTGGACTTCAGAAAGTATAAATGCATAACCCTTACAGTCTGAGGTGGCTTAAGGCTCCTGGGCACACACTTCCTTCTATTACACTGAAATCTCAGTATCACAGTGTCACCAAGGTTGGAAGAGACCTCGAGGATCATCGAGTCCAACCTGTCACCACAGACCTCATGACTAGACCATGGCACCAAGTGCCACATCCAATCCCCTCTTGAACACCTCCAGGGATGGGGACTCCACCACCTCCCTGGGCAGCACATTCCAATGGCGAATGACTAAACTTTCTCCTCACCTCCAGCCTAAACTTCCCCTGGCACAGCTTGAGACTGTGTCCTCTTGTTCTGGTGCTGGTTGCCTGGTAGAAGAGACCAACCCCTTCCAGGCTACAACCTCCCTTCAGGGAGTTGGAGAGGGCAATGAGGTCACCCCTGAGCCTCCTCTTTCCAGGCTAAGCAACCCCAGCTCCCTCAGCCTCTCCTCACAGGGCTGTGCTCAAGGCCTCTCCCCAGCCTTGTTGCCCTTCTCTGGACACCTTCAAGTGTCTCAATGTCCTTCTTAAGAATCTGTTCTGTACCCAGAACTGGACACAGGACTCAAGGTGTGGCCTAACCAGTGCTGAGTCCAGGGGCACAATGACCTCCCTGCTCCTGCTGGCCACACTATTCCTAATACAGCCAGGATGCCATTGGCCTTCTTGGCCACCTGGGCACACTGCTGGCTCATGTTTAGGCAGCTGTCAATCAGCACCTCGAGGTCCCTCTCTGCTTAGGAGCTCTCCAGCCACTCTGACCCCAGCCTGTAGCTTTGCATGGGGTTGCTGTGGCCAAAGTGCAGACCCAGCACTTGGATTTGTTGAATGCCATCCTGTTGGCCTCTGCCCATCTGTCCAGTCGGTCGAGATCCCTCTGCAGAGCCCTTCAGCCCTCTAACTGACCAACATCTGCCCCTAACTTGGTGTCATCTGCAAATTTGCTGATGACTGTCTCAATCCCCTCATCCAGATCATCAATGAAATACAACCTTTGATCCAGCTCCATTAAAACTACTTAGGAGAATTACTTAAAAGCCACCTGGACTGGATCTCCAAGCACCGCTCACTCTACAAAGGCTGCATTTCTTGCTCACACAGATAGTAACTCAAACATCCTGCAACAAAAATAACAAACTGTTTTAATTCACAGTTGCAACACATAAACATGATGAGATCTGTACCTTGTTAATACCAACTTTCCCACTCCAACAGTCTAAGTTAAATGTCACATTTACATAACATTTACATAGAGATTCACTCTTGTTTACACCAAGCCCAGCCTTATTTTTGCAACATGCTGTATGCTAATTTGTTATGTAACAACAGATTGTTTGCTCTGTTAGGAGGGAGGGAATAGAAAGATTGTTTGATTCTGAGAAGGTGTTTGAGAGGCTGCAATTGCTTTGAAGCAATTGTTTTGCAGCAATGTCCCATGAGGATAGACTGAAGGAGTTGGGGCTGTTCAGTCTGGAGAAAGAAGGCTCCCAGGTGACCTCATTGTGGCCTTCCAGGATCTGAAGGGGGCCTACAGGAAGGCTGGGGAGGGACTGCTCAGGATCTCAGGGAGTGATAGGACTAGGGGGAATGGACTGAAGCTGGAGGTGGGGAGATTGAGGCTGGAGGTGAGGAGGAAGTTCTTCCCCATGAGAGTGGTGAAGCCCTGGAATGGGTTGTCCAGGGAGGTGGTTGAGGCCCCATCCCTGGAGGTGTTTAAGCCCAGGCTGGCTGAGGCTGTGGCCAGGCTGATGTAGTGTGGGGTGTCCCTGCCCATGGCAGGGGGGTTGGAACTAGATGATCCTTGTGGTCCCTTCCAACCCTGAATGATACTATGATACTATGAATTCAGCATGGCTTTTTTCATTAGCATCTGATCCATTTTCTCAGCTGCCCAGGGAGGTGGTGGAGTCCCCATCCCTGGAGGTGTTCAAGAGGGGATTGGATGTGGCACTTGGTGCCATGTGCTAGTCATAAGGTCTGTGGTGACAGGTTGGACTCGATGATCTTTGAGGTCTCTTCCAACCTTGGTGATACTGTGATACTGTGGTTTTGTTCAAACAAACTTGAGGGGTTTGGACACTGTCCCACTCCAAGCAAAGCACCCCCACTGATTTGATGTATCCTGGTCACTTGTACACTTCGTACTTACACCCAGCACACACACAACAGAACATTCAGAGAGCCTCCCACGGCAACCCACAGCAGTTCCCCAGTGGACTTCAGTGGCAGTAAGGCTGGATTTGGTATATAGAAGCTTCCAAGCTCTGTCCAGTTTGATTTTGGTTTTTTTTAGCATCACTTCATCATTATTACTGCTTTCAAAAACTGCCAACACCAGCACATACTGCAAAACTTCCAGTACATCTGAAAGCAGAGCTCACAGGAGCCTGCAATGCAGCTGGACCTAACTGCAATATGTTGTAAAAAGAGCTTTCAGCATAGAATCACAGAATCAACAAGGTTGGAAAAGACCTCAGAGATCACCAAGTCCAACCTATCACCCAGCACCTCAGGACTAACTAAACCATGGCACCAAGCGCCACATCCAATCCTCTCTTGAACACCTCCAGGGATGGTGACTCCACCACCTCCCTGGGCAGCACATCCCAATGGCTAACAACTCTCTCAGTGATGAACTTTCTCCTTGCCTTGAGCCTAAACTTCCCCTGGCACAGCTTCAGACTGTGTCCTCTTGTTCTGGTGCTGGGTGTCTGGGAGAAGAGACCAACCTCTGCCTGGCTACAGCCACCTTCAGGTAGTTGCAGACAGCAATGAGGTCTCCCCTGAGCCTCCTCTTCTCCAGGCTAAACAACCCCAGCTCCCTCAGCCTCTCCTCACAGGGCTGTGCTCAAGGCCTCTCCCCAGCCTTGTTGCCCTTCTCTGGACATCTTCAAGTGTCTCAATGTCCTACTTAAATTGAGGGCCATGCAGGAGTCTCTCTGGATAGGCTGACTGCTGTTCCTTTCTCTATTTTACAACTTTAAAACTATTTTTGAGGAAGCCCTAAGGAAATCTAAACAATAAATCATTTCTAAGCTAATATCACCACCTCTTCACTGCAGTAAAATCAACTCTTTATCCTTAAAATTACTTTGAAATTAAACACAAGGCCATTCACTCACATCCAGTGATTCCTGACAACTGCATTTGTTAGCAAAGAGACTTTGGGTTTCACTGTGCTTACTCTCCAAATTTCTACTTACTAAGTCTCTGCAAGGGCTGACTCCAGCATATGATCACAAGGCATAGAAAAGATGGAAAGAACCTTTTGTTCACAGCTCCCTGGCTACAGAGGTATTGTGGTAGTGAGGATTTTGTCCAAAAAGGATGTTTTTGCAATGTAACGAGGAAACAGCCTGTTTCTGTGTTACTCTGCTTTAGGAGCTTGTTTTGCAGCTGGACAGCCTTGACTGAAAACACTGCTTCTGCTGCTTCCACTGACTTCATCTCCACTGCTCCAGAAGAGCAGAGGGACCCAAGGGAATCAAGACTGGTGAATATTTGCTACACCCTCATGCCCTGCTAGTCCTCACCTGGTTAAAGGCTACAGATTTGAGGCAGAAATAACCCAAAAGAGACCACAATTAGAGCAGTTGCATGTATCCTACATACAAATTGCCCACCTGCACATGACAAGCACCAGCATCTCTGGATTCTTCCCCAGAAAGGGCATCAGTAGATTTAAGAGGAATGATGCATTGCATCACTGGCATCTCTGGCAATTTTTACCCTGCAGTCACTTTGATGCTTCCAGAGACATAGTATCATAGAATCAGTCAGGGTTGGAAGGGACCACAAGGATCATATAGTCCCAGCCCCCCTGCCATGGGCAGGGACACCCCACACTACATCAGCCTGGCCAGAGCCTCAGCCAGCCTGGGCTTAAACAGCTCCAGGGATGGGGCCTCAACCACCTCCCTGGACAACCCATTCCAGGGCTTCACCACTCACAGGGGAAGAACTTCCTCCTCACCTCCAGCCTCAATCTCCCCACCTCCAGCTTCATTCCATTCCCCCTAGTCCTATCACTACCTGAGATCCTGAGCAGTCCCTCCCCAGCCTTCCTGTAGCCCCCTTCAGATACTGGAAGGGCACAATTAAGTCACCTGGGAGCCTTCTCTTCTCCAGACTGAACAGCCCCAACTCCTTCAGTCTGTCCTCATAGGAGAGGTGCTCCAGCCCTCTGATCATCCTCCTGGCCCTTCTCTGGACACCTTCCAGCACCTCCACATCCCTCTTGGAATAGGGGCTCCAGAACTGGACACAGTACTCCAGGTGGGGTCTCACCAGAGCTAAGGAGAGGGGGAGAATCACCTCCCTTGCCCTGCTGGCCACACTTCTCCTGATGCAGCCCAGGATCTGATTGGCTTTCTGGGCTGCAAGTGCACACTGAGAGCTCCTGTTGAGCTTCTTCTCCCCCAGCACCCCCAGGGCTCTCTCCTCAGGGCTACTTTCTAGCCAGTCCCTGCCCAGCCTGGATTTGTGCCTGGGATTGCCTCGACCCAGATGCAGGACCCTGCACTTGCTCTTATTGAACCTCATGAGGTTGGCTTGTGCCCACCTCTCCAGCCTGTCCAGCTCCCTCTGGATGGCCTCCCTTCCCTCCAGCTGTCTGCTGCACACACAGCTTGGTGTCATCAGCAAACCTGCTGAGGGTGCACTCAATGCCACTGCCCATGGCACCCACAAAGATGTTGAACAAGCCTGGTCCCAGGACTGATCCCTGAGGGACTCTGCTTGTCCCTGGCCTCCCCTGGGACATGGACCATTGACAGTCACAATTGCAAATTGCATGCAAATTGCTCTCCTTCCTCCAGATACATTGCTCCTTAATCAATACAGCACCTTTGTGCTAGCAACAATCTAACTGAGAAACATGAAACAGAGGCATAAAATTGTCAGCCATACCACAGGTAACACAAAAGAAGATAGTATTGATTATTCAGTGAGTGTCTCATAGACACACAGGCTACACAGAAAAGTCAAAATGCATCTGCTCCTTCCAGTCACCCAAGACTCCTAGACAAAGCAGTACAAAGACTCAGCAAAATCACTTAGAATTAACTTCATTTGGAATGTATGAGCCAAATTCACACAGTGCAGAAATCACCCTGTAGGGCACTGTTTTCCTAAAGGGTTCTGAAGGAAGAGGAGAGCAACACTGTGGCCAGTTTTTATGGTCAAAGACTAAGGTTACAGGCTGACTGAAAGCACAGCCTGAAAAGAGGAAGGAAGTTCCAAGGGTACAAGGTAACTGTGGAAGTACTAAGAAAGAGCATAGTGTGCAGGAAGACAAAGACCTTTCAAACAGGATCTGTAGAATGAACAATCCCCACACCCACACTCAGATTTTTGTCCTTGAGGAAATTATTTGGCATGTTCCAGAGACTAGTTTTGGCATACACTGTTGTGAGAGTTGAGTTTGTTAAGCCTGGAGAAGAGAAGGTTCTGGGGAGAGCTGTCTAGCTGTTGGGAGTTAAGAATAACCTCTGATCTATTGGAGGGTAGACAGGCCCTGCAGAAGAACCTCAACAGGCTGGACAGATGGGCAGAGTCCAAAGGCAGGAGATTGAACACATCCAAGTGCCAGGTTCTGCACATTGGCCACTACAACCCCAGGCAGTGCTACAGGCTGGGGTCAGAGTGGCTGAGAGCAGCCAGGCAGACAGGGACCTGGGGGTACTGGTTGATGGTAGGCTGAACATGAGCCTGCAGTGTGCCCAGGCAGCCAGGAGGGCCAATGGCATCCTGGCCTGCATCAGGAACAGTGTGGCCAGCAGGAGCAGGGAGGTCATTCTGCCCCTGTACACTGCACTGGTTAGGCCACACTTCAAGTCCTGTGTCCAGTTCTGGGCCCCTCAGTTTAGGAAGGAGGTTGACTTGCTGGAAGGTGGCCAGAGAAGGGCAACAAAGTTGGTGAGGGGCTTGGAACACAGCCCTGTGAGGAGAGGCTGAGGGAGCTGGGGTTGCTTAGCCTGGAGAAGAGGACACTCAGGGGTGACCTTATTGCACTCTACAACTACCTGAAGGGAGGCTGTAGACAGGAAGAGGTTGGTCTCTTCTGCCCTTATATAGAGGACACTGGCTCAAGAGGACACAGTCTCAAGCTGCACGAGGGGAGGTTTAGGCTGGATGTTAGGAAGAAGTTCTTCATAGAGAGATTGCCCATTGGAATGTGCTGCCCAGGGAGGTGGTGGAGTCACCATCACTGGAGGTGTTCAGGAGGAGACTTGATGGGGTGCTTGGTGCTATAGTTTAATTGATTAGGTGGTGTTGGGTGATGGGTTGGAGGTGATGATCTTAAAGGCCTCTTCCAACCTGATCTGGTCTGGTCTGGTCTATTCTATTCTATTCGTGTCCTGTTTCTAATTAAAAATCAGCAGAGGTGGCAACACCGACTAGATTTTGATTACAAAGCTAAACTACACCTTGCTTCACCTGAGAAAGCTGGAAAAGGGGATGACTGTCAGGCTTTGCATTTGGAGAAATTGTTCAGCAGGTAACAAGCTAAACCTAAATAACCAGCAACTCTAAACAAGCTGAAGTACTTGAAAACCAGCACCAGAACAAGAGGACACAGTCTCAAGCTGTGCCAGGGGAAGTTTAGGCTGGAGGTGAGGAGAAAGTTCTTCCCAGAGAGAGTTGTTAGCCATTGGAATGTATTGCCCAGGGAGGTGGTGGGAGTCCCCATCCCTGGAGGTGTTCAAGAGGGGATTGGATGTGGCACTTGGTGCCATGGTCTAGTCATGAGGTCTGTGGTGACAGGTTGGACTCGATGATCTTTGAGGTCTCTTCCAACCTTGGTGATTCTGTGCAAACCATGGGATGAGCTGTGAGCACTCCTAGCAGCTGGGCATTTTTTAGGAGACATTAGGGGCACATGGTCCTGCAGCACTTTTCAAAGCCTGCAGTGAATTAGTATGGTTCTGCCTTTTTCAAAGGCACAGCAGTGCTGGAAGTGTGGAGATGTTTCAAAAGGATCACACCTCCAGGAACTGTCATTCTTCTGCACTTGCTCTTATCAGCACTGCCCCAGAGGAAATACTGTTTGGCATTAGGACAGCAAATGTTCTCCTATGTTCACAATTTCATTTCATCCAGAGCCCAGTTCTCAGCAGTGGGTGAAATGCCTTGATAAATAGCTTCAGTGAGTAAACAGCACCAGGCAGCCTCTATCACTGCTTCTCTCTAAACTGATACCCCAAAGGCTACTTTTTATGCATTTTGAACTCTGAAAATACACCCATCACTCCACGCTGAGAATGCTTGGATTTAGGAGAGACAGGCTTGGTTTCCCTGTAATCACAATAAAGAAAATAACCAACAACCAGAGAGGGACCTGGGGGTGTGGATTGACAGCTGCCTAAACATGAGCCAGCAGGGTGCCCAGGTGGCCAAGAAGGCCAAGGGCATCCTGGCCTGGATCAAGAATAGTGTGGCCAGCAGGAGCAGGGAAGTCATTGTGCCCTGTGCTCTGCACTGGTTAGGCCACACCTTGAGTCCTGTGTCCAGTTCTGGGCTCCTCAGATTAAGAAGTACATTGAGAGACTTGAATGCATCCAGAGAAGGGCAACAAGGCTGGGGAGAGGCCTTGAGCACAGCCCTGTGAGGAGAGGCTGAGGGAGCTGGGGTTGCTTAGCCTGGAGAAGAGGAGGCTCAGGGGAGACCTTCCTGCTGTCTACAACTACCTGAAGGGTGGTTGTAGCCAGGAGGGGGTTGGTCTCTTCTACCAGGCACCCAGCATCAGAACAAGGGGACACAGTCTCAAGCTGCACCAAGGGAAGTTTAGGCTGAAGGTGAGGAGAAAGTTCTTCACCCAGAGAGAGTTGCTAGCCATTGGAATGTGCTGCCCAGGGAGGTGGTGGAGTCACCATCCCTGGAGGTGTTTAAAATAAGACTGGATGAGGCACTCAGTGCCATGGCTTGGCTGATTAGATGGTGTTGGGTGATAGGTTGGACTTGATGATCTTGAAGGTCTTTTCCAACCTGGTTAATTCTGTGTATCTGTGTGTTCAAGAGGGGATTGGATGTGGCACTTGGTGCCATGGTTTAGTCATGAGGTCTGTGGTGACAGGTTGGACTCAATGATCCTCGAGGTCTCTTCCAGCCTTGGTGATTCTGTGACTCTATGTGCGATTATTCCAAGGTAAAGCTCTTAACAGACAGATATTGCAACATTTTAGTGTGATGAAATAACTGACAGAATGACTTCTCTCAGGGACTGAAGACTACAACAAACTTAGTCTTTCATGGTACACATCAAATTTCTTTGCAATGATTAACAGACACTCAGAGGTACATTGTTACAAATGAACACAAAGACATTCTTAATGGAGATTTGTGAATTTGCTCACACACAAAGAACTCCAAATGGCAAAACCCAATTCCTTAGAGCAGTGCTTGAATGCATTAATCTCCCTTTTCTCATTGAAGTGCCCTGCTTTAATCACTCCATTCTTCTAAATGTCAGCAAACAAACAGTGATTCCACTTCTGTCATTCATCTTCAGAACACAGCACATCCCTTGCACCAAATCAGCCATGTTTTTCTATTAAGAAGCTAAAGCTCCAGAGTCACAATTTGCTATAGAGTGTAAGCCCTTATTAAAGGTAATAAGGCATTTGAGTTACTGGAGTCCAAGTAAAATTCAGACTTCCTCAGGAACACAGTCATCAAAATTTCCTGAAGGGTATCTGAAGAGGTTCCTGTCATGGTAGGGTCAAATGACCCCAGCACAAACCCAGACAGACACTAAGGTGTCCTAGACATGATCCCCTCTCCCTCCTCCTTCCTGCAGGAAGCCAGGGTAGCTCAGGAAAAGGAACAAAGGGGACAGGACCATGCATGTCTGGTAAACAACTCTGGACCTATGGTAAGAGCATGTGTGCTGGCCACAGCCTGGCAGAACCCTTTCCCGTTGGATAACTACGTGCTGGTTTCATGCCCTATTGGTCCAGTCAATCTCGGGCAAGATTTATATACCGGCTGATTTCTAGTTGCCTGTACCTTGCTCAAGCCTTGCTCTTGCCTTGTTCAAGTCTTGCTTAGCCTTGCTCAAGCCTTGCTTTTGCCTTGTTCAAGCCTTGCTTAGCCTTGCTCAAGCCTTGCTTTTGCCTTGTTCAAGTCTTGCTTAGCCTTGCTCAAGCCTTGCTTTTGCCTTGTTCAAGCCTTGCTTAGCCTTGTTCAAGCCTTGCTTAGCCTTGCTCAAGCCTTGCTTTTGCCTTGTTCAAGTCTTGCTTAGCCTTGTTCAAGCCTTGCTCTTGCCTTGTTCAAGTCTTGCTTAGCCTTGCTCAAGCCTTGCTTTTGCCTTGTTCAAGCCTTGCTTAGCCTTGCTCAAGCCTTGCTTTTGCCTTGTTCAAGTCTTGCTTAGCCTTGCTCAAGCCTTGCTTTTGCCTTGTTCAAGTCTTGCTTAGCCTTGCTCAAGCCTTGCTCTTGCCTTGTTCAAGCCTTGCTTAGCCTTGCTCAAGCCTTGCTTTTGCCTTGTTCAAGCCTTGCTTAGCCTTGCTCAAGCCTTGCTTTTGCCTTGTTCAAGTCTTGCTTAGCCTTGCTCAAGCCTTGCTTTTGCCTTGTTCAAGCCTTGCTTAGCCTTGCTCAAGCCTTGCTTTTGCCTTGTTCAAGTCTTGCTTAGCCTTGCTCAAGCCTTGCTTTTGCCTTGTTCAAGTCTTGCTTAGCCTTGCTCAAGCCTTGCTTTTGCCTTGTTCAAGCCTTGCTTAGCCTTGCTCAAGCCTTGCTTTTGCCTTGTTCAAGCCTTGCTTAGCCTTGCTCAAGCCTTGCTTTTGCCTTGTTCAAGCCTTGCTTAGCCTTGCTCAAGCCTTGCTTTTGCCTTGTTCAAGTCTTGCTTAGCCTTGCTCAAGCCTTGCTTTTGCCTTGTTCAAGCCTTGCTTAGCCTTGTTCAAGCCTTGCTTAGCCTTGCTCAAGCCTTGCTTTTGCCTTGTTCAAGTCTTGCTTAGCCTTGCTCAAGCCTTGCTTTTGCCTTTTCAAGCCTTGCTTTTTAGCCTTGCTCAAGTCTTGCTTTTGCCTTGTTCAAGCCTTGCTTAGCCTTGCTCAAGCCTTGCTTAGCCTTGCTCAAGCCTTGCTTAGCCTTGCTCAAGCCTTGCTTAGCCTTGCTTAGCCTTGCTCAAGCCTTGCTTAGCCTTGCTCAAGCCTTGCTTTTGCCTTGTTCAAGCCTTGCTTAGCCTTGCTCAGCCTTGCTGAAGCTGCATGCTTGAACCTGCTTGGACCTTTTGTCTTGAAACTACCTCGAGTTGCATTGCCTCAAGTTTCCCAGTCCAGCACCTGGGATAAAGCCATGAGCATGCACACCACAAGCTAGCAGAGGAGCCACGAGCCAAGGAGTCAGAGCCAAGCCTGCTTCCCCTTGTGACCACGACCTTGTCGTGCCTCAATTCACCCAGGACAAAGCAAGCGCCTGTCGCCATAGCGTCATTCAGAGCCTGCTGTCCGCTGAAGCCAGACCCACCATCGATGACCATGTGGCATTCCTGCCAGCAAGCAGCTGTGCCTGGCATATGAGAGCACCCCAAAGACTCTGATACACAGCAGCAGCACTCCCTACCTGGGTACAACCAGCTGTGAGTAGTTGATTAAGTGCCTCTTTGGCACAATGGTTCTTGGTGAGCCTCCCCCCCGTGCGGTTGAGGCCATTTTGCTCCTGGGGTGTTCTCTTTCTGTTATATTCCTCCCAGTTTGCATAAAATAGTTCAACTGTTATAGTTGCCCACTGACTGTACATCCCATTGTAAATATATTCTAACTGTACACTGAACCTTTTGATATGTTTGGCAATTTTCACATTAATAAAGGCTATTAATATTTTGATGACTATTGCCATGTTGCTTATAAACAAAGAAAATTATATCCCTTGGGCAGTTCTTGTGAGAGCAACACTGGCAACTAGGTAATCAAGCCAAAGAGTTACCAACTGTGATGGGCTACACCCATCCTGGAAGCTGGGGAGGAGGGCTTGTAAGAGCTTTGCCCTCCCTGCAGGGCGTTTTCCCCCTGGGAAACAGTTAATCTGTTCCACCCTCCCTCCCTGCTCAGCAAGAGTATAAGAGGGCGGGCACTGCAGCCATTAGTGCTCTTGGGCCCTGCCTTTGCTTGTGAAGCCCCAAAACAGATAGCTTTCGAAAGCATGAACCAGATAAAGCAATAAATCGGCTGAGGCATGGGTCACTGTGACAGAAAAAGAAGATAAGGAATAAAGACTGATAAGAACTGTTAGGGTAAGCATGATTCAGAGCCAACAAGGCCAAACTGACATTCAGAGCCAACAAGGCCAAACTAACACTCAGAACCTTGTCAGCAGAACCAAGCCAGGCACACCGGGAATTGACCAAATTAGGAAAGGAGTTCAAAAGTTTAAGGAGGAAGACTCATCAGGAAACCCCTGCCCATGATGAAGGCCACCGGAACGACCACCAAGAAGATCCTCAAAAGAGATGTCCCCGCCCACACTCCGCCTACACCACGCCCCACATGAATATGTATGCAAAGATATGATTATGTATAACATCTGATGCAATACTACATCCAAAGCTGTATAAAAGGCATGCTTTTGTTACGGGAAAGGCAGAAATCCATTTAGTGATTTCTCCAACGCGTTGCCAATAAAATACCTCCTGTCTATCTGACCTAAACTGAGTCTCTTAGGCAGTTATTCTTGCCTTTTGGGGCAAAATTCGGCATCACTTGGACAAGAACTGCTGGTGGCTCCCTGCTTCTCTGCCACGTGGCCAGGCCTGATCCTTCTCCCTGCTGTCTCTGCACCTCTTCAGGGAGACTGGGTTTGTATTCTTGTGTTGTTTTTTCTTCCCATCCATCCTTGTTCCTTGCCCTTGTCAACCTTACCTGTTATTGTAACACATATTTATATATCAATACATATTGTTTAAAGAAAATTCTTTACCTCTCTACTTCCAAGCCAACTCCAAATTATTTCTTGGTGGATTTGCTCCTTCCCTTTCTTTTATCTCTCTGTTGGGAAGGAGGAGGGGGGAGTGGGGGAAGGAGTCTCAGCCTTGCCCCCATCTGAGCTCTTAAGTCCCAGTTAAGGCACAAACCACCACACCAACCTTCACAAACTAACATATAAATGGAAGACCAAAGAAGCAGCACCGAGTTCACGTGGCCATCTCTAATCAGAGCAACAGAAATGCTTGTTAGTATGGAACAGCAAGTAGAAAATAAGCATTCCCTTACCTGACCAGAAAGCGATGCAGCCCAACGTCAAAACTCCTGCAAGACAAAAAGAGTCACCACATTCTAATTATCAAAGAAAAAATACAATTCTGTTGGGCACTGTAACAACACTACCTCAAAGCAATCAATAATACCAAAGATAAATGTAAAGTTACCAGAAATTACAAAACAGAAGCAAAAGTGCAACACACAAATTTCTTTCTCTAACAACAAGTGGAGTTTAAGATGCTCATCATAGGGAAAAATTTAGAGGCATATTAAAAAGCTCACAAATTCCTTGCTTTGAGAATTTCTTCTGCGCCCAGTTCTGGCCCCTCAATTTAAGAAGGACACTGAGACTCTTGAACATGTCCAGAGAAGGGCAACGAGGCTGAGGAGAGGTCTGGAGCACAGCCCTGTGAGGAGAGGCTGAGGGAGCTGGGGCTGCTTAGCCTGGAGAGGAGGAGGCTCAGGGGAGACCTCATTGCTGTCTACAACCCCAACCACCTCCCTGGACAACCCATTCCAGGGCTTCACCACTCTCATGGGGAAGAACTTCCTCCTCCCCTCCAGCCTGAATCGCCCCACCTCCAGCTTCATTCCATTCCCCCTAGTCCTATCACTACCTGAGATCCTGAGCAGTCCCTCCCCAGCCTTCAGAAGAAGGTTGGGGAGGGACTTGAAAAAGTCTTATTTTCAGTGCTGGACTTGCTGTTAAACAGGCTTACATTCTGCATACAGACAATATTTTGGCATATGCTGAGCTCTTGGGCATTCAGTTCCAAAATATCCATTTTGGTCATTTGAGTACAACATGTTTATATTAATAGTCTGCTTGGAGCGTGCTGCCTCCTATTTGAAACATCAAGAGAAGTCATCACTTAGTTAATGGCATCCTGATAACCAACAGACAGATAATGAGCTGCAGAAATTCCAGGAGTTAACAGGGAGGGAAAATCCACTGCTTCAGCAGGCTGGTGAATAGGGGAGTGAATGTCTCACTTTACAGTAAAAATATCTGCCAGGAATATGCACATGGTCATCACTGAACCTGTATTTTCACATTTCTTTCCTAAAATCATTCACCACTACTGTCATATTACCATCTCATTATAATGCATGAAGTGTGTCCAGCTGTCCCTCTGCACTCCTCCTGCCTGGACACAGACTGTACATTTGGTTCCCCCTCTTCACTAAAATATTCTGTGTTGTACAGACGGTTCTCTGTATCAGAGCTGCCCACAGTCTGTATTTATAGCTCTGAAAAACCTCTCCTTCCTAGGACTGAGCACTTCAGTATGCAGAGTTCCAGGCAACAGTCATATGTTAACAGTCATCTTACACATTCTTTAGTCCAGCTCACTCTCAAGTTTTCTTAGCTCTTGTCTCATAGCAGTGCCTAAATCCCCTCTCTCTGAAAGGGCACAACTGAATTTCTTGTGAACAGAGATGGGGAGCCTAACAGTATGACCACTTTTGACCCCAAAACAAAAAGCCAAAGCACTTGGCCTGCAATAAGGATGGAACCTGAGTGATCCTGCCAACTTGAGACGATCAGAGCTGAAGGAGGCTGGGCTGGAACCAAGCTTGAGGCAGAATGGATTCAGACAGGAAGGGAAAATGAGACAGCTTGCTGTGGACTTACACATCATCATTTCTCTTGTTTGGTTTTTTGTTTACCTTTTAAAAATCCCATAATGCCCTTGCTACTAAAAAAGAGATTTGTAACTTCATTTCAGATGGGATTTAGTTACTGAGACATTTCCACAAAATATTAAAGAGGTATTAAAAATGAACATGCATAGAACCAATTTACTAGAATGAATGGCAAGGAGGGAACAAGATCAGAGCCTCATTAGCATAAACTCATCATAGGCAGACAGGTGCCATTATTCCTGAGGTTGATGCTGCACTGATACATTTCAACTGATGAACTAAGATCCTGAATTCTCAGCACTGGAATCAGTTATTTAAAGATGTAACCACACTGTGACCAACACAATTACAAGAATATACAGGAGCATTACACTGCCTACCTAGATCTTAAAGACACCTTGGGAAGTCCAATTGACTAGTTGCAAAAGCAAGAACAACATGGCAAATTTCAAACTACAAATGGGAGAAATTGGATTACTTAAGGCTAGGGATATTGGATACACACACTTTTAAGCACCTAAGATAGGAAACAGACTTTTGCAAGGCCAAATTACAAGGCCAAAATCTAGGATTATGGCAGACTGCTTTTGACAAAACACTACCCACAGACCCTTGTTCATACTTAAATACATACAATGTTTAAAACTACAACTGAGGTGAAAATACAAAGAAGTAACAATGGAAACACATCTGATAGATGTAATGAATGCTTCTGTTCTAAGACAGAATAGCTAAGAACGAGTAGAGAGCTTTGTATAGCAGCATTCAGATTGCAGCTTTGGGGGAATAAGCAAATTCATCACATGAAAGAAGAGGGCAAGCAATCAAACTGGTTAGGCCACACCTTGAGTCCTGTGTCCAGTTCTGGGCCCCTCAGTTTAGGAAGGAGGTTGAGATGCTGGAAGGAGTCCAGAGAAGAGCAACGAAGTTGGTGAGGGGCTTGGAACACAGCCCTGTGAGGAGAGGCTGAGGCAGCTGGGGTTGCTTAGCCTGGAGAAGAGGAGACTCAGGGGTGACCTCATTGCTCTCTACAACTACCTGAAGGGAGGTTGTAGACAGGCAGAGGTTGGTCTCTTCTCCCAGGCAGCCAGCACCAGAACAAGAGGACACAGTCTCAGGCTGTGCCAGGGGAGGTTTAGGCTGGATGTTAGGAAGAAGTTCTACACAGAGAGAGTGATTGCCCATTGGAATGGGCTGCCTGGGGAGGTGGTGGAGTCACCATCCCCGGAGGTGTTTAGGAGGAGACTTGATGGGGTGCTTGGTGCCATGGGTTAGTTGATTAGGTGTTGTTGGATGATAGGTTGGACGCGATGATCTTGAAGGTCTCTTCCAATCTGGTATATTCTATTCTATTCTATTCTAAACTGCTTTTGTATTAAGAATTTTATAATGACCCATTGAACACCACAGGAATCTACCTATCAGGCATGACAGGGTGTCTCCACAATTAATTTGGAATTACACCTGGACACATGGACATGTGCATACACTGCTGGGAGCTGGGATTGTTTAGCCTGGAGAAGAGGAGGCTCAGGGGTGACCTCATTGCCCTCTCCAACTCCCTGAAGGGAGGTTGTAGCCAGGAAGGGGTTGGTCTCTTCTCTCTAGCACCCAGCACCAGAACAAGAGGACACAGTCTCAAGCTGTGCCAGGGGAAGTTTAGGCTGGAGGTGAGGAGAAAGTTCTTCCAAGAGAGAGTTGTTAGCCATTGGAATGTGCTGCCCAGGGAGGTGGTGGAGTCCCCATCCCTGGAGGTGTTCAAGAGGGGATTGGACGTGGCACTTGGTGCCATGGTTTAGTCATGAGGTCTGTGGTGACAGGTTGGACTCGATGATCTTTGAGGTCTCTTCCAACTTTATTGATTCTATGAGATACTAGTCTAAGTCTAGTTTAACAGAATAGTAATGCTAGCCTTTGAACAGAGCAAAATCTTGACTAGTCAGTGGAACAACAAAGGAGGGATTTATTTAACCTTTTATTTCATAACCATGTTACCCATTGTAGAGAATTTGACAGCTGTTTTCTTCATCAAAAATATCTCCAATTCTACTCCTCTGAAGGGCAGTTTTGAATCACAGTTCTGTATGCAACTTTAATGTTTTTAAGCATGGAAGTTCTGGTTTCTGACACATTTCAACCAAAGACCATACATCTGATCCTTCCTAATCAAATCCACCTTTTCCCAGCGCATCAACTCGAAATTGGTGACCAACAATATACATACAAGGACCTTTTCCAAAATCTGGTCTCTGAAACCTCTGCCTGCAAGCACACACCTCTCTTCAAAGTACAGTTCTGAAATGATTTCAGACATGCAGCTTCTGCTTTGAAAGCTGAATGCATAATGAAACAAGCTGCCTCCCAGTTTGCATTCAGCACAAAGCTGATGGGAGGGGAAAAGGAAAAAAGCAAAGAAAAAAGCAAAGAATCCTCTTCTAGAGAAAATTACATGAAAAGGCAGAATCATGCTGGTATGAACCACTGCACAGGCACTGAAATTGTGATCCTGATCATATCCAGGAAAAAAAGAAAGTGCAAACTCCCTGTTTTTGTCCCCTCGCTGCAGAAAGGCAGAGATCCAGACCTGAAAGCCAAAGGAGCAAAACTGTGACAAGTTTCAGTTCATGCTACAATAAAGGTATCAGAGAAGCCTGGCACCCATTTCCCCCCTGTGTCCATCAGTACTTTGGACTCACTCTGAGCTTTCCATCTGTCCAATGTGCTTAAAGCTGGTCCTTATTGCGAAATCCTGTGTGCACCACTTGCTGCTTAGGAGTGCCACAGTGCATGGTCCTTCAGCCATACCTGCCTATTGTAGGCTGGTGCATGCTGGTATCAGTCAGGATGAAAAACTGCTCAGGACCTTCTCTTAGGAGCTGGTCCACACTTTCCTGGCCACTGAAGAGTCTTTGCAAGACCAGCACTTCCATTAGCACTCTTTACAAAGAAGTATGGCATTGTGCTGGGAGATGCTGACTATGAGTCTTTTTCTACATCAGAACATTTGCAGTGGAGACTCAGAGGTCATTGAAGACAGCTGCTTTCACTGACACCACGCTCGCAAGTTGATCCTCTTCTCAAGCAATGCCTTACAGAAGGGATGCCCAAAAGTCTGTAAAAGGGAAAATTCCCCTGGCAGATGTCTCACCAGTTAGCAGTTCTAAACTACTTTTCTGGATCCTCCTTATTTCTGTTCCATCCTTCCTCCCCAACGGCAATTCCTTGTGGCAACTTCCCCAAACTGGCAGTTCCTCAGAGATGACAGCTTCCAAATTACCAGTCTGCAGCATAAGTCACAATGTGCTTTACAGGCCCGTCTGAAGAGTAAGATCACTACAGGGAAAATATGAGCTCTCAATGTACACCTTCAGCCCAGAAAGCCAATCAGATCCTGGGCTGCATCAGGAGAAGTGTGGCCAGCAGGTCAAGGGAGGTGATTCTCCCCCTCTCCTTAGCTCTGGTGAGACCCCACCTGGAGTACTGCCTCCAGGTCTGGAGCCCCTTGTCACCGGTTGAGGATGTCCCCTTAAGAAAGGGAATATGGTGGACGGAAGTTGGTAAACGAAAAGAAGGATCTAAACTAATTTCATTGGTAGAGTGGGAGGAAGCACCTTCTGAACTGGGAGTGCAGGAGGGTATCCTGGGCACTCCGGCACTTTTATCTTCAGTCCTTCTTCCGCTCTTCCTCTGGGCAGCAGCTCTGTTCTGGGCTTTTGGCCAAGGCTCGACCTTGAAAACTGATAAAACTGCAAGGCCTGTATTAACTGCTTTCCAATTAACACATAACTGCTTCTAACTTTTTTCTCTTTCTCTCTCTTTTCTTTCTCTTTCTAACCCGCTCTGGGGAACGGGGGAGAGAGGGGAGAGCGGAGGTGGGGAACCCCCTCAGCAGAGGGGAACTCTCATTTCTGTGCTACTTTATTGTATATCTTTGTATATATTGTATATATTGTAAATTTGTATATATTTCCCTGCATTTCCCTGCTTTGTAAATATACAGCTCCATTGCTTTGCTAATTCAGCTGTGAGGTTTTTTTTTCCTTTCCCTTCAATTTTCTTTCCCTTTACTTTACAGGGGGGAGGGAGGAGGCTTTTTGGCCTTACCCTTCCAACCCTCGACACTTTTTTTCCTTGGCACCCAACGTGGGGCAGATAATTAGTTTAATTTATTACTTGATTGGTTAAGTATTTTCTAGCTGAATTAGCAAACATGAAGGTGTTGTGGTTTGTGGAGCGATTATTCTTTTCAATTTTTGGGGCTCTGGTTTACAGATATTGTTTGGGTTTGATTTTGGATTACCTGGGTAAATATTTGGTGTGGACAATTTATCTGTGGTGTATGTATAGAGTTAGACTATGGCATGGAAAATGCGTGGATTTCTTATGGCCAGCGAGATACAGAAATGTTACCTCCACCACTCTCCCAATTGAGATAAAGTGTTTTAAGATTCCGCCTGAGGAAAGAGTAACTTTAGGTGATGGCTGGGATCCAAAGGTGATTTATTTCATGGGTATAATTCTGCTGCTGCTGATAATTATCGTGTATCTGCTGCTTTCTTTATGGCGAGAGAGAAAGGTGTCCAGAGCTTGTTTTGTTATCAAAACCAGATCAAAAAGAAAATGTCGTGGCTCTGGATCAGTCCCAGAGTCATCTAGTGATGAGGAGTGTGCAGAATCTCTGTCAGTTAAAAAGAGGGCTAAAAAGTTAATTGGAAAGGCAGCTCTGAATGATTTTGCTGCTGATTCTGGCAAGCTGCCAAGGGCGGCGGCTGGTATCAACATGGCGCCTACTCCTTCTCCTTCTTCTCCGTTGGCCATTAACGGAGCAACGTCATTTCCGCCCACTCCCTTGGTGGGCCGAAGTCACAGCCCCAGCAGCTGATTTATCTCAGGACCTGTCAGCTTCTATTAAGGTGGCTGTAAATTCAAACACAGCTCCAGTTAAGGTGGCTGTTTTAAAGACTAGAGGTGCAAAGGCCAAAGATGGAGAAGAAGAGCTGGAGACTGATCCTGGTGAGGGGCCCTCTACTCTACGAAATCCTGCTGAGGAGGAAGAGAAGATTTGTTTTAAAGATCTAGCTAACCTAGTGAGAACACAGCAGGATAGAGATGAAGCTAGGAAAGGAGCTGGCAAAGGTGGTTCTCAGCTTAAAGAGCACGGTATTGAGTGGATATTCCATATTCCCTACTATGCACCAGCTGCAGGGAAGATTGAATGCTACAACAGTTTGTTGAAGACCACTCTTAAAGCCATGGGGGGTGGATTTTTGAAAAACTGGGAAAAACATTTAGCACAAGCAACCTGGCTGGTAAATAGTAGAGGTTCAGTGAACCGAGCTGGACCTGCACACCCCTATTACAAGAGGGATCTGCAGGTGCTGGAAGGTGTCCAGAGAAGGGCCACGAGGATGAGCAGAGGGCTGGAGCACCTCTCCTGTGAGGACAGACTGAAGGAGTTGGGGCTGTTCAGTCTGGAGAAGAGAAGGCTCCCAGGTGACCTCATTGTGGCCTTCCAGTATCTGAAGGGGGCTACAGGAAGGCTGGGGAGGGACTGCTCAGGCTCTCAGGCAGTGATAGGAGTAGGGGGAATGGACTGAAGCTGGAGGTGGGGAGATTCAGGCTGGAGGGGAGGAGGAAGTTCTTCCCCATGAGAGTGGTGAAGCCCTGGAATGGGTTGTCCAGGGAGGTGGTTGAGGCCCCATCCCTGGAGGTGTTTAAGCCCAGGCTGGCTGAGGCTGTGGCCAGGCTGATGTAGTGTGGGGTGTCCCTGCCCATGGCAGGGGGGTTGGAAGTAGATGATCCTTGTGGTCCCTTCCAACCCTGACTCATACTATGATACTATGAAAATCTCTATGCAGGTTTTGTAGCTTGTATTATTGCATGTCTCAATGAACTCCCACACAGCAAGTCCCCTAGAAGGGTGCATACCTACCAAGCAGAATAAGTATTTTTCAAGTAGTCACTGCTTCTTGCTCTCTACAACTACCTGAAGGGAGGTTGTAGCCAGGTGGGGGTTGGTCTCTTCTCCCAGGCAACCAGCACCAGAACAAGAGGACACAGTCTCAAGCTGCACCAGGGGAGGTTTAAGCTGGATGTTAGGAAGAAGTTCTTCACAGACAGAGAGATTGGCTGTTGGAATGTGCTGCCCAGGGAGGTGGTGGAGTCACCATCACTGGAGGTGTTTAAGAAGAGACTGGATGGGGTGCTTGGTGCCATGGTTTAGTTGATCAGATGGTGTTGGGTGATAGGTTGGACTCGATGATCTCAGAGGCCTCTTCCAACCTGGTTAATGCTATTCTGTTCTATTCTAATAACAAATCCTCTCACTTCCTATGCAAAACCAAGATGTCTCTGTTCTTACCATGCAACACACAACGAAGCAAACCCTACCTCAATCCAGTAAGAAAATTCCTGATCCAGTGAATTCTATTTTTCAAGCTTCCTGTAAGCATCAAGATCTTAAGAGCCTGCTTAAGTCTAAATCTCTGGCTTCAACAGATTGGGTTTTGTTTGCAACTTTGATTTTGTTACAACCATCTGCAACACAGCAAACTAGTAGCAGCAGCTTACTTCCATCTCAACACAAAAATGCATCAAAGAGTAAAAAAGAAAGATCAATTTCATTTGAAAGAGCAAATATGAAGACTGTCAAATGCTTTTGTATCATGCCTTTGACAAGCAATTTCTTGTTATGGTAATAAGCAGGACTTATATGTACATGAAGATATCCTTATCACATTCTCTGACACTTGCTTAAGGACATACTGGAATTTTTACACTTCATGCTTGGATAAAACAGTTTGAAATCCTGTCCTGTTTCTTCCCGTAATGATTCAGCAGTGCCAGGCTGCCTGTTATTTTTCTCCATTATTAGAATAGCCAAAGCTGCCACTATTTTCAGCCCATGCCAGAAGCCTCCACCTGGGGCTCCTGCTCAGTGCTGTAGAGATAGGTCCAGTTCTGGGCCCCTCAGTTTAAGAAGGACATTGAGACACTTGAAGGTGTCCAGAGAAGGGCAACAAAGCTGGGGAGAGGCCTTGAGCACAGCCCTGTGAGGAGAGGCTGAGGGAGCTGGGGTTGCTTAGCCTGGAGAAGAGGAGGCTCAGTGGAGACCTCCTCGCTGTCTACAACTCCCTGAAGGGAGGTTGTAGCCAGGAAGGGGTTGGTCTCTTCTCCCAGGCAACCAGCACCAGAACAAGAGGACACAGTCTCAAGCTGTGCCAGGGAAGTTTAGGCTGGAGGTGAGGAGAAAGTTCTTCACTGAAAGAGTCATTAGCCATTGGAATGTGCTGCCCAGGGAGGTGGTGGAGTCCCCATCCCTGGAGGTGTTCAAGAGGGGATTGGATGTGGCACTTGGTGCCATGGTCTAGTCATGAGGTCTGTGGTGACAGGTTGGACTCGATGATCTTTGAGGTCTCTTCCAACCTTAGTGATATTGTGATACTCTGTACCAATACAGCCACAGCTAAAACATTCACCTTACTGCACAGAGTACTTTCTAACTATGTCATCATTTTAAGGTTGAATGAAACAAATTCTAAGCATTTTACTTGCAAAATATGTCCTTCACAGCACCACAGGTTGAAGCTAGGGCTTCCTGGACCTATGAGGAAAGTGGGAATGCACAACAAAATCCTGACCCAGTTCTTCATAGAAAGAGAGATTGGCCATTGGAATGTGCTGCCCAGGGAGGTGGTGGAGTCACCATCCCTGGAGGTGTTTAGGAGGAGACTGGATGAGGCACTTGGTGCTGTGGTTTAGTTGATTAGATGGTGTTGGGTGATAGGTTGGACTGGATGATCTCAAAGGTCTTTTCCAACCTGGTCTATTCTATTCTAATCATTAGCAAAGCCTCATGGCTTTCAACAGAAATGGAAATACTTAGACTGACTCTAGGCAGCATGTACAATGCAGGATACAGGACAGATTTGGTATACATTTTGTTAGACAGACATTGAACTCTGAGTAGAAAATATTAGCATGTCTCAAGGCTTCATCTGCCAAGTTTCAGTTATTAAGTGGGAGCCCAGGCTGGAGAACCACATAGGAAAAATAACTTACAATAAGACAGCTGCAAGGACAAAATTCTTTTGTGGACCACATGAAAAACTGCTACTAACCTCCAACCCTACAAACTGGATTCCATGAGTTAATGTATTTTGTTGTTTCATTTTAGTTTAAACACAAAATTCCTACTGTATCAGAAAGCCTGGGGAAAGCTTTAATTAGTCTATCATAGTATCAGTCAGGGTTGGAAGGGACCACAAGGATCATCTAGTTCCAAACCCCCTTTCATGGGCAGGGACACCCCACACTACATCAGCCTGCCCACAGCCTCAGCCAGCCTGGCCTTAAACACTTCCAGGGACAGGGCCTCAACCACCTCCCTGGACAACCCATTCCAGGGCTTCACCACTCTCATGGGGAAGAACTTCCTCCTCACCTCCAGCCTCATTCCATTCCCCCTACTCCTATCACTACCTGAGAGCCTGAGCAGTCCCTCCCCAGCCTTCCTGTAGCCCCCTTCAGATACTGGAAGGCCACAATTAAGTCACCTGGGAGCCTTCTCTTCTCCAGACTGAACAGCCCCAACTCCTTCAGTCTGTCCTCACAGGAGAGGTGCTCCAGCCCTCTGATCATCCTCCTGGCCCTTCTCTTGACCCGTTCCAGCACCTCCACATCCCTCTTGTCATAGGGGCTCCAGAACTGGAGGCAGTACTCCAGGTGGGGTCTCACCAGAGCTGAGCAGAGGGGGAGAATCACCTCCCTTGACCTGCTGGCCACACTTCTCCTGATGCAGCCCAGGATCTGATTGGCTTTCTGGGCTGCAAGTGCACACTGAGAGCTCCTGTTGAGCTTCTCCTCCACCAGCACCCCCAAGGCTCTCTCCTCAGGGCTGCTTTCCAGCCAGGCCCTGCCCAGCCTGGATTTGTGCCTGGGATTGCCTCCACCCAGATGCAGGACCTGCCCTTGGTCTTGTTGAACCTCCTGAGGTTGGCTTGTGCCCACCTCTCCAGCCTGCCAAGGTCCCTCTGGATGGCCTCCCTTCCCTCCAGCTGTCTGCTGCACCACACAGCTTGGTGTCATCAGCAAACTTGCTGAGGGTGCACTCAATGCCACTGTCCATGGCACCCACAAAGGTGTTGAACAAGCCTGGTCCCAGGACTGATCCCTGAGGGACTCTGCTTGTCCCCGGCCTCCACTGGGACATGGAGCCATTGACAGCCACTCTCTGGGTGCGGCCATCAAGCCAGTTCCTTATCCATTTATTGGTCACCCATCCAACCCATGTGTCACCAGCCTGGAGACCAGGATGTGGTGTGGGACAGTGTTGAAGGCTTTGCTCAGCTCCAGGCAAATGACATCAGTTGCTCGCCCTCAGCTGTTGATGTTGTCACCTGTTCATAGAAGGCCACCAGGTTGGTCAGGCAGGATTTGCCCTTGGTGAAGCCATGTTGACTGTTCCCTCTAGACTGTGACTTCCCCCTCACCCCTGCAATCTCCTGTGCAGAGAGACAAGCAGCACTTTAAACAGGCATTAGTCATTGCTAGTGCTAATGTAAGGCTAAGGTCTGCCTACTTAGGAGGCGGATAGGATAGGATAGGATAGGATAGGATAGGATAGGATAGGATAGGATAGGATAGGATAGGATAGGATAGGATAGGATAGGATAGGATAGGATAGGATAGACCTTCAAGATCATTGCATCCAACCTATCATCCAACACATCTAATCAACTAAACCATGGCTCCAAGCACCCCATCTAGTCTCTTCCTAAACCCCTCCAGTGATGGTGACTCCACCACCTCCCCAGGTAGCCCATTCCAATGGGCAATCATTCTCTCTGTGTAGAACTTCTTCCTGACCTCCAGCCTAAACCTCCCTTGGCACAGCCTGAGACTGGAATTGGCTCTGTTTCTCACATACCCATCACATTGGATCTTGGCAATACAGCTCAGCAGACACTTTCTTAAAAGGAGCAGATCTCATTTGTATGATGTTGATCTCTCCTCCAACCCTTCAGAAGAAATATTGCTTTAATTTGATACCTTTTCTTGATTCTTCAAAAGCCTGCAGGAGCTTATGAAGAGCAGATGAAACCTAACACCCATTAGTGGGAAACTCCCACGGGGTAAATTCTTCAGTTTTCCTTGAGACTCTAGCCATGCAGTGTGATTGCCCAATTACTAGGAGATCCTTACTGCAAACAGAGCAATGAAGGTTATTAATAGCCATAACTCATTTTCTGCAGCAGTGGTGAGCAGGCAGAGTGCTGTTTGCCCCATGGGAGCAGCAGTAATAGTCTGTGTGTATGCAGAGCTCATGTCAAACACTGTGGAGAATGGGCTTAAGGGGTGCTCAGCAGTAGGTGGGCTTAGCTGGCTTGCTACAAAGCCCAGCATTACAGTAACAAAGCAGCCACTATGCAAATCAATCTCCAATTAGGCAATTTAGACCCCAGAAGGATCCGAGTGCTCCTTTATTGCGTGTTTTCACACTCCAAAGAGAGAAATAAGACATTGTTTTTTCTCTACTGAAAAGATTTAAGGAGCCTTTAAAGCTTGAATGTAGGCAGCAAATTGAGCTGTGCAGTAGCTAAGAACTGTAGCCTGCACTCATTTGGCTGACGTCAAAAGCAGTTAAACCTTTTGTCTCTGAGAGAATGACTAACCAGTCCCAGACTAAAGCATCTTGCACATATTCAGGTGACATGTTGGCTAAAGTAATGAGTTACAGATCAATGCCCAGCTTCAAGCACTACAGCAGTCAGTGAAAAATGTAACAAGTGAATCAGTTACCTTTCCACATGAAAACGAGCCAACCCCCTCCTGAAAAATGACCACTAGTTCTGCAGTTAAATGCCCAACTTTGGGGTGAGCAGCTTAAGGGTTCTGATATTAGCAAGCTGGAGTGACATTTAAATGCTCTGCACAACTCCACAACCTTTCTAAGGAGGCTCTCTTCAGAAGACCACCCTGACTCCAGCTGTTACTTCTCCACACAGTGACTGTTCATTTCACAGAGGAGTATACTGCTCAGGAGTACCACACAGGATGTAGGTGGCACGGACACACACAGAGCAGGACCTGCCTTACACTTAACCCTAGTCCTTATGTGGAGTGGAATGGAATGGAATGGAATTAACCAGATTGGAAGAGACCTTTGAGATCATCAAGTCCAACCTATCACCCAACACCATCTGATCAACTAAACCATGGCACCAAGTGCCTCATCCAGGTTCTTCTTAAACACCTCCAGGGACGGAGACTCCACCACCTCCCTGGGCAGCACATTCGGTATTCAGTACTCCTAAGGTTAGAAGGGACCTCAAAGATCATCGAGTCCAACCTGTCATCACCACAGACTCATGACTAGAGTAGGGAGGACACTACTGCCTACTGCAGGCTTGAACTCACAACCTTCCCATTAAGGGTCTCATGCGCTACCAACTGAGCCAATCTCTCTTTCTGGGAAGAATTTCTTCCTAACATCCAGCCTAAACCTCCCCTGGCACAGCTTGAGACTGTGTCCTCTTGTTCTGGTACTGGTTGGCTGGAAAAAGAGACCAACCCCCACCTGGCTACAACCTCCCTTCAGGTAGTTGTAGACAGCAATTAAGGTCTCCTCTGACTCTCCTCCTCTCCAGGCTAGGCAACCCCAGCTCCCTCAGCCTCTCCTCACAGGGCTGTGCTCCAGACCCCTCCCCAGCTTTGTTGCCCTTCTCTGGACACCTTCCAGCAACTCAACATCTTTCCTGAACTGAGGGGCCCAGAACTGGACACAGGACTCAAGGTGTGGCCTAACCAGTGCTGAGCACAGGGCACAATGACTTCCCAGCTCCTGCTGGCCACACTATTCCTGATCCAGACCAGGATGCCATTGGCCTTGTTGGCCACCTGGGCACACTGCAGGCTCATATTCAGCCTGCCATCAACCAGCACCCCCAGGTCCCTCTCTGCCTGGCCACTCTCCAGCCACTCTGACCCCAGCCTGTAGCATTGCATGAGGTTGCTGTGGTCAATGTGTAGATCCTGGCACTTAGATGTGTTCAGTCTCATGCCATTGGACTCTGCCCATCTGTCCAGCCTGTCAAGGTCCCTCTGCAGAGCAGAAGGGCAAATAAGAGCCCTTTATTTTCTGACACTGTGTCCAAAGACCACATAAAAAGTTTCACAATAATGAAAACTAATACTCTTTAAGGTTTTTGAAGCACATCACCCACAAATAAATGCAGATTCAAGCTTTCCATGACACAATGGTTCTCAGGCATGTTCTTATTAGTACTGACTTGGGATCTGATTCAGTTTACTTCTCCATACAGGACACACAAACCAGATTCTTTGACTTCATACTGTTAAAGTTTGCAATAGACAGCTTAACAAGGCTGATGGGCACTGATGTATATGGACTTCTGCACAACTTGGCAGTATTGATTTCTTCTTCCCTTTAGCTTTTAATGCCATTTTCTCCTTATTTATGAGCACTAGGCCCTTTCAAACTGTGCATGCTATTGTGTAATCCAGCTATCCTCTTAAGCAATCTAGTTCCTAGGGAAGTGATCATCTCTGAAAGTGCAGGGTGGAGAGAAGGTGCCTCTTCAATAGAAAGGCTGCAGCATTAACATTTTAAGATTAAAATCTGTGAGAAGCTAGACCATAAAGATATTTTTGTTTTACCTGAGACACTTTGAAAATATCAAAGGCTGAAAAATATACCAGAAGTGACTCTTCTAATCTCCAGAGAAAAAGAAAAGACAGAGAAGCCTGTCCCTCCCTTTCTTGTCTCCTAGCTCCCAGCTGCTGGCTAAGCCCCATTAGAGTCATGGCATACATAGCTTTCAAAGCCAGCTGTCTAGAACTGCAGGATAGATACAAAACAAATTACCTCAACATCTTGAAGCTCACTGCACAAGAAGGCTTGGCTCAGCATCCTCGCCTCAGGCACAGAACCCCAGTTAAGATCCTTCTGCAGCTTTGGAAAGCAGCTGCTGTTGTCACTGCAACTCCTTCCACAGCAAGGTGGGCAGCAGGTCTGAGCCACAGACCTGGATAGGCCATTCCAATTTCTACCAGGCTTTAGGCAATTTGCACTATATCCCTTCTTCCCACTGCCATGGAAACTTGGAGTCCCTTCACACTGCCTGGCTCCCCTTGCTTTGTGCAAAGTTTTCAAGGATTTGCAGCTTAAATGACTTCTGAGGATACTTGCCATGGGGTGGAGGTTATCACAGTATCACCAAGGCTGGAAGAGACCTCGAGGATCATCAAGTCCAACCTGTCACCACAGACCCATGACTAAACCATGGCACCAAGTGCCACATCCAATCCCCTCTTGAACACCTCCAGGGATGGGGACTCCACCACCTCCCTGGGAAGCACATTCCAATGATGAGTGACTCTCTCTGTGAAGAACTTTCTCCTCACCTCCAGCCCAAACTTCCCCTGGTGCAGCTTGAGACTGTGTCCTTTTGTTCTTGTGCTGCTTGCCTGGGAGAAGAGACCAACCCCCACCTGGCTACAGCCACCCTTCAGGTAGTTGTAGAGAGCAATGAGGTCTCCCCTGAGCCTACTCTTCTCCAGGCTAAACAACCCCAGCTCCCTCAGCCTCTCCTCACAGGGCTGTGCTCAAGGCCTCTCCCCAGCCTCGTTGCCCTTCTCTGGACACCTTCAAGAGTCTCAATGTACTTCTTAATCTGAGGGGCCCAGAACTGGACACAGGACTCAAGGTGTGGCCTAACCAGTGCAGAGTACAGGGCACAATGACTTCCCTGCTCCTGCTGGCCACACTATTCCTAATGCAGGCCAGGATGCCATTGGCCTTCTTGGCCACCTGGGCACACTACTGGCACTTGTTTAGGTGGCTGTCAATCAGCACCCCCAGATCCCTCTCTGTTTGGCAGCTCTCCAGCTGCCAAATGTTATGACCTGTTATTTATAATCCTTCCTTTTTTCTCATGCAGCTATCTCCAGGTGATAGGTTGCAGGATACTCATTTGCTGTTGCTGCTACCATATAATCAGAGAACTCACAGGAAGGAGAAACTTAGGATCTTTTCTTCCTATCTCAAATTTTAAACCAAGATACACCATAGCAAAAGAGCATTATGATGTTCACACAGGACACAGAAGAATCTCACATGAGTTTGTCAGAGGACAAACCCCTAAACTGTCACAGGCACTGCGAGGACACAGTTCCAGGCTGCACCAGGGGAGGTTCAGACTGGGTGTTAGGATGAAATTCTACAGAGAGAGAGAGATTTGCCATTGGAATGGGCTGCCCAGGGAGGTGGTGGAGTCACCATCATTCGAGATGTTTAGGAGGAGACTTGATAGGATCCTTGGTTGCATGGTTTAGTTGATTAGGTGGTGTAGGATGATAGGCTGGACTCCATGACCTTGGAGGGCTCTTCCAACCTGGTCTATTCTATTCTATCCTAAGTCCAGAGGCATCATGAATACACATGGTTGCAGCACAGTTACAGTTGGACAATTATGATTCTGTTAACTAGTGTCAGAGTGGCTGGAGAGCTGCTAAACAGAGAGGGACCTGGGGGTGCTGATTGACAGCTGCCTGAACATGAGCCAGCAGTGTGCCCAGGTGGCCAAGAAGGCCAATGGCATCCTAGCCTGGATTAGGAATAGTGTGGCCAGCAGGAGCAGGGAAGTCATTGTGCCCCTGTACTCAGCATTGGTTAGGCCACACCTTGAGTCCTGTGTCCAGTTCTGGGCTCCTCAGTTTAGGAAGGAGGTTGAGTTGCTGCAGCGTGTCCAGAGAAGGGCAACAAGGCTGGGGAGAGGCCTTGAGCACAGCCCTGTGAGGAGAGGCTGAGGGAGCTGGGACTGTTTAGCCTGGAGAAGAGGAGGCTCAGGGGAGACCTCATTGCTCTCTACAACTACCTGAAGGGAGGTTGTAGCCAGGAAGGGGTTGGTCTCTTCTCCCAGGCAACCAGCACCAGAACAAGAGGACAAAGTCTCAAGCTGCACCAGGGGAAGTTTAGGCTGGAGGTGAGGAGAAAGTTCTTCACTGAGAGAGTTGTTCATGGTTGGAATGTGCTGCCCAGGGAGGTGGTGGAGTCGCTGTCCCTGGAGGTGTTCAAGAGGGGATTGGATGTGGCACTTGGTGCCATGGTTTAATTAGTCATGAGGTGTTGGCTGATAGGTTGGACTCAATGATCTTTGAGGTCTCTTCCAGCCTTGGTGATACTGTGAACTTGTGCCAGACATTGGCTATGTGGGAATTCAAGGAGGCAAGATTCCCAAACCAAGCATTGATGGAAACACTATTTCTGATGTTATTTAAGTCCCCTTAATGATATCTTATGACATAAAGCCTTTCAGCAACTCACTCATCTTCATACATTTAATAAGTACCCAAAGGATTTATTCCAATACAAAAGTCAGAAGCCCAAAGATGGGAAGGACATGATAAACTGCACTGAGACTAGAAGAACACAGGTGAAAATGGACTTTAATTACTTCTTTCCCCCCTATAGGCCAGAAAATCCATTTTCCTTGTTTAAAAATCCATTTCAGTCCTCACCACAAACTAAGAATAGGAAATCAGATGCAAATGCTATCAAGTGTTTAAGCCAGGAGTAAGAGATGGTAAGTTTTCACTTGCTATTCATTATTGCATGTGGTCACAGTGATTTCTTGTGCTGGCACTCACACACAGCATCAGTATTAGACTTGTCTTTTCCCAGAAAGGATTCCTCAAGGAAGGGAAAATATCCTGTAGAGTCCTCCCTGTACAGTCCTCCCTGAGAGCAAACTGTTTCCAGAGCGGGGCGGGGGGATGGGGTGGGGAAGGTTTCCAGAACATCAGCAAAAACACCAGAAAAAACCCTCTTAGGACAAGGAAGAAAGAGATGGAGATGAGATTATATTTTCATTTGCAGATTCATCTTCTGTGGCACAGTTATAGCCAAGAACATCACTGGCCTTCAGCAAAATGCTAATCCATAATTTGGAGCAATCCACTGAGAACTTGCACAGAGACAACGTTTGTCAGCTAAGGCAAGCACCGATTCTGCAGTGAGGAGGCAGATACCCCAGACTGAATTGCAGATGATTCCTTTCAAATCACAACCAGCTGCCATTTCTTGATGTCACCAAACTACCTCTGAGATGAATTTAACATATAAAAGCAGGTATTTGCTACAGAATGCAGAATTAACCAGGCTAGAAATGACACTTGAGATCATTGAGTCCAACCTATCACCCAACACCATCTAATCAACTAACCCATGGCACCAAGTGCCTCATCCTGCCTCTTCCTAAACAGCTCCAGGGATGGTGACTCCACCACCTCCCTGGGCAGCACATTCCAATGGCTAACAACTCTCTCTGGAAAGAACTTTCTCCTCACCTCCAGCCTAAACCTCCCCTGGCACAGCCTGAGACTGTGTCCTCTTGTTCTGGTGCTGGTTGCCTGGGAGAAGAGACCAACCCCCACCTGGCTACAGCCACCCTTCAGGTAGTTGTAGAGAGCAATGAGGTCTCCCCTGAGCCTCCTCTTCTCCAGGCTAAACAACCCCAGCTCCCTCAGCCTCTCCTCACAGGGCTGTGCTCAAGGCCTCTCCCCAGTCTTGTTACCTTCTCTGGACACCTTCAAGTGTCTCGATGTCCTTCCTAAACTGAGGAGCCCAGAACTTGATAGAGGACTCGAGGTGTGGCCTAACCAGTGCAGTGTACAGGGGCAGAATGACCTCCCTGCTCCTGCTGGCCACACTGTTCCTGATGCAGGCCAGGATGCCATTGGCCCTCCTGGCCGCCTGGGCACACTGCAGGCTCATGTTCAGCCTACTATCAACCAGTACCCCCAGGTCCCTCTCTACATGGCTGCTCTCAGCCACTCTGACCCCAGCCTGTAGCACTGCATGGGGTTGTTGTGGCCAATGTGTAGAACCCAGCACTTAGATGTGTTCAGTCTCATGCCATTGGACTCTGCCCATCTGTCCAGCCTGTCAAGGTCCCTCTCCAGAGCCCTGCTACCCTCTATCAGATCTGACTGTATTTGAGTATGTATATGCAAAATACAGCCCTCCTGGTCCAACCATTAGTATGGAACAAAATGAGGGCTTGACCTAAGCCAGGCTCCAGTCTGGTCACGAATCAGAGTATTAAGTACAAGGTGGAAAGTACAACTTGCAGCATGGTACTTGTAAATGGCCAGATCTTTCTCCATCTTTGTATTATTTCATCTTCATCTGGCAACTGCATTTTCTTTATTCTGGATGAAATTCTGCTACCTGTGAAATCTGCTTTTCAAGTACTACTTCTTAGAGTCTTCCTGAAGAACCTCTACCCTTGCAGAAGCTAACCTGTATTAAGCATGCATAAAGTTTTAACACAATTTGTCCCCAAGACACTTGCCTCTAAATTATTTTGGGATAAGACACTTGGGAATGTGCAGATTTTTATGTGGATAGCCAGAGAAGAGGCAGCATTGTGCTTCTGTATATTTCAGGTCAGTCTATGACCTGAGATAACTGGTTTCTTATTCCATGCTGCTCCCACAGCATGTCAAAACACATCCAGTCAATGAGCCCAGCATCTCTGAGGAAGGGCACTTACCACACTCACTAACATAGTATGGAAAGAGAAATATGGAAGCATGATCCCCCCCCCAACAGAATCTGTGCTAAAAGTTGTCCTAATTACATTCCTAATTACATAGCCAAAGTAGAATAGAATGAAGTCAGAATAAAAACCAGGTAGGAAGAGACCTCAGAGATCGTCGAGTTCAACCTAACACCCAACACCACCTAATCAACTAAACCAAGGCAAAAAGTGCCTCATCAAGTCTCCTCCTAAACACCCCCAGTGATGGTGACTCCACCACCTCCCTGGGCAGCACATTCCAATGGGCAATTTCTCTCTCTATGAAGAATTTCTTCCTAACATCCATCCTAAACCTCCCCTGGTGCAGCTTGAGACTGTGTCCTCTTGTTCTGGTGCTGGCTACAACCTCTCTTCAGGCAGTTGTAGACAGCAAGAAGTTCTCCCCTGAGCCTCCTGTTCTCCAGGCTAAGCAACCCCAGCTCCCTCAGCTTCTCCTCACAGGGCTGTGCTCCAAACATCTCCCCAGCTTTGTTGCCCTTCTCTGGACACCTTCCAGCAACTCAACAGCTTTCCTAAACTGAGGAGCTCAGAACTGGACACAGGACTCAAGGTGTGGCCTAAGCAATGCTGAATACAGGGACAGAATGACCTCCCTGCTCCTGCTGGCCACACTGTTCCTGATGCAGGCCAGGATGCCATTGGCCTCCTTGGCCACACTGCTGGCTCATGTTGCTTTTAACCTCAGTAACAACTAAACCAAGTTTTACTTCCTCATGACTTCAGATAAAGCAGATACTAAAAGCTAATTTGGTGTGTCACTGACCTGCTGCCCTATCTGAAAATCAGGAGCTGGAAAACTCCTTTCCACAGCTATAATTAAGCTTCTGAATAGCAATACGTTTATCATGCATTTATCGACTGTGCAGCTGCATCTTTAGCCAGATAATGATATCCTGGTACCACATTCAAATCTCTGTTTGTCTTGAGACAGTAAACAAGATTGCCAGGGGTTTTTTTTTGACTCAAGAGATTGTTTTGATTAAATACAAATAAATGCAAATTAGGCAGAATCTGCTAGGAAGTTGATAACTCCTTTTTTAATTAAAGCCTTTTGTTTTCAACTTTGCCTGGACAGGGCCTGGTTTAGTGATTAGTATCACAAACAGGGAGGCAGGCTACCTGATTTTGTTTCTACCACCTTCTTTGCTTTTCAGCTCTAGAGAAATTTTAGACATGGCTGTGGTATACCTCTTATCTTCCTGATGGAAAGCTTTTCCACCTGCTGTATCACATGGTAAATTATGTCTGCATGTACTGATTATAAATGGCACTGGGCTGGATGCATCAGAGCAAAAGCTTTGCTGTTATGCTCCAAGGACACCAGGTGGTAGTGGAAGACTTCTTAGTAGCATATTTGCATTGCTTACATTGTGACACTTAAGTTGTCTTTCTCTTCAGGCTACCTTCTCTGCTGCAAAATCTGTTCTGCTAACAAATTAGAGACATAAAAATACTCTTCTGAAAGCCTAGCTAGCATAGTACTCTATTCTGAGAGTACCCTAAAGAGGATGCCAGCAAGGATTAAACTGAGTCAAGCATACACAAGCACATTTTTCTGACCCATGTCCCCAGTGCCAGCCAGCAGATAACAGTGGTGTGCTCAATGTGGTTTGGCTTATTCCACTCCATTTCCCAGCCTGGCCCTACAAGCCTTTTGTGAGCTTCACCAGGCTGCTGTTTTATGAAAACAGAGCCTGGCACAGATCTCCTCACCAGCTTAAAACTAGACACTGTGCTAGTAAAATTTAAACGTAGTCTACTGACCTGGTCTGAGTCAGGACCGAGCCCAGAGAGTGGTGGTGAATGGTGCCACAGCCAGCTGGCAGCCAGGCACCAGTGGTGTGCCCCAGGGATCAGTGCTGGGCCCCATCCTGTTCAACATCTTTATTGATGATCTGGATGAGGGCATTGAGTCCATCAGCAGTAAATTTGCAGATGACACCAAGCTGGGGGCAGGAGTTGATCTGCTGGAGGGCAGAGAGGCTTTGCAGAGGGACCTCGACAGGCTGGACAGATGGGCAGAGTCCAAGGGCAGCAGATTGAACACATCCAAGTGCCAGGTGCTGCACAATGGCCACAACAACCCCATGCAGTGCTACAGGCTGGGGTCAGAGTGGCTGGAGAGCAGCCAGGCAGAGAGGGACCTGGGGCTACTGGCCAATGGTAGGCTGAACATGAGCCTGCAGTGTGCCCAGGCAGCCAAGAGGGCCAATGGCATCCTGGCCTGGATCAGGAACAGTGTGGCCAGCAGGAGCAGGGAGGTCATTGTGCCCCTGTACACTGCACTGGTTAGGCCACACCTTGAGTCCTGTGTCCAGTTCTGGGCCCCTCAGTTTAGGAAGGAGGTTGACTTGCTGGAACGAGTCCAGAGAAGGGCAACGAAGTTGGGGAGGGGCTTGGAACACAGCCCTGTGAGGAGAGGCTGAGGGAGCTGGGGTTGCTTAGCCTGGAGAAGAGGAGATTCAGGGGTGACCTTATTACTCTCTACAACTACCTGAAGGGAGGTTGTAGACAGGTGGATGTTGGTCTCTTCTCCCAGGCAACCAGTACCAGAACAAGAGGACACAGTCTCAGGCTGTGCCAGGGGCTGGTTTAGGCTGGAGGTTAGGAAGAAGTTCTACACAGAGAGAGTGATTGCCCATTGGAATGGGCTGCCTGGGGAGGTGGTGGAGTCACCATCATTGGAGGTGTTCAGGAGGAGACTTGATGGGGTGCTTGGTGCCATGGGTTAGTTGTTTAGGTGGTGTTGGATTGGTTGATGGGTTGGACACGATGATCTGGAAGGTCTCTTCCAACCTGGTTTATTCTATTCCATTGTAAAGAACAGAACTGGTCCTGAGATTTTACTTTTCAGCTCAGTCCCTTCTAAGTAACTGCACTTTGTGCAGTTAACAGCAGATGTTTTCACAGACTGTGTGCTTCTAGTAGTGATATTTACAGTTAGTACCAAGCACTGACATGAAGAAAGACTCTTGCCTGTACTTGCTCCTGTGCAGACCAAGACAGCACCTAAACCTTGTGTGCTACATTGAGGGTGCAGAAAGTAAAAGGCTCCATCTACAAGGAGGAGTGAACAGGACAGGTGACCCTAAAATGATCAAAGTGTGCCATACAGCATATTTGGTACAACTCTGAGGATCAGTGTCTTCTTCAATGGCCAGCAGCTGAGGAGGACTCTGTCCATTGTGCCTTTGATCCCAGTCTATGTGCTACAGAATCCAGTTCTAGAATCTAGTTCCAGAAACCAGTTTCTCTCTGCTGCGGAGTCCAGCACAAGACTTTCCTGGTGCCTGATCACAGCCTTCAGTGATGACTGTGATTACAGTGATGCACTGGTTACACCACACCTTGAGTCCTGTGTCCAATTCTGGGACACTCAGGTTAGGAAGGAGGTTGAGTTGCTGGAAGGTGTCCAGAGAAGGGCAACAAAGCTGGGGAGGGGTCTGGAGCACAGCCCTGTGAGGAGAGGCTGAGGGACCTGGGGTTGTTTAGCCTGGAGAAGAGGAGGCTCAGGGGAGACCTTCTTGCTCTCACCAACTACCTGAAGGGAGGTTGTAGCCAGGTGGGGGTTGGTCTCTTCTCCCAGGCAACTAGTACCAGAACAAGAGGACACAGTCTCAAGATGTGCCAGGGAAGATTTAGACTGCAGGTGAGGACTGCATCTTCATGATCTGTAACAGTTTCACAGTATCACTAAGGTTGGAAGAGACCTCAAAGATCATCAAGTCCAACCTGTCACCACAGACCTCATGACTAGACCATGGCACCAAGTGCCACATCCAATCCCCTCTTGAACACCTCCAGGGATGGGGATTCCACCACCTCCCTGGGCAGCACATCCCAATGATGAATGACTCTCTCTGTGAAGAACTTTCTCCTCACCTCCAGCCTAAACCTCCCCTGGTGCAGCTTGAGACTGTGTCCTCTTGTTCTGGTGCTGGTTGCCTGGGAGAAGAGACCAACCCCCACCTGGCTACCACCTCCCTTCAGGTAGTTGTAGACAGCAATGAGATCACCCCTGAGCCTCCTCTTCTCCAGGCTGACACAGGAGTGTCACTAAAGTGACTACCTGACACAGGAGTGTCACTGATGTTAGGTGCTAGAGTTTGGTTTCATTTGGCAGCTCCACAGCAGCACACAGATTTCACAGATTAATAACTAGGAGATAAGGAAAAAAAAACCTATAAAATGCTGCTGGTTGTACCAAGGGCCAGCAGGCCACAAAATGCTGATAAAAACCAGAGATGTCTACATTATCTCTGAGTCCAGTTCAGCTCTGAAACATAATTTCAAGTGAAGCTTCTGCTAGTAGCCCAAATAATTTTTAACAGTTTATTCAGTTTAGGAAGGACATTGAGCCTCTTGAAGGTGTCCAGAGAAGGGCAACAAGGCTGGGGAGAGGCCTTGAGCACAGCCCTGTGAGGAGAGGCTGAGGGAGCTGGGGTTGTTTAGCCTGGAGAAGAGGAGGCTCAGGGGAGACCTCATTGCTCTTTACAACTACCTGAAAGGAGGTTGTAGCCAGGAAGGGGTTGGTCTCTTCTCCCAGGCAACCAGCACCAGAACAAGAGGACACAGCCTCAAGCTGTGCCAGGGGAGGTTTAGGCTGGTGGTGAGGAGAAAGTTCTTCCCAGAGAGAGTTGTTAGCCATTGGAATGTGCTGCCCAGGGAGGTGATGGAGTCACCATCCCTGAAGGTGTTCAAGAGGGGATTGGACGTGGCACTTGGTGGCATGGTTTAGTCATGAGGTGTTGGGTGACAGGTTGGACTCAAATGATCTTTGAGGTCTCTTCCAAACTTGGTGATTCTGTGATTTGGGTTTGCCCCCTCTTCCTACTGCATTTCTTTGAATCCTACACATCTACAGCTGCAACTATTACAAACCATAAGGTTTCTTGTTACAATGTGCTTCAAGCTGAAAGAAACATTAAAATCTCATCCAATAAAGCTCTGGGGTTTATGACTAACATGAAAAACCTTTACTCATATTGCAAAGCAGTTGGAGACCAGGCAGGGTAAGCACCATTGTGCTAGGCTCTGCACTAAAAAGCTGTCAAGTCTAAATCATCTTAGGTTATTGTTTGCAGAAGTCTGGGGCACAGCATTCCACAGACCAGAGGTGCAGAGCAAAAGAAGGGAGGGGAAAAGTCAAGTGAATCCATCATGAACACACAGGGGCTAAACAGCAAGCTGAACCCACCTGGGAAACAATTCTCAGGACAAATTCTTCAGTGAAGACTGATTTAAAGCAACCATAAGACTGAAAATCAATACCTTCCTGTTGGTGAAATACCATTCTGAAACACTTCAAAAGCAAAAGGGATCTGGAAATTCCTTCTCCATTATGAAAAACTACCATTTTTTATAGTGTTTTTTAAAGCCTTTAAGACTTTCCCTACTGCACAGCTACATATGGGAGTGTTTTAAGTACAACTTTCCTCATAGGGTAATTAATCAATCATTTATTTTCCTTCTCTGTGAGAATATGTAACTAAAATATGGGGTTGGACCAAGACTGGAAAATGAACCATTTAATAGATATCTAGAAAAAAAAATGATGCTACATTAGCAAAGCTAAATGGTTTGAGTCTAATTCAAATTATTTAAAGGATGACAATCATAGAATCAATAAGGTTGGAAAAGACCTCAAAGATCATCAAGTCCAACCTGTCACCACAGACCTCATGACTACTAGACCATGGCTCCAAGTGCCACATCCAATCCCCTCTTGAACACTTCCAGGGATGGGGACTCCACCACCTCCCTGGGCAGCACATTCCAATGGCTAACAACTCTCTCTGAGAAGAACTTTCTCCTCACCTCCAGCCTAAACCTCTCCTGGCACAGCTTGAGACTGTGTCCTCTTGTTCTGGTGCTGGTTGCCTGGAAGATGAGACCAACCCCCTCCTGGCTACAACCTCCCTTCAGGGAGTTATAGACAGCAAGAAGGTCTTCCCTCAGCCTCCTCTTCTCCAGGCTAAGCAACCCCAGCTCCCTCAGCCTCTCCTCACAGGGCTGTGCTCAAGGCCTCTCCCCAGCCTTGTTGCCCTTCTCTGGACACCTTCAAGAGTCTCAATGTCCTTCTTAAACTGAGGGGCCCAGAACTGGACACAGGACTCAAGGTGTGGCCTAACCAGTGCTGACTACAGGGTACAATGACTTCCCTGCACCTGCTGGCCACACTATTCCTGATGCAGGCCAGGATGCCATTGGCCCTCTTGGCCACCTGGGCACACTGCAGGCTCATGTTCAGCCTACTATCAACCAGTCCCCCCAGGTCCCTCTCTGCCTGGCCGCTCTCCAGCCACTCTGACCCCAGCCTGTAGCTCTGCATGGGGTTGTTGTGGCCAAAGTGCAGCACGCAGCACCCAGCACTTGGACTTGTTAAATGTTTATCCTGTTGGACTCTGCCCATCTGTCCAGCCTGGCAAGGTCCTTCTGCAGAGCTCTCCTACCCTCTGACAGATCAACTCTTGTCCCCATGTTGGTGTCATCTGCAAATCTACTGATGATGGACTCAATGCCCTCATCCAGATCATCAGTAAAGATATTGAACAGGCTGGGCCCAGCACTGATCCCTGGGGCACACCACTGGTGCCTGGCTGCCAGCTGGATGTGGCACCATTCACCACCACCCTCTGGGCTCAGCCCTCTAGCCAGTTGCTAACCCAGCTCAGAGTGCTGCTGTCCCAGCCAGGGGCTGAGATCTTGGCCACGGATCCTGGCAGGGATGCTTGCCCCTATGTGCTGCAGCAGCCAAACGTAAACAACCAAATAGACATGCTTACAGAAAGTGCTAAAGATGTGTTTTGTCAAAGAAAAAAGCATGACAACATGAAAGCAAACTTGTATGTGACCACAAACACACACAGGCATGACTTTATCCATTGATTCCCATGTATCAATGCTTGAAAAGCAATCATGACTAACCTCCACATTTTAGTGAAACTGTGCATCAGACTCACACAGCAAGGCAGAGCTGGAGGTTTAAGTCCATCCATCTGAAGGATGAGAGCAGGAACACCATACAGAACCAGGTATTTCACATAAAAAAACAGCACTTGAGCTAAAGCCAGGCCACCTGAAAACAATCAAGAAAAGAAATATCAACAAACCCAAAACTTAACTTCTGAAACTTATAAAAGTACTTATGAAAGTCATTAATACTGATTAGTTCCAAACAGCCATCATTCAAAGAGCTTAAGCATCATCAGCTGATAAGGCAACAGTTACAGGACAAGAGCATATGCAATTGTAACTTTAGGCATGTGCTCAAATGGAATAGTACCACTGCTCCAATATGCAAGCATCTGCAGTTGCACTTTCAATAATCTTTGGACTGTGAGTTGTGACTGCTATAAAAACAAATATAGAATAGGAGAGAACACAACAGGAGAGAACAGACTAGACTAGGAGAGAATAGGAGAGACTAGACTAGACTAGGAGAGACTAGACTAGACTAGGAGAGACTAGACTAGACTAGGAGAGACTAGACTAGACTAGACCAGACCAGACCAGGTTGGAAAAGATCTTTGAGATCATCAAGTCCAACCTATCACCCAACATCTTCTAATCAACTAAACCATGGCACCAAGTGCTTCATCCAGTCTCTTCCTAAACACCTCCAGTCATGGTGACTCCACCACCTCCCTGGGCAGCACATTCCAACAGTCAATCTCTCTTTCTGGGAAGAATTTCTTCCTAACATTCAGCTTAAACCTCCCCTGGCACAGCTTGAGACTGTGTTCTGGTGCTGGCCACAAATAGCGTAGCGTAGCGTAGCATAAACGACGTTGGAAGAGACCTTCACAGACTCACACAAAATCACAGAATCACCAAGGTTGGAAGAGACCTCAAAGATCATTGAGTCCAACCTGTCACCACAGACCTCATGACTAGACCATGGCACCAAGTGCCACGTCCAATCCCCCTCTTGAACACCTCCAGGGATGGTGACTCCACCACCTCCCTGGGCAGCACATTCCAATGGCCAAGCTCTCTGTCTGGGAAGAAGTTCTTCCTAACATCCAGTCTAAACCTCCCCTGGTGCATCTTGAGACTGTGTCCTCTTGTTCTGTTGGTGATTGCCTGGGAGCTTTATCTTGAGCTAAAAATGAGAACACACTGAACATTTACCATGCAGGGACAAGAATTTCCTTTCACTTGTGCTCCCAAAACACCCCATGCTAGATCCCTCCTGCTGCAGCCAAGGTATAGAAGACTGAAACTCCACTTAGCATAATACCTAAGGCATATTTCACTTTAAATCCACAGGACAAAGGCCTCCTTAAGGTGCTTTAGATACCCTACTTCCAAAGATGACATTGTGGCAGCATGTTTGTTCACAACATGAAAAATCTTGCACTGGTATGGGATTAAAATCATGCTGGCAACTCTCAGTGTTACTACTCATGCAAGTAACAATCTTAGAATGCATTATAAGTAAAGCAAGATGATTAATATTAATATTCTAAATGCCTTCTGCTGAATAAAATGTTATTTGACCAATAATTATAAGAAAAAAATAAAGGCAATGAAAAGAAAAGGTCAACAACTTCATAAACTGGTGAGAGCTCACTCCAAATCCAAGTGCCAGGTGCTGCACTTTGGCCACAACAACCCCATGCAGAGCTACAGGCTGGGGTCAGAGTGGCTGAGAGCAGCCAGGCAGAAAGGGACCTGGGGGTGCTGATTGACAGCTGCCTAAACATGAGCCAGCAGTGTGCCCAGGTGGCCAGGAAGGCCAATGGCATCCTGGCCTGTATCGGGAATAGTGTGGCCAGCAGGAGCAGGGAAGTCATTGTACCCCTGTACTCTGCACTGGTTAGGCCACACCTTGAGTTCTGTGTCCAGTTCTGGGCCCCTCAGTTTAGGAAGGACATTGAGACATTTGAAGGTGTCCAGAGAAGGGCAACAAGGCTGGGGAGAGGCCTTGAGCACAGCCCTGTGAGGAGAGGCTGAGGGAGCTGGGGTTGTTTAGCCTGGAGAAGAGGAGGCTCGGGGAGACCTCATTGCTCTCTACAACTACTTGAAGGGGGCTTGTAGCCAGGAAGGGGTTGGTCTCTTCTCCCAGGCAAGCAGCACCAGAACAAGAGGACACAGTCTCAAGCTGTGCCAGGGGAAGTTTAGGCTGGAGGTGAGGCGAAAAGTTCTTCCCAGAGAGAGTTGTTAGCCATCAGAATGTGCTGCCCAGGGAGGTGGTGGAGTCCCCATCCCTGGAGGTGTTCAAGAGGGGATTGGATGTGGCACTTGGTGCCATGTTCTAGTCATGAGGTCTGTGGTGACAGATTGGACTTGATGATCTTTGAGGTTTCTTCCAACCTTAGTGATTCTGTGATTCTCTAAAATTTTCAGTGACTTGGGTGAGCTTTTCCATGTGACAGCTGACAGAAAATCTAACCTCAAAGGAAAGAAAATAAGATTATAATAACTTGGAAGAGTGAAAAAAATAATATAATTGTTACATCTCCTTCCTTTCCAGTGTTTGGCTTTCCCTCACTGATATTAATCAATTTGAGATTTGATTGGAGTACTTTAGCCATTCAAATTTAAAACCTTCCAGCAGACTTTCCTTACAGACAAAGTTTTCAGTTGTTCTCCAGCAGCAGAAGTCCATCACCATCTGAAAAATCTGCTGGGTTTTTGTGGCAAAACATCCCTCTGGCATTCTAATGCTGACTAATGACTATTCTGTGGAAGGCAACCAGAAGTCAAACTCTAGAAACTCATCTGAAATATTACAGGCAAGGGTGAAATTCTGGCACTAACAATGGAA